>OZ035954.1:3918604-4452928 GCA_964034955.1 Orchesella flavescens
AGCTAGTTGCAGTCCAACTTTCGAGCTTCTCCCAAGATGTTATTACATATTTTGAGTCTTGCTCAAAAGTGGATACTGGGCAGCATTCTCCTGTAAGCCTCGTCAAAGGGAACAGATTCCTTCCAATTATAAGCGCCGTATTGAACGTATTGTTTCAAAATTATTCAAGGAGTTCTTCATGGGCTGCCAGCTTCTGTGAAGGTGGACTCGAGATACAAGGACAAGAACGCAATCATAAAATTAAGGTTTACGTTATAAACTATCATAAAGATACCATTGCATACGACGGCATAAAATTGGCGGATTCAATTAACTTCCTCAAATTTGTATCATGTGTTTGATTCATATATATGGCTGTTTATCTCTCTGTCTTTGCTGCTGCTCACCGGATCTATTCACCTTATCCTCTATATTTCGATGAGGATAAACCAAAGTACCATGTACCAACACCACAGTTTATCATCCACTTTAAAGCAGGTTATAAAGCCATTGTTAGAGCAGGGTGACCCATTCTTATCAGCTATATCAGATAATGATAAACTTAGACTATGTATTGCAGGTTTTCTTTTAGTTGCTGTTGTGCTAAGTAATGCCTACAAAAATAACAATGTATACAATATGATATCACCTAGGCAGCCAATTCCCTATGAAAATTTTTCCCAGCTTGTCGCTGATAATTTCACAATATTTTCGAAGGCAAAGGAACTCAGTTACGAGTCTCTTTATAATTCGTGGGTGGGTTCGAATAATGTGGCGGTAGTATATAATAATATGCCGGTAGAAATGAGCACTAACGAAAACGAAGCGGAAAAAATCAAAGCTTATATTGGCGATTTCCTCTTCATAACATCAGAGGTTGGCATGGCGTTAGAAATTCTCGAAGAAAACTATGGATTGAATCTCACAGATATATATTTTCAAATAAAAAATCACACCCGAATAGTTCCCATTTTTAAAGGAGCAATACAAGACAGAGTCAAAAAACTACTACCAAATTTCGATGATAATTATGGGGACGTTAGATTAAACAAGATTAAAACCTTTTATCGGGAGTGACGCAAATATGTTTTACAACAACAAAACGGAGTCATTTCAGATTTGCTGCAACAATGCAATAAAACAGCATTCGTTATAACTCGGGAAGTAGCACACGAAATCGCCAAATCATGGCAAACAAGCTTTGAAAAGAACTTATATGTAGGGAAGGAACAGTATTTTTCCATGGAATATTCAGTGCATTTAATTGGTCATGTTCCTCCATTTGTAGTGCGTGCTATGCAGGCCTTAGATTTCTCGGGATTGATTAATCATTTCACTGATTTGGTATTGTCAACGTTAACCCCTAATCCCGTCATATCCAGAACTGCTCCTACGAAAGCGGCAATGGATGGAAATGTTATAATAATTTTTGTCATTACGGTCGCAGGGTATGTCATTTCGTTTTTCGTTCTTTGTATGGAGTGCCGTCAAATATTTTTTAATTTATTATGCAGCTTCGCGTCAAAAGTTTATGAAGGGTGTAAAATGTTACATCGTACGACGGTTCAATCCTTTTCCTAAGGGATAAAGGTTCATGTTTTTTCTTCAAAATTGCATAAACTTGCTTTGATTAGAATATCAAAACACTCCAATAAACCACTCCATATACATGTTGATAGTCATACTTTGCTGAGTTTTTCATCTACCGGATTCGTTTCAACAGGTGGAACTTATTTACTCCTTTGTGATGTAAACCAGTGTGAATTTATGTTTCGTATAGAATAAGAATGTTTGGAATGATGTGTGCGACTCTTTTGTGCGTATGAGTAAAATTCAATGTGGTCGATTCTCATTTTCAATATTATTTTTTATCTACACGCTGTTAATTTATTTAAGCCGTATCACACTATAATATACTTGTACGAAATAGATATTTATATAAAATGTTTGACACTGTTTGTGTCCCTTGAATTAATCCATAATTGTTACTAGAATTGATACTTGTTGGCTAGAAATTTTCTCGTTGTATAAACATTTACATAACTTCTTACTGTCTATTAGCGTAATTTACTAATTTGAGAAACCTTCGTCTAATTCATTTTTGTGTGTATTCGTCATTTCAGAAGGCAGAGTAGTGATGTAAGTGTTTTAAGGCTATGCATACATACTTTTTAAGTACATGGTAATTTGTGTATTATAATCTTTGCATTGTGTATCAAATGTTTGATGATATATTTTGGCCATTTCGAACTCGCATTTTCTTTAATGATAGAAACTTACATGCTTCGATCTGGAATTATTCGTTTCCAGTCTAAAAATCAATGGAAATGATTGGTTAATACGCATATTTTAGATTTGCGTTGAGATTCTCCAAGTGAATTATTTTAGATGTACCTTGAAGTTCTTGCACTCCAAACGACTGAATTGATATGTAAAGCTCACAAAGTTCATGAGACTTTGTCAACGTTTCAGTTACCATGAACAGCCCGGAAATGTGAAAGGATGCAACTACCGTGTTTAAAAGTATAAACGATTGTGGCTGGCTCCCGGAAACGATTGAGTAGCCGCAGGCTTGTATAATCCCACTTTTTTTACCTCGGGATTAAGCATTAAGGATTAATCATCGAAATTTTCTGGGATTAGATTAGTGATTAATTTGAATTATTTTCCTGTTATTTTAATTACACTTGGGATTAGATTAAGTCCGGAAAAGCTGGATTAATGATTAATGGATTAATTAATCTGATTAATAATCACATTATGAATTAACCATAAAATTTGTATTGATTTTTTCATAGAATCAGCTAACAATGTTGTTCTACAATCACCATACTCTAAAATTTTAAAAACGTTATGTAGATATATCCAAGATTTGGTAAAGTAATAAACAGCGAAATCCTTCAATTAAGTTTTATACGAATACAACCCTGAACTTTACAATCTAAATGTTGGCTTTGTGCATTGATAATTCAAAAGCATCACTGTTTTAAACACTTTGACACTTCAAATCGGAAGAGGAATCTTAAATAGGTCAATTTGGACAAGTATAGAATAATTCATACCATAAATTGACCCAAATCAGGCTAACCACGTGTAATATTCGCTTCAGAATTTAAATTTCAATCCAAGCTAACCCAATCTAAGCAGCATCCTCTATAAACGATCAAGGACGACCATTTTCCATATAAATCTATCGGAAGAATCGAAAATATAATAAAAAATCTTTGAATATTTACTTTATTTATCCTCAAATTAATCCCAAATGCGATTGATTAATCAGATTAAATTATGAAAATGAAATAATACTGGGATTAGGGATTAATTGAATTTTTCAGGATTGGTGGGATTAATGGATTAAGGATTAATGAAATTAATTTTAAATGGTGGGATTAAAAATTAATGATTAGATTAATCCTTAATCTGATTAAATGGATTAGATTACTAATCCAGGGATTATACAACCCTGAGTAGCCGAATCGTAGGACAGCGAGTAAATACAATGAAAATAAAATTGTTAAGCATAATTTCCACCAATTTATTATAACCGGATTTTTACTGACACGAATTAACTTGAATTTTTTGTTCCATTGGATGGGAGAGAGTGACAAAGCGTAAGCAATACGAATTTGGATTTTTATGACGGCAAGATTAAATTTGGAAATCATGTGGTTTCAGTTGGCTGGCTGGAATGAGTAAAGGAGCAAAATAACTAAGCTAAAACTGTTTCAAAGTGTAAAAAAAGTATGTTTAGGATTTAAGAAAACATCCTTCCTGAATTTAAAATGTATGCATCAATTATTATGTACCTTTAGGTATATGTAGAGAGATGAGTATTGATATGTAGAAAGAGACTCCGTTGCGCTGCCCAAACTATTTTACTTGAGCCTTTGCTCCACTGCTTATCAATGCCAAAATGCCCTAACTGGCTTATCTTAACTTTAAGAAATGACAGAGATGTAAACGCAGTATTAACAAACAATTAGCTAATGTTGCTTGCTTTATTGCCATATAATTTTAGGCCGACAGAGGATTTCCCTAACTACTTTCACTATACTCACTTGCCAAATCTTTCTCACTTGACGGTAAAAACTGATAAACTGACTTGCTTTCTCCTTCCTCTGCTCTGCCTTCTTTTCTGGCTGATGAATGATCTCCGATGAACTCCGCTACTTACACGCATAAAATTACTGCTAGAACATTCTACATTTTTCTCTGCCGGCCATACATTTCGAAATCGTAAAAAATAGTATATTTAAAATATCCCTCCATTTCCTCGGTAACAGTAAGGTATGGGTTGTGATGCATCAAAATGAAGCTACTGGAAAGAACGACGGATAGATGGAAGCTACTGGATAAATGAAGCCCCCAAATTCTTAGGTGACCCAAGTGTGAACTTTGACCGCATTAAAGTAAAAACAAAATTCGAGAGGAGGGGATCAGTGTTTAAATGCGTATCAATGCTTTTTAAAGGTACATCATTACATCTCGAACTGTCGGGTTTATTTACTTCACAATTCCTGAGAAAAACATTTAATACTCAGTCATAAGTTTTATTATTGCCTATTTGTTCATTAAAAAATCGAACTT
Source organism: Orchesella flavescens (assembly GCA_964034955.1). Classification (NCBI taxonomy): domain Eukaryota; kingdom Metazoa; phylum Arthropoda; class Collembola; order Entomobryomorpha; family Orchesellidae; genus Orchesella; species Orchesella flavescens. The sequence goes on from OZ035954.1 coordinate 3,923,171, forward strand.
TTTCCATACTCAACTTAAGTCAAATGCAACGAAGATTCATTACAAATCTAAAAGAAAGGGTTTCATTCTAAAATGAAAATGTTTATTATCCTCAACATGACTGGTCTATATTTCCTTGTCATTTCCGTACTTAAACAGTCTCATTTTATTCTCACCAGTCACTTTTTGTTGATTTAGCAGCGTGTTGGTCTTCCCACGAACTCCATTCTGTTCACGCTTTGTTTGTTTTATACTTAGACCAAACCCAAAACACAATGCATACTCAAAAACACATATAATGAATACAAATAGTTATTATTTATATAACGATATATATTTATGTTGAAATGAATATACTTCACACGTGCGCTGGAATTAAATGACAACACATTTTTTTAAAACAATATAGTAGAATATATGCTGTTATATAAATAACACCATCATCATAATATGCTCATTTGGTAAACAAGATTTTTTGTGACACGTCACCCACCATGCTTTGTTCTAGCTTGTAGGTAACATTTCGATAGGCCATGCAATTTCTTCCTTTTCCCTGAGCAATTATATCCTGACACATGTCACAGCAGTCCGTCTGATGAGACGCATTTGCACCACTGAATGCTGGTTGCCTCGTAGCAAAAGCGCTTGGTGGAAGTTGTTGCATCTAGAGCGCCAAATTAAATATTAATAATTTAATTACCACAGATAGTTAATTAAACATTGATCAATTTACCCCAATTATATCTCCACGACACTGACAAAATTCCACATCGCTGTGTGTGCTGCTTTGTGGTGGAAAAAGTGTCCCATTCGTTTTTGCAGTTTTTACTTGTACACTTGTATGAGCAGCGACGGGCAAACCGTTGTTGGCATCCATTTGGGGGCACCATACTACCGCAGTCACCACACTCCTCCATGTCGTCATTGATTGACTGCCACCAATAACCACATGGGCAATCAAAGTTATCCAGAACCAGCATCTGAACAAAATATCACACTTGAAAGCCCACTTTCAACTGAATGCACCTCATCGAATATTCACGTTAAATACACCAATTTTAGGACAACTAAACTATACATTGTGACAAAAAGCCTAAAAATTAATAACGCCCACATTAAATTTGAGCCGTACTTCATATCATCAATAAAATTAATTTTAGCTCCTAAAATATTTGTGGTTTATTGACCAATATTTAAACGAATATACGTTTGACTTTATGACCCAATTCCAATGTGAACGGTAAACGGATACATCATCACCATCAGACGAGACTGTGTATGTTGTCATTATGATAAGCTAGCGTTACAAATAAATAAACCACATCATGCAGTCAATAATACATAGCCTTCCCCTTCCTTATAATCCATGCGCATCATTTTCCTCGTGGTCTTTCCCCATCCACATATTTTTATTACTATATTTCTTGGAAAATGTTGCATTTGTTAAAGCCGGATGCAATGCATATTATTCTTTAAATGTGCACAAGTTAATGTTTGCGATTTTAGGAATTTGATTTTTTTACACCAGGAAGTTGTGAAGATTAGATCAATTTTGGGCAACAGTGGTAGTCCAATTAAAGTTTTATTTAAGTTATAGACAAGGAAGCTGGTTTTTGACACATTGAAGTAAATCTAAAGTTATCGCCCTCCAGCTTACATATTATGGAACGTTTGCTTCATAGTCTCCAAGTTGGCCACTTCGTCTCCCATTACCCTGGTGTGTAGACATTTGGAGGAGTTTTACTTACGAGGGAAGGACCAGGTCTGTAACACGTAGAATTGGCTGAAAGTTGGCGTGGAGAGAGATCTTGATCAAAAACTAAGCCAGCTAAAGTGCCTCGACTCCATGGCCACGTTTTTTCGAGTTACAATAAAAACTATTTTTTTCGTGTCGGATTTCGAAATTTACAGTTTTCTTTATGGAATTTAACATGGAGAAAGATCGGTTACACGTGGTCCCCCCTTTGCGAATAATTCAAATTCCACAAAATTTGAAAAGTTGACCAAAATCAAATATTTTGATTACAAAAATGATGGAAAGGATTAAATATTTTATTATTAAGAAAATTTGACCCAAACCAGCCCTTTGAAGCACTATGCGAACAACCATCCGTGTATTGAAAACTCGATCTTGGGATTTTGCAAGCGCTGTAACTCAGAGATAGTTTGTCATGGAGACCTCACACTTCGTGTGAGTTAATTTAACAGTATTAGCTTCGTTCGTGCAAAATCTCAGCCAATTCCGTGGGGTACTACCCTGACCATTCCCTCGTTAGTGTAGTATCATTACACAAATAATAAATAAATTAGAAAAAACTACAATACAGCTGAAAATTTCATATCAATCCAAAAACTATTAGGCCAGCATCTAGACTACCAAAGTATTGTACGTTAGTCAATATCTACGTTTTCTTTCCCACTTTATTTGATGTTATAAAACAGGAAGCACGGAATTCCGCAGCTGTCATAAGGTATATAATATGACAATCTATGCAAGATATCATTACATGTGTGCATTCATCCAAAGGTATTTCATTGTCAGCCAGGCCTTTTAAGTTTATGTGTTTTGAATAATTACTTTTGGTCTTTAGCTTTCGCTTTTACCATTTACAATACATGATGGGCTAAATACTACATTGTAAATTTAACCTTGGAAGAGGTAGGCTGAATCTCATTAATGTGGCCAAAATATGCATGAGGTTTTTATAATATTCAATATTCTAGTTGTTTTTAAGTTTCACACTCACGTTCCTGAAAACGTGTCGATATTTGGAGTATTGTCGTATTTGCATAAAATTGAAAAACTACATACATTCCATTTTTTTTATGAATATGTCGAGATAAAAAATATTTATTAAACCATCCTCTCAACTCGAGACGGCGAATCATAGGAGTACAGACTAAACTTACTCAGTCACTTAGCTTCCTTTAACAAAAACACTAGTTTTCATTGATTATTCGGTAGAATACATATAAGTAAAATTGCTTAGCTATTGTATAAAACTCTAAGCGACTAAAGTTCCGCATTTGAAGAGCATACATAATGACAACGCTTTTCGGTTAACTTTCGTAATTTTTTTCGTTTGCAAAATAAAACCACATACTTTTCGTATGTATGCATACATTATGCCACAAAGGGAGTGGATTGTGGTATCGTTAAGTAGACGAAGATGTTTAAAGGTTTTATAAGTAATTTGCATCTCGGCATATTTAGACTGAATCTTGGAGTGCTAGTAAATGTCTTAAATTTTGAATGGGCATATTTGCACGAAAACTTTCCAAAAAATTGACATGGCAAGACCAAAAATAATTCATCTAAACACGCAAACGTATACGTCTTTTACAATATGATTGTCTGAATTTGTTAGTAAGAATAATGCCTTGTGTGCTTTCTTATACCCCTTGAGATGTTAAAGTGTTAAATCTCTTTTTTAAACTCGACTAAAGCATTGGGAAAACACGTAGATACTACACTGAATAATGTTCAAAATATCGTATTTCCTTCGGAACGATTCCAAACTACAAGCACTACTACACCACCTTCCAGCCAAATAAAATATAACCAGACCTGACCCTCCCATTGTGAGCTGAATTATAAAAAAACTACATACGTATTGCAAGGCATCCATTTTTCGACAAAACTTTTAAATACCATATTCTACCTTGTTTAAATACTTTCCCCCCACACAGTGCATGTTTTTACGTGGGACTACATGAGTTTTGGACAAACATACGTCTCGTGAGAAAAACCTATTTTCATGATTCAAGTTATTAAACTTCATTAAAGCCCATTAAATTGTTTTGAGAAAATTTTCATGCCTTGTTTTAAAATGCTGATTCAATTAGCAATCAGAAATTCTCAAACATTTCGTAAAATGCTAGTCAGATTTTTTCTTGTAACACCGATTTGGTAAAAATATTAACTCGATTCCTTGTTTGACCTAAGCTATCGATTGACCCAAATAGAATTAAAAAATTCAAAGCGTTCTCGAATTATCGTAGCCCCGAACAGAACCACGGACAGAAATGACCTTGCTATAAGCTAGCGATAAAATGTTAGTTAATAATACGGTACACATAAAAACATGACATAGTTACGAAAATTATCATTTACAACTGATTCACCCAATTTATGTTATCAGTTCACGGCAGAAAAGTGTATAGAACGATGGCCTAGAAATACATCGCAGCAGGTATTAGAACAAGTTATACTGAATGCTTATGAATTTATGGCAAATCGAACACCCACAGACCTTGGCAACAGTGAACGTTCCAAGGCTATGCAAGGCCAAGTCATTTAAATACGAAATAATTTCTGTTCTTATGTCATACGATTCATAAGATAATCGATTCAAACTTGAATGTATTGTAATGTTTCTACTAATTTGACAACCAGAAGCTCTAAAAGCCAGTTGTCTTACAAAAGCGCTTGAATAACGTAAGGACGTAAAAACGTAAAAACGCCCCTCTATTTTTCTTACAAAAATGCCAAGTCCAATAGTTCATCACGCATACAAACTCAACCAGCTCGTTAACAATTCCCTATACAATTATTCAATTTATTGGGACGATAAAACGAATCTGTGGAAGAAGGAAAATGATTGGAAAAAACTGATTCCATATATGATCACTGATATTTTTCTAACAAACTTTATAAATGCTATATTAGCATGCATGCTGTTGTTCACGGCAGTCCATGTTCCAGCCGCGATACCTTTTACTAGCGGTGTAATTGTTTCACTGTTCATTCTGGCGCTTCAATATTCAATGGCTGCAGACTTCCTTTTTATTTTTTACGGAACCGAATTGACTTTCGCTTTAAACTGGGTAAATGAACAAGGAGATATATATTATCCCAGTAATTTTACTCAACCGTGGAACCTTGGAAGCGTAAACATTTTTGTTCATGGCAAGAAAACGATATTTAATAAAATATTTTATTTACCTAGTCACACACACAAATATTAAATTGCAATTATTTTTTGTACTTCCAGAATTCAAAAATATTTACCATGGCCGTAGTACTGATTATGTAGGTCTTATAACAAACTGGATCGTCATTAGCTATACAAGTGCTGTTGTCATTTAAAATGACTCATTTTACCAATCTTATTCCTGTGGGGAAACTTTGATCCCATTCATTTATTATTTTCCATTTTGTCATCCCCACACACTTTTGGATGGTCAGATTTTTCGCGTAATATATGGGGGAACATTATTCGGCTCATATCAGTGTCTTTATGGGCAATCGTGATAGTAGTCAACTTCCGAAACATAAGTGTTATCGGATTAACTTTGTTGTACGGCTCTGTAAAACTTGTCAAACGACTTTGTAGCTTTGAGCTTAACTACTCAGTTATGCATCAGTACAAAAAAATCTATATCTTAGCATACTTGCTTGAAGATGGTTCAAAGGTTTTATTTTCCATTGTGATTCAAATAACATTTATGGGAATCGTAGTAGGAGTGAGTGTAACGATTCTTGGCTCACAATTGGGTAACATTCCAATGACTTGCATAGCTGCTATAGGTGCCATTGTGTCAGTCTGTGCAGCTACTATTTGTTTTTTTGTTGGATGCTCCTTATATGGGTCAAGTAGAACAATATTAAATGGGTGGCGTTGCCAAGTTGTAACAATGAATAACAGGAAAGTTATGAGAAGACAGATCAAAGCTTGCAAAGAAATTGGTTTGAGAGCTGGTGGTATTGGAATATTAGATGATACTATTAAATCTACGTATTTTTACTCTGCGATTACATACACAGCAAATCTACTGGTGGCCTTGGATAGAATATTTTGACTTCTTGGAACATGTTTATGGTTATCTATAACTCAATTGAACTAAATTAAATTGATTCAGTTTATCTTGTTATTCTGTTCGTAATGATATTTACTTCATGTTTGATCATTCATCACTTCATTTACTTACAACCATACATCCTCAAACTAAACTATGTATCGATTCACCCATTACCAATTACTTGAATAATTTGCTCAAACACGAGTCCCTGGTCCAGTATTAATATTCAACCGAAGCGAACTGGACAGTTTTTAAAACGTGTTACATTGCTCCGGATCCAGATTCTATATATTTTTACATCATCGACACTGGACTGGTGTTGAATTACAACAATGTCGCCTTAATTAACATATTTGATCAGTCAGTTAGGAATTTTGAGGTTTTCAGCGAAAAACACTTGATAAAATATTTTGCTCTCAGAAAACCCGACGTGACTACTAGCATGTCTGCAAAAATGAGAAATGGCCTGTCTTTACTCATTGCCGTTTGTGTTCTGCTAATAGTAGGCACAGAAGGTAACTACGTTACAATTGTTTAAATATTCCATTGTAATATCCCATTTAAAGTTTACTGAAAATTAAATTAATATTTCATCCAAACAAATTAGCCCTAAATTGTTATACGTGTATGTATCTTGAGACGGAGGTTGTATTTGAGGGGCTTGTTATTGATGAGTCATATGGATTTGGAAAAACTTCTGAGCAGCACCTCAGTTTGGACTGCTCAAGATTGGATTATGTAATTTCGTCCGAAATAGCAAGAGCAGTAATTGGTATTTTGTGCAAAGGGCTAGGCAATTTAGAATAAGGGTCACGTACGGTGTGAAATTTAAAATTGTTTACTTTAGGAGGTATACCAAATCGATTTGGTATCAGAGAGAGAGAGAGCATCTCTCGACGTAGTAAACCACCACATCCTAACGCTCTGTTTACCTGTGCCATATATACATTCCAATTGCCATTTTGAAAGTTCATTTGACGGAGAAGCCGTCAAGGGCATTATTCGAGGATGTCTTATGTTCTTTTATAACACAACAATTGATCCCCAATGTCATGCTGGTAATATGACTTACCTGCTTGAAAATGCGAAAGAGAAGGAAATTTTGGATGCTTTGATAGACTTTAGCGAAGGTATTGATAGAGGGATGTTGAAATCTGCACTTAAGAATTACTTACTTACTTAAGAATTAAAGGAAATGCTAAAGACTTTGGCAGATACAAGGGTCTTCACGTTGCCCCATTAATTAAAATGCTAGCAAGAAATCTAGAGACGCATCTGCATCCGGCTTTTAAATGCTATAAAACACATTCATTGATGTGCCCTTGACGAAATTCTACAAGACCCCCGGAGTGATCACCTCCAAAACCCCTTATATTCACCAAATCCTCTCCATGATGCCCTCTAATAAACCCAACTCTGCGATCCTCTTTCCATGTAGTAAAAGCATTACTTGTAGAATACTACTTTGGATTTCGGACGTACGCACATGCACACTACAATTCGTATGCATATGCTATGCTATGCCACGCATGCTTTTCATAGGTTTGAAGCAAATCAAGCACTTTCGGAATTTTCGTGCCTATAACTTTCGAACCTTTTGACCGATTTGTCTGAAAATGATTCCCAGAGGTCCTCTTGAGAATTATTACCTATATGCCAAATTTAGTGCCAATCGGTCAATGTATATGGCAAGAAGAGTGAAAACAGACGGACAAACTTGGTCAAACTTTGTTCCTGATGATGAAGGATGTTTTGACATTCCAAAGCTTGACGAAACAATAAATAAGACCTGTTTATTTATAAAATTTCATCTACTGTTACCAAGAACCCATAACATAATCAGGAAACTCGGTAAAATCATTACATAGCTGAATGCAATTCAGTTGCGTAATTTGTATGAGAATATGACGGCATAATATTCAACTTCTACTTAACTGGCAACAGGTTGCTAGTTAATAATACGGTACACTTAAAACCATGACATGCTTCCGAAAATTAGGATGTAAAACTGATGTACCAAATTTATGTTATCAGTTCACAACGAGAAATCAGTCACAACAATATTTAAACAGAATAAGCATTTTTTTCGAAAGTTGAAATTTGTGAGAAATGCCTGTATAGATTTTTTATCCAAGTGGCAATACCTATAACTCTGCACGCTTGAAATTAGCAAAGCAACTCTGTCATTTTCAACTCTTATCTTCTACCATCTACTATTTGCCCTTGTGCTGAATGCATATGAATTTATGGCCACCCACAGACCTTGGCACAATGTATAAATGTCCTAGAAGCCCTGCCATTGAAATACTAAATAATTTGCTGCTCTCATGTCATACGACGATAATCGATTCAAACTTGAATCTATTGTAGTGCTTCTACTAATTTGAACAGAAACTCTTAAAATCAGTAGTCTTACAATAGCGCATGAACAACGTTGGGAACTTACAACTAAAGATTCACAATTTTAATTATTCTTACAAACATGCCAAGTCCAATAGTTCATCACGCATATAAACTCAACCAACTCGTAAACAATTGCCTATACAATTATCCAATTTACTGGGAGGATGTAACAAATGAGTGGAAGAAGGAAAAAGATTGGAAAAAACTGATTCCATATTTAGTCATAAATATTTTTCTGACAAATGCTTTAATTGCTGCATTAGCATGCACTACATTTTTTACGGCAGTGCATGTTCCAGCTGCGATACCACTTGAAAATGGTATAATTTTTGTATTATTCACCATTGGACTTCAATACTCAATGGCTGTTGACTTTGTTTTACATTTTTACGGAACGGAATTCACTTCCACACTAAATTGGGCAAATGAATTAGGAGATAAACATTTTCCCAGTGAATTTACTCAAACGTGGAAGCTTGGAACTATACAAATTTTTGTTCATGGTAAGCAACGGATATATAGCAAAATATTTTATTTACCGAAGCATATAGGAAAATATAAATTGGTGTCATTTTATACTTTTATACAGAATTTAGAAACATATACCATGGCCGAAGAACAGAATATGTAGGTCTAATAACAAATTGGGTCGTAGTTAGTTACACAAGTGCTGCTGCCATAATCCCAATCTTATTGATATGGGGAAACTATGACCCCCTTCATTTGTTATTTGCTATTTTGTCATCCCCACACACTTTTGGATGGCCGGATTTTTTGTGTACCACCTTGGGAAATGTTACTCGGCTCGTACTAATGTATTTATGGACAATAGCGATTTTATTCAACTTTCGAAACATAAGTGTCACCGGAATAACTTTGTTATTCGGTTTTGTAAGACTTCTCAAACGAGTATGTAGTTTCGAGCTAAACTACTCAGTCATGCAGCAGTACAAACAAATCTCTATCGCGGCACACGTGCTTGAAGACGCTAGTAAGGTTTTCTTTTCCATTTTGATTCAAGCATCTTTTATGGGAATCGTAGTTGGAGTGAATATAACAATTCTTGGCTCACAATTGGATAACGTCCCAATGACTTGCATAGCTGCTTTCGTTGTGCTAGCAGCAGTCTTTGCAGCTGCAGTTTGCTTTCTTGTTGGATGCTCTTGGTATGAGTCAAGTAAAACTATATTAAATTCATGGCGTTGCCAAGTTGTTACAATGAATAATAGGAAAACTATGACAAGAGAGATAAAAGCTTGCAAAGAAATTGTTTTGAGAGCTGGTGGCATTGGAATACTGGATGATACTATCAAATCTACGTATTTGTACTCTGCGCTTACATATACAGCAGATCTGCTAGTGGCTTTGGATAGAATATTTTAATTCTTGGAAAAACACAAGGGTTATCTATGAGTCAACCCTATTAGCATTAATTGCTATGATCGATGCGAAATCGCTCTAAAAAGTCGACAAAGAATTCGAATCGATCGCTTTGATATCGTAACTAAATTCAAGCGAGAAGTGGGCTAAACTCTCACTAGTTCGACTCGATTTTCTTTCGACTCCTGATTGACTGACCGAACCATAATCGCTGAGACATCGCTAAGGCTGTATTACCATCCTCATTACTACTTCTTAGTGATATTACAGCAATGCCGTGGTGAAGAAGTCCAATGTTAAAAAAATGCTAGAAATTTATATTGTTTTGGTGTTTTAGAGAATCAATATTTACATTCAGTCATTAAGGTATCATTTATTAAGTACTTAACGATGATTCGGCAAAAAGCATGAACTTGTGCATCATCAATCATCAACTCATAAACCAAGAAAGAATGAATGAATACGTAGCAGTACAATACTACTGACTACATTCAACATTGGGCCGGAGAACTATAGTCTTAGTTATTACTTTACATAAATTATACACTTGGGTTTGGTTTAGAAGGGAATCCAAAACACATAAGTACTTGTTTATATCACTATCACATCTCACTAACTGAAGATTTAACTCAGGTTTATACTGTCTATAGTATCAAATAAATCAAAAAGGGGACTGGAAAGCATGATGATGAATTGCTACCACCTTCAAAATGTATAATAAACTCCAAATTAAAAAGATTTAACTATTATTACATGCTAAATTCTCTTCAAGTTGCTGATTTGATACACTTATAACATCCCGTAAACCACTGAAAGTTAGTTTTTAAAAATTTAATGTGACTATGAACATCTTGAGAATGAAAAGATATCACATGTTGATTCACTGTCCATGAATGAAGTGAAGTAACAACAAGCAAGGCGAAACCCTACAGTATAAATCATATGTATTCCAATTCATATCGATTTCTCATCGACTCTGTAGATACAAGTCGAGGGAAACGCAGACTTTCCTGTCATTCAACGGTAAATGATTTTACGAACCGAGTTCACAGCGATTTATCAACGTAAACTATTAAGTTAATCGATTCGAGTTTGTCAACGCGAACTATACTCGTAATCGCTTCTACTTTCGGAGGGATATCGGCTCTACATAGGACTTGCCATAAGTCGCTATAAATCGCCTCGAATTCGCTTGTCGAATTTATAGCGACATGCCGATAGGGAAATTAACAAAATAAGATTCAATTTTCCTAGATGATTTTAGTCTAGTAAAACCTTTTTTTACCTGAAACATAAAATGTGTGATTGGCTCTGTAGTTACAAGGTTATACTTGACTGTGTATTTTTCTATTTATATTTCTTGATGTTACATAAATCCGGAATCTCTGTACTTGTTGAAATTTAAACCAATCCGTTGCGAAGGTCAGCCTAAATTCACTCCATTTCTAAGACAAAGTTAACGTTAGCGACTAGCAACATGAATTGGTTTCATGCGTTATTGTTAAATGATTGACTTTTAGGATTTATGTGACTTTCCGAGTGTGAAAACGTGTGAGATTTATGATAAAAGCTGTTTGTTTTTATTCGAACTTCAGCGTGGCATGTTTGCTCAGTAAAATCGAGTAATCTGATTACTAAAAATTACATCCTATGATGTCCAAGAAAAGCTTTATATCAATCATTTTTTGATTGATTTAGTTTCCCTGTTATTCTGTTCATATTGGCATCATATTTGATCATTGATCACTTCTTTTACTGATAACAATACATCCTCAAACTAAACTATCAATCGATTCACCTATTACCAATATCACCTGAATAATTTGCTAAAACACGGAGTCCTTCATTCAGTATTCCACGGCGAACTGGACTGTTTTTACAACAGGTTTAAAAAAATATGTTATATTGCTCTGCATCCAGATTCTATGATTTGTGAAATTTCAACACCGGCCCAATCTTGAGACGGAGGTAATATTTGAGGGGCTTGTTATTGAAGAGTCATGTGGATTTGGAAAACCTACTGAGCCGAACCTCAGTTTCAACTGCTCAATATTGGATTATGTAAATCCGTCTAATATGGCAGGAACAGCAAATCGATTATGGAAATCGATATAATATAATATTTGTGTTGATGTTAATCAATACCTGTTCCAATTGATTTCTAGTAGTTCATCATTCTATATAACTTTCTGTCAGTGATTGATAATACATATTTGATATACCAGTTGCACCTGCTAATTTTCAAAAGTATGTCATGGTTAAGTTTTTAACATTGCAGAAACATAATATTGACAGTGGGACAGATAAGTATATGGCCGAGATCGGGTATTAAATCAGGTTAATGGAAGAGCCAGGAAATGAGTTTTATTCGACTGTAATTGACCTAAGAAATCGATATCAGGCCCTTGTTTAAAGTTTTGAGTAGATAAGGGAATATTTAAATAAAGTAATACGCCAAACATTAGCATTAGTAAAACCTGCTTTTAAAAATATTTATTTGTCTTTTGTTCTTGATTGTTTAATCTTATATAGCTACGAATTTGGCTGAATAAATTTTTAGTTTTTAGTTTTGTTTACCTATTTACGTGTTATTTATTAACTATACTAATCTATAACTCGTCACTGTTTACTACTTTTCCACAATATATGACGAATTACTTTTGCTCAAGACTTGTGTACATGTAAGATTTTCTTAAAGGACGCAAAAAATTTAAGAGCAATGCTTGTGATTACTTTTGACAATTGAGTAAAGATTTAATTTTATCGGGCAAAAGTGTGAAATGTATTAAAGTTGAGACAATAATTATCCGTTTATATCACTTAACATATCAATCAAATCATCAGTATTACATGGAAAGATCTCAAATTAATACTAAATGCAGACCTATTACTCACATGTTACCGATTTAAATACCATGTTTTTGCGACTTCAACCTTGGGAGAATCCACCATCTGTTTTTTGTGATTCCGTATGACAAATATTTCCTTTTCATTTGGAGCTACGTTACCCGTAGAGTGTCCAAGAATACCCATGGTAGTGCTGCCATAGCTATCTGATAACGTTGAAGGCTTCAACTTTTCAATCATTAAAACTACAAAAGCTAAGCATAACATAAAGCTAGTGAGTAGAAGAATTCCAGTAAAAGCAGACAATTTAGATGGTGCATACCTCTCTGCATGCTGCAATTTTAGTGTTTTCTCAGCCAAGTAAACACTGCTAAATATACTTTCATTGCTAATTCCCAGTCGCCGAAAAGCATTCAAGTGCTTCCAATTCCGGACTTGTAGAAACTTATCAATTCGAGAGTACGCCAGTTCATAAAGCCCGGATTCAGCAAATGATGCTAAAAATCGTGGAAATCGAAATGTGGCAAAACATGCGTAATTCTGGGCCCATAAAATAACTCTCCTATAAAATGGCCTTTGTTTGGGAACAACTTGATGTAGTTTCGTTTCACCGAAAAACAGACCTCCCTTTTTATTGAAGTTTCCATCATATTCTTGCCACATTGCTACAAACCTCTCAAATTTTCGGGCCTCCACTACAGTTATTCCATTAACGACAACGGCAATGGCTTTTTCGTTGGATTCTGGCATCGGTGGATTTCTTTTTAATTCCAACCGTTTTCCATTTGCAATATTTTGTTGCGTTTGTAGGTAATGGTCATCATCTGCATAGTATGATTTGAACAAAATTCGGAGATACATGTTTTTAAAGTTTTCCGGTAGATCCAGCCCTAAAATCTCCCCCCAGTTTGTCCATTCACGAAACATATTTCCAAATTCGTGTACAAAATTATTCGGCGACAAGAGTCCAAAGTCTGGTCGGTTGAGCAGCTCCTCCATGCTTTGAGGATAATTGGTTTGTTCTAGCTCTGCCGTCATGAATGATAGTAAGGATGAATTGTAGCCCTGCCGTAACAAAATTGCAACAAAAATCCACAAAACCATAATGGTTTTGAGCTCAATCCGCTTCAGTTTTAGGTGGCTTCCATCTTGCTCAAAGATGGTGGTAATTTGCCAAAACATTACGTTGTAGATTGTGACACCCTCCGCCAATATAAACCATATTGAAATTAAAGTTATCAAGGCCAATGTGCAAATCCAGGTGCTCCATTCAAAAGGATATAGAAATGCCCCCAGTTTTGAATCAAAGAAATGCTCCTTTGGGAAAAAAACTTGTAGATAGAAGCTTTGTTGCACTTGACCATAGGAATAAATTTGCCATTGAAAATAATAAAAGTCATGGTCATATCTCGATTCCAATTTAAGCAGCCAATGATGTATTAAAAAACAGTTTTGAAAGTTTGTGCAATTTGTATAAGTAAAATATGGTACGTAAACCTCACATAATTTTCTTCTCCATTCATTTTGCTTTAAATCACATGAATAACCTGTGGTTTGAAGGTTATTCGTAGATCTTAAGTTTATATTGGAATGTAACTTTTCCCACAATTTGATGAGGTTTCGAAATGTGAGATTGGCTGCCGATCCAGGTAGTTTTTTCAATGTTACGCCATACGAACTGATCCACCTACCTTGATCCCAAAAATAATCAATTCCATTATCGCAAGTGAAACAACCAAGGCTCACGAAATCTTCTGTCAAACTAACAAAAATAAGAGGAACGGCACTGTATGGTGCTGCAATGAGTCTGTCCTTAGGTTGAAAGTTTTTCAATTGTGGAAATCGAGTTTCTAAAACAATAATGCTGGGAATTTTCACAAACTCCTTGTATTCAACTATCGCAGTTTGTAGCCCGTGTATCCCGTGGTGGGGCTCGGGAGGAAATTTTGAGTCCAAAACCAATAGTAGGTCTGTGGTAGCGTAACGAAGTGTTTTGAGAATTCGGGTATTGTTCCTTAATATTTGTAGATATATTTCGTCACGTATCTGGTCTTTTGAAGCTCTCAAATTGTGGGAATTGAGTTCAAGCTTTGTCGCGTTCAAAGTTAAAACGACACAATTTATCACCAGACATTGAGCTAACACTGAGGTTGACATTCGACTATATTCGTCCCATATTAGTTCCAATGTTGAGTTTTGAAATTGGTCAACAAGAAAACTTTGCATTTGAAGCCAAGTTGTTGTTGCTTGGAGGGTTTCCATTTTTCGCAAACGTGCTCCAACCGGTAGAAAGGTTTGTTTAAGACTGTCTGAGTTTTGCGACGTGAAAACTTGTTGACAGGAAGTGGAAGTAGACCAATCAACAAAAATTCCCGGCACCAATCCAGACATTTAGGTATTGAAAATGTGGTTAACTACCTAAGTGACTGTATTGTTTTTAGCGGAAATGAGCTCGATATGGTAGAAAAACATGTTGCGTGTAATTAATCAAAAAATTCAAGGTTTCGATCACGTAGAATATAGTTGTTCATATAGGAATACCATAGAAAACATTCAACATTAAAAGCAGGATAGCTTATTGATTATCTGAAGTATTTACACGGCATGCCAAAAAATGTTCACTAATATATTGCCAATCTAGACAACTATTCCCTTGGCAAAATTCCAAAATTTGATATATTGGGTATTTGATACTGCATCTTTGCAATGTAAAACCGTTCCCTTTCTTTGGAATTCATTTTTTTTTCTCGAAATAATGTAATTTTGGTGCAAATGGAGTATTTTGGGACATTTTTGTGTTCTCACATTTTTATAGGTAAATTTTTGTTGTTGTTAAACTGACAAACAAGAGAACACGGAGTGAAAGTATTCGACCACTGCACTCCGTGGGCGTTGACAACATAGATTGTAAGCTGCAGGAACGCGATCGAACACCATTTATAAGTTTATGCATTAAATTACTTAAATATAATAGAATTTTTGTAAACAACAGCCACCACCAAACTACTTTATCATACCAATTTAAGGTTTGATATTTATTTAATATTTTTAAATTTGAAACAAAATCAGGCGTTCCAAAATCCGAGGGCAACCCTTCGGGCACGAGGTACATATACGGAAACATTCAAAAATTGTAGAGCTTGTTTTACTTCAATGATTTGGTGATAATTTAGCTACAAGCGATAATCAATTCGGATACAAGAGGGGAATAGGTACTGAATTGGCTATCTACACTGTAAAGCAGATATCACATCACTACATGCGTAATAGCACTCCAGTATTTTTATGCTACTTGGATGCCTCCAAAGCGTTTGATAGAGTGAACCACTTCACCCTACTTAAAAAGTTATGCGACAGAGAGTTTCCTGAAATTATCGTGTCACTGCTCCTCTATTGGTTTAGAATGCAGCGATTCACTGTAAGATGGGGGGAAGTGATCTCAACTCCGTTTCCAGTGCTTAATTCTGTCAGACAGGGGGGGATCCTCTCTGCATACTTCTTCTCGGCTTATTTAGATGACCTAAGCAAACTTCTGTCGGCAACAAATGTTGGGTGCAGAATCGGAAGTGTGATATGTAACCATATATGCTACGCGGATGATATTTGTTTGATGACAACCAGCATAAAAGCTCTACGCATCCTTCTCAAAGTGTGCGAAAAATACGCTGTATCGCATGATCTTGTTTTCAATCCTTTAAAATCTGTGTGCCAATCCTTCACAGATTATTCATATGGAGAGAATCGTGCGGTAATCAGTCTCAACGGCGAAGTGTTACAATGGCAGGATACTGTGAGGTATCTTGGATTTGATATTAACTGTAAGGATCGAGACCGGGAGGAAATACAACGCAGAAGAAGAGAGCTTTATGCATGTGCTAATTTACTAAAGAGTAGATTTGGCATGTGTAGTGTAAATGTAAAACTCTACCTGTTCCAAACATATTTCTCCGCTATTTATTGCAGCAGCCTGTGGGTACCCGTCTCAACGAAAATCATTAACTCGATCAGGGTAGCTTATAATGATAGCTTCCGCTTAATTTTTAACTATAAAAGGCGTAGTAGTGCTTCGAAAATGTTTGCAGACTACCGTACAAATGACTTCCATGCAATGCTGAGAGTAGCAGCCTTTTCAATGCTTAACCGCCTGGCCAACAGTGATAACAGCATAATAAGTTCTATAGTTAATTCTAAAGTGTTCACACAATCATCAATATCCAAGTCGTGGAAGAAGATTCTATTTAATACATAAAATTACTTTCATAAGCTTCTGAACCAGCACTAACCACCTTTCCTTTTAAAAAACCAAGAATATCTAAAGTTTTTGCAACTTGGGGTCAGATTTGTCTCTCTTCTCGAATCCGTCTTGCAAGTAGATGGTCTAGTAAAGTGTTGAACACCCTTTAGTTCTGACGGGGGAAATGGTGCAACTTCGGTTTGCCATAATAGTAACCACCATCTGCCTGTAAAGTCCCCTTCTCAAGAGCTTCAATCTGAACCCCAAGGAGCCTTTCTGAATTAAATGGTGAAAAAATCGAGTTTTTCGCACAATAATGGTTTCAATGCTGGAGAAAGAAGTGAACTTGTTTTTGTCAAATATATTATCTTTTCGAATTAATGTCTGGATTATTATGTGTGAATATTGTAATCTATGAAACATTTAATGACCTGTTTAACTAAATCATTTTTTACCCCTCAACGTTCAAATTTTTCAAAAGTAGCTAGTACCAACATATGGATTTTATGTAACCTTTTTGTGAAACCTCTAAAATCTGCAATAAACACAATAATAATAATAATAATAATTTTACGGCCACGTTGCTACGGATAAACTCCCTCAGGTACTTTTTAAGTCAAAGTAGATCAATTTATTTTGAATATAAAATACAAAACGTAAAAAGTCAAATGTTCTAAAGTTTATGTAAAATATTTATAGATAATTAGAATTGATTTTTCACTAGTCACTTAACAAAACAAGCTGAACTGTGAGATCAAAAGCTCTCCCAATACAATTCAATGGCGTGTCATTTTCCCAAAATTACTCGCACCAAATTTAATCTTGATTTAACTTACAAGACGTCGCAAACTTTTTCCTCCATTTTACTGCTTTCTTTTCATTTAAACTTGTGCATAAAGGAGAAGGTACCTTTTCCCATTTCCCTTTCATTGTTCCCTTCTTTTGATAAGCTGTGCACCCTCGCCATTCTACCCAAACAAACCAAACTGATTAAAGCTGCGTGGAACCAGGGAGAAAAGTGAGAGGAGGAGAAATCTTGTGGGAATACAAGGTGTTTTAAGGATGATAAATAGACATGTAGACAATAGGATGACAATGATTGGTTCCAGAATGGCGACGCTCATCAAATACCCTTGTTGGATATCGTTGAGAATAGTTGCCTGAATTTGAATCCGTCTGAAGATTAGAGTAGCCTGCCCTTTCGAAATTTTGCTTGCAAACCAAATTTTTTTGAAACTTAAATTAAAGGGAGATTCAAAAGGGGGTGAAATGAGACAGTTGGTTTGTACGCCGTTAGGTTTTTGAAACAATACTGAAATACTAACCGTTTTAAATGTGTAATTATGCAAAGTGCACGAAAACTTCCCATCACAAATACTACAGCATGGATTCCCATGCTAAAAGGAAGATAGATTAGGAATAAAATCAAAATTTTGATTATCAAATTTTCTTTGCATTTTATTACCAACGGAATTGGATTTACATTGCACTCTTGTACGAGCTAAATGCCCAACATAAAGTATGGTGTTACACCACTATAAAATTAAAATGAAATGTGAATTCGGTGATGATCATCGTGTAGGATAGGCAAATATTTAGTGTTTCCAACAAAGATTGTGATTTCCATTTCCATATTTGTTCTACAATTGAAATTAGTGCAAATATAAACATTATTACGCTTATAATTTAAATTAAGAAAAAAACTACGAAAACATGAGCAAAATATGCAGAGTGAGACACAGGTATATGGACGGGCTCGGTTATGAAATGAAGTTAATGGAAGTGTCAGCATATGGGTATTATCTTGACTGTATTTGAAACATGTCTTTTAGGGTGTGCATGCAGAGCTATTCAAAAATAAACTATTAACCATATCTCAGTCAAATGCCTTTTTAGGAAGTCCATTGATTGATTGTTTTTGTATCATTCATTGACAATTGTCTGATGTATATACACTTACATTAGCGTCATTGGCTTCTTTATCTCCTCCGATGTGTTTAAACGCGGATTGATGCTGCCTATACTGACGACACCACCGGTTCGTCCAGGCAGGCTTACATCTCGTGATCCTTAATTCTACACACGACACCAATACTCTGCATTCCCTCAATAATTAGGTACAAAAAAATAAACCCCGTAGAACACACGCACAAACTAAACATAGTGCAATAGTTTCCACACAATTCTAGTAGCTCAAGTTAGAGAGACAATGACAATCAATATTAATATTCACTGGAACTCAAAGCAGTTAGAATAGAATGCGAATGGTTTTCAAACATCTTTAAAATCCCCATACATCTTAACCTGATACAAGGTTCCCCAATTTGAAAATGTTGCTTCAAATAATGTAATGAATTATGTACATAGAGTGAAATAACAGCAATGTATTTTGTAAACCCTGACAGCACGCACGGAGTCAAGGTTTTAGAGTATAACATACATTAAAAGAAAACTCATCCAAATCGATTTACGTTAGTTTACGAATAAATCGTAGGAGTAAATCGATTTATGGTGTTCAAACTTCAGCTAGCCCCAGCTCAGTTGTCTCAACATACCCCCGACTAGGAAAAAAATACGCATCTAATATTTTTGCGAGATATTTCGATGTAATTTCCACATAAAAATTGTTTTTTAAAATGGTCGTGCAACGACTTTGTCAACAACATACGTTTGCACTTATGATCTATTCACTATGTAGTTGTTAGGAAGAACGATAAAATTTGAATATTAAAAAGTGACTGAGCCGACGAATACTAGTGTGAAAATTCCCCGTCAAGTTATTACTCTTATGGACAACTTCAAAACAACTGCATTATTTGAATGTGTTCAAAATACCATGCAGATTATGTGTTTGGGGACTATATTGAGACTTAATCTAACCTTTAAAAGTAAGTTTGAATATACAATTTAGGATATACATATGTATGTATTGTAGATCCTAGCCAGAAGATTACGAGCAATTAGTCTAAACACGCAAACCTAAACGCTTCAACCCAACAGTATTATACCTTTGTATTTATAGACAAGAAATTTCGCTTGAATAGATTGCTATTTTATTCCCCTCATAAAAGCACAAGAGTTCCATGCTTCCTGTTGTGCGAAGCAGAATGTCGGGGTCAATAAATACAGTCGAATTTGATGTCGTTTAACCACCATTGAACAGTTTAAGATGAAAGTCTAGTTTAAAATTAAAATTTGTTATGTTCATAATTATAATGCTTAAAAAATTTGTACTCATAAGCGAAAGTATGGAAAGTATTTGTATTTATTTATTAACTTTATGATACACCACAAATTATTTTGTTAAGTGGTAACAAATCATCTATGTATGTGTACATTTTACAAATAAACTTTGATTAAAAAGTAAACACTCAATGAGCTTTATTTAACGGACGGCAAGCAAACTTATTGAATATACAATAAATATATACAGTACAGCATAATTTATAATTACAACAAGCAACCCTTACTTATTACCATATTTTATATTGATATTTATATATTATGTAAGTCTTATCTACAACAATCAATAGTCAATATGAAACCGTATTTCACAAA
Source organism: Orchesella flavescens (assembly GCA_964034955.1). Taxonomy (NCBI): domain Eukaryota; kingdom Metazoa; phylum Arthropoda; class Collembola; order Entomobryomorpha; family Orchesellidae; genus Orchesella; species Orchesella flavescens. The sequence goes on from OZ035954.1 coordinate 3,943,374, forward strand.
GAAATTTTTAATATGCTTGGTTTATACAATTTTATGCAAAGCCAAAAGAGCAAAATTCTTAAATTAGCTTTATAACTTAAAGTAAGATTATTATATATTTTTGGACAATTATGTGTTTCATGTAAAACTGGGAAACAACTTTTCCTTTTATGCATAAATTTTTTAATTTATCCTCTTTTAACAAATATGCAGTCGCAAATGTCTTCAGGCAGGTGTAGCATACCAAGTCGACTTATTCAAATTCTTATCAGGACCCCATATATTTGTAAACCTTTTTCCACATAGTTCACAACTTAATCTATTTTTACACTGTTTATTCCCTGATGAGCAACTGTGTGCCTTTTATATCCACATTATGATTTAAACTCTTTCCAACAAATAGAACATTGGTGTGCAGCTTCATTTAGATGACCCTTTCTGCGGTATTTTAACTTAAATCCGTCAGCAAATATTTTGTCACATGTAAGACAGCTAAATTGATGTTCCTGTTTGTAAACTAACTGAACGTGCTTCCTTAAATCACTCCTAATTGTGAAAGAAGATTGGCATCGCTTACAAGAATATGCTTTTTTCTTAATATTTGTCCTTAAATGGGTTGCGAATAAAATGTTTTTAACAATTTTGTTACAAAATATGGGTTTCAATTTTCCCCCCCTTATTGAATTTTTGATAAGTGAGGCTTTCCTTTAACCTCTTTTTAGCTGGAGTCGTCCCCAATTGGTCTACTTCACTTCTACGGGATCCTCATTGATCAGGTCAGATTCCTTAAGTTCATTAGGGTTAATTATGATAACCTCAGGCTCACTTTGTGAGAAACGTTTAATTCCTAACGGTCTGGTTTTCTTGATGGTGAATACTCTCCTATGGTGCTCTTTGTCTGTATGCATCTTACTTTCACTTATGTCCGATAAATGTTTCGTGGCGGGTATTGCCTCAGTTGATTCTCTATCACAACCTTCCAAACTATGTTTATTTAAGTTAAATTTCTTCAGCTTTCTTTGTGAGGTTTCCGAGACTTTTGGAAGAGATTCAAATCCGTGTTGTAGCTGGTGATTTTTGGTACGAAGTACTTCATGATTGGATTCTAGTTTGTCCAAGCATGTATCATAGACAATAGCGCAACTTTCGGGTTGGATGTTTCTCCGAAATATCCGCTTCCAGCTATAACAAACGAGGGCATTCCTTTCGTAAGTTATTTTGAAAACATTGATTTCTACACAAAAAACTCCAAACCAAATGGTAATTAGACACAACCAAAGGGTGAGTACACCAAGAAATTTGTTGTATTCTATAGTTTCCGATTCAGGTGAATATTTTTGATTAACTTCTTTTATTCGCAGCATCCTATGCCACTTTGCCCATTCATCCCATTTGTAGTGTAACCCGGATGCCATGATTTGCTGGGAAGTAGCATGAAGCCAAAACTGATTTTCAGTTTTCATTACCGATGAATACATTATAGGAAATAATGTTTGTTCGAGGACGAAGCATACTCTAGAATCCCCAACCCTTTTTTTAAAATACCAGGACAAAAACCCCTTATATATTTCCTTCCTTGATGTACCCTGTATTACAGCGAGCTGTGAGTTCTCTATCATTTTCTCCGCATTGTTTTGCATAGATTTGAGTTTAACTAAACGGAACGTTTTGGAAATCGATATACCCAGTGATTTGAGTTCGTAACCGTATCTCTTTTCAACCCCATGAATACCTAAATTATTGCCAACCATTATTGAGTAATTTTTTCCAACCAGTTCCTTAATAGATTTTAAACCTTTCGGTTGTGGCATTACAGTTACTAAACTTGTCAAACCATTACCATATAATTGTAAAATCAGGAATTGCAAACAAGATATCACGATCAAATTCCGAGCACATGTTTCTCCATCATGGGCAAATGTAATGGATACATAGGTGATAAGTTGACGTACAACGTTTTCCAGTGTTCGGGCATAAAAATAAATGATCAAAGTCACAAGGGTTATGAAACAGAATAAGCTTATCCAAACGTCGTTAGGAAATGCTTCCGTCCAAACACCAAATCCCAACGCTTGATCACTGTTCGATTTCTTTTGACAATAGAAAATGCTATCCGAGTCAAAGTCATCAAAAATGGACCGGGCAACCACGTATAGTGGGATTCGCGATGATTGTAGTGATGAAATTGGACCAATGATAACATCGGGGCCACTAACGGGATTGTCAAGTTGAAACTTGAACTTTTCAAAAGTATTATGCAGACTCAGAGTCATGTTGTGTTTTGTTGAGAGAGCCATTTTATCTTGGATGCTTGTAACACAAGCAAAATGAATTCGAATTTTTTCGCTTAGGCAACTTCTTTGCAGTTTTTTCGGAACTCTCCTTATGAATTGTTCAGGATCATCTACCAGTGCAGGCATCCTTTTTCCATTTGCGTTCCAAAATAAATCCCGATGCATCAAATACATGTCGTTTAAGGTAAACCGCTGGATGAAACTAGTTAAGAACATAAGGTTAGTAAAACAATATTCAAAACATAATGCCGTTATTAGCGTTTCATTTGGTTCGCATTTTAAACTCAGAGGTGGCAGAGAAACTAGCAATTTCAAAGCTGGAATTATTGGAAGCCTTCCTTTAGTTGAATCATATTTTAAAGTGGCCATTTTAGTTTGAAGATCAGTTAGTGTAGCACTCCCAATAAATATAATCATGGATCGCGAAGGGACCAATGTGTCGCCACTTTCGATGAGAGTAGCCTTGTAGTTACCTTGAAGTGGAGTAATGACGACGTTGAACGTATTTGAGTGACGATAATATCCTCTATTTGTCACGCTCATGTTATTCACCGCAATAAACCTCGAATGCAAAAATGGGCTTGGCTGAAGACAACCAATTCCGTTGGTTTGATAGAAGTAAATAACGAATTGTTCCCAGTTGCTGTTAAGATGAGGAAACAGTCGAGATAAACATGTAGAGTCGTAACATGTTGTTTTTGGAATAAATGCCATTGTTAATATCCATCCCAGTATTGTCAGGCTCCTTTGATGCAGCAACATAGTGAATCCTTTGTATTATTGTATTTCGTGGGCAAGCTTAACAATAACGAATAATTCCACACAATGATTGTCAATAACAATTAATTTTGAAGCTCTACCTGTCCATTATTCTCGAGAATTTATAATTAAAATGTTTTTGTTTGTTTTCGAGGCTAGTTTCTCTTAGTGCCAACCTGGAGCTCCGAGATAAATAACATGTTTCCCTCCAGCCACTTGTTGAGGTAGAAGTTTTGGAGTGAACTAAGAAAGAACAGACTTTTTAAAAGTAACAGCGGGGAATGTGGAAAGTTAAAAGAAGGAAAACTTAGGATAGAGAAATAGTGACGCATACCACTGTTTAAACTGACCTATTTAGTATTGTAAAATATATGTAACAATGTAAACAAAAGAGAAAAATTAAAAATGCTTAAAACATACGCCAAAAGTCCATTATTCAATGCTCATTTGTCAAATCATTAAAAAAGAAAATTTTCATGTTTTGACATAGTTTAAACTGTTTCCTAGCATCAATGATGGTAAGGAATTTGACCAAAATCGCCTAGTTTGAAAATAAAACTCCGACTGGATGTTTCGATTACTTCCATACGTATGTCGAAAAAGCTAGGACTCGAGATTTCCTGTTTTGTAAACATATCGAAACAAATAACTACGAAAAACACGTAGGTTGTAACCTAAATACGATACGATAGCTTGTTTTCTTGTTCATGTCTCGTTGAAATTTGATGCGCAATAGTTCAAAAACAGCTATATGGTTTTGAAATTTTTCACACGTCATGCATAGATATGTATTGTAAATGGCAGGTGAAAGCAAAAGACCAAAAGTAGTTCACCTAAACAAGAACATGTTTTTGCATGCTTTCTTATACCACTGGACAAGTAAATGGGATATAAATCGGAACTTCCTGTTATTTTCAAGCTCGACAAAGGAATTGAGAAAAAAGAACACGTAGATATTGACTAATCTACACTTAAAACCAAAACGTATTAGCAAAAACATGCAAACCGAAGAAATTTGACAATACAATACGTTTGTATGTATTGACGCGGCTAATAACTTTTATAGCTTTTATACGTTATGCCACTTGCAAGAGGTGTAGCTTTCGGCGCTTCCTGTTTTGTAAATTCGACTGCAGAATTGTTAGTATAATACTAACAATACAGTTGTATGTGTTGACACTAATATTGTATTATTGATTGCTATCCTGTACACATAGCAAAAGCTTTAGAATTAGCTACTTCACGTTTTGTAGATTTTACTAAAGCATTGGGGGAAATACGTTCATATCGACTAAAGTACAATAGCTTGGTTAAATTCTAAACTATGCCAATAACACCAAAGCATACGTGACAGAGATATTTGTTTGAATGACCCAAGTATATAGCTGTAAAAGTTTTGAAGAAGTGGCTGAATTTAATTTTTAAGGCAGTCCATGTAAGAGCAAACAGAAATCCTTAGAGGTAATTAAATATAGGTAGCGAAAATAAAGAGTTATAAAAATATTTAGATGTTAATCAGAGATTGCAAATCCAATGAAACAGTACTATCCGCTATAAGCTAGAAATGATTGTGCTTCACACATTTTTAATAGTTATAAACTGGCATCAGTATTGGAAGCCAGGTAAAGATATACTAATTAATGAACCGTGAAGTATTGGTTTCTAATTTGCGGCTGAATCTTACGTGGTAAACTTCACTTTTACATTTTAAAATAGGCAGAAATTGCGTATCCTGCTTTTTCTGTTTCTTTTTTAAGGATTGGGGAAAAACTTTTATGCGTAAGATGTACTGGTGGGTTGATATACATGGGCGCTTTTTCCGGTTGTTTAGGCATGTGTACGAACTGGAAGCCACGAATTTTAACCCCACTTTCATATGAGGTAGGAATCGAAACAACCAGTTAGAATTCTGCTTTCAAGTAACATAATTTTAAGAATAATATCCTGTATTGATTGCTGTCTTATATCTCTTAAAATTTTAAAGGACTAGATATCAAAGATATAGACGATATAAAGGAGGGCTAATAAGTTAGGGAACTAGCGTATTTTGGTCATATTTTCCACAAATGTGGACTTTTTTCTTTTTCTTTTTTCAGCAAAATGTAGAGAATTTAAAAAACTACTTATTGATTGCCTGAAGAGCCTTCTGAACCCCTTTGGTAGCTGTGGAGCGAACCATTTGTGCAGCATGCTCTATAAGGGCTTGTCCGGGCATTTTCAAACTTCATTTGGAATTTTTGTCCAAATCTGCTGGAATATCGGAAGGCTTTTGGGTGCATCCTATCGCTGCAAGTACCTGCTCTGGCATAGTGGCCAAAAAATTTCAGTTTAATCGACCTGGAGAAATTTTAAGGGGTTCTTGCGTTTGGGTACAAATTCGATGTTTTTGGTTTTTTGGTACTTCTGAGTCTTTTTCGCATAATGCGAAGAAACCAAGTCCGGCCAGAAAGTTTTGTCTTCAAATTCATGATGAGCATTGATGAAGGGAAGCAGACGCGCTGGAGACATTCCTGAATGTAGACGCCCGCCGTCATAGTACCCTCTCAAAAGTAGGGTTGCGAAGCGTTTCCAAATTTGATCATCTCTTTCCATATCGAGATTTTTTGGGAAAATTAGTCTGGGACCCATACTTTTGAGCATTGGCCACTTCTACAGGGCCATTTTTCTCGTAAAACCTTTGACCCCTCTTGTACTAAATTGTTCGCTCCACAGCTACCAAAGGGGTTCAGAAGGCTCTTCAGGATATCAATATGTAGCTATTAAGATTTTCTACATTGTGCTAAAAAAATGAAGTAAAAAAGTCCACATTTGTGGAAAATACGACCAAATTACACTAGTTCCCTAAATTATTAGCCACCCTTTAGAAGTAGATATCGGGGCTTCCTGTTTTTTAAACTCGACTAAAAACATGGATACGAATACGTAGATCTTGACCAAAGAACAGTAGCTCCACTCTGTACTATACATACTATCACTAAGCATACGATGCACAGATATTATTTTAAATTGCGGACTGGGAAATTAAAGTGGCAGAACTGAAAAACTGCAGCAGACAAACATAGAGCGAGCAAAGAGAAAAATCCTCTGACCTAATTGAAAATAACCGACAAGAGATTTTCACAATATAACTAAGTAGTTATATTTGTTATTTGGTATTCCATTATGTAAGAAAAGCGTTGATCCAGATCTGAACATTAACTAAAAATCTCTCGTAGCCTATTTTAGATTACATAAGACGAGTTTTCTCTATACACGCTCTATACTTGCTTGCTATGTATCAGTTCTACGTGTGCTTCTCCATGTCTTTAGTCGAGTTTACAAAGCAGGAAGCGCCCCAACTATAAAGCACTCCTAAGGTGTGTAAGACGTCAATTTATAAAAGACATTATTCGTGTATACTCATACAAACGTATTGGTATGTCAAGCGCGTAAACAAGACAATCCTAATTAAAAGAGTTTCAATTAATTTTTACCAATAGGCAACTTTAAAACAACTAGATTGTTTTGAATATTATTAAAATGTCCATTTACAATTTAGGATTGTGCACAGTATGTATTGTAAATGGTAGACGAAAGTAATTTATCCAAAACACGCAAACTTAAACTTTCCAATCTTAAAATTCAATTCAATACTTTCGTACGAAAGGAAGAGAGGAAAATAATGTCTTATATATATTACAATATGATATCTCTTACACGTGGCTTAGCCTTCGGTGCTTCCTGTTTTGCAAATTGGGAAAAACCAACGTAGAATACCCTGATTCCTTCGAATGGACACATTGCTGACTTAGATGAAAAATATGCATGAGAAATGTCGCTGCATGTATGAAAACCATATAACACACCCGTTTTTTATTTACCAAAATTTATGCTTATTTTGAAGAGCTTTGAAAGTTAGGACGGAAAATTGGATTCCTTGGTGGGGGGAATTTGATAATGGTCCACCAAGAATGGATTGGCCGAAACTTTGTATGCATATTCTTTAAAGGATTGTCTGGTTGGGATTGTATGGTTTTCGAAAATTAAAAATTTGTGAAGTCATCCAATATTTTGAAAACACGTCATAATTAAACAGTACGCTTTTTAATAATTCTGTCGTTTTACTAGTTTTTATTATAATTTTCAATAAATTCAAACTAAAATACTCGCCTATTTAGAGTTTTTTTATGCCTTCACAAATTTGGATATTTCGCGGCTATTTTTTTGAATTTTCGTAAACCTTTCAATTCCACCTAGACAATCTTTCAAAGAATATGCGTAAAGTTTCAGTCAATTCTTTTCATAAATGAACAAGAAACTGCCGCCCCTTTAAATAGTGTCAAATTGCCCTTGGTGGAAAATTCTCCAATTTCCCCCACCTAGGAATCCAATTTTCTTTCCTAACTTTCAGAGCTCTTCAAGATAAACATAAATTTTGGTAAATATAAAATGGGCGCATTATATGGTTTTCATAATGTAACGGGCACGGGGATGGTTGTATGCAAGTTTGCTTCTAACCAAATGCCAAATACAAATGATGTTGATGATGATGGTTTAGGTTCGTAATACCTTATAGTTATAAACTATGCAAAGAAATGCGATCGGATATGAAGATGGTAAATAAATATTTATGCGAACACAAAGTATGCACGTTTTAAGGAAAAGAGGGTTTAGGATTTGAAGCCCGAAGTTAGCTAGAACATTCCCGTTTCCGGAAGAAATCATAGCAAAGAATTCTGAGGGACAGCGTCTCAGAAATAATGAAGAAAGAATCTCCAGAGCTAGGCTCAACGGGGAAGTCTTCTACAGAGAATGAACTCGATAGGGATAATGATAAATAACAACTGATTTGTGGTCAGTTCGCAGCGGCCTTATATACCCACGGAGCTTCATAAGCCCTGCACATACATACATACGTACGGAAGTTAATCCGTAGTGAAATGGTAATCATGCGCCCAAAAGTAGGACACGCATACATCCGGATTACGCATTAGCATAATCCAGGGATAACGGCTTCATCTCCGAACTGTGGACGCTACAATACATGTAGCGAAATTTCTCACATGGAATTATTACGTTTTGGAAATTAAAGTGCCAGAAGGGCCAGAACTGAGCCACAGTATTTATGCTATGATTTTGTTTCACGAATTTAAAACGTTATAACGCTGCGTCAGTTTTGGAAACCAAACTAAGATATGACAATGAACGGATAGATTGGAAAATCAAAAACCAAACTGACGTAGTTTGGTTCGTACGTTAAGTCTTAATGTAAATGGTTTAACTTTACTTTATATTTATGTTTGAAATAGACAGAGCTCGGGCAGCTAAGTAATTATGCAAACATTTTCGAAAAAATTGAAAAGAAACCTAAGATAATGCCTATGGAAAGTTAACTTATTTTTCTTGATTTACCATCCACCCAATAAACACAGGTATAAGCTCGAATTTGGAAATGTGACTGAGTGAAACCATTGGTAGCTAGCTAGAAGCGAGCAAACAAGCCCTTCGAATTAATTGAAATTGCTAGTTATTAAAAGGCTGCAAACCAGTGGATTGCTAACTTGATGAGCAACTCAAAGCAACTTAATTGCTTTTTAGATTGAATTTGTTCAATTGTTTTTTGAATGTGTTCAGTATCGCATGCATATTACGTGTTTGGACATTGTAATGAGATTCCATCTAATCCTTCACATGAAAATTTGAATTTTGGATTTACACGTATGTAAATCATCGGCAAAAGACCAAAAGCAATTAATCTAAGCACGCAAACCTAAACTTTTCAATCTACTGACAATGCTATACGTTTGTATGAATATACACGAATAATGTCTATTATAAATTTGCTATCTTATACATCTTACGAGAGCTTTTTCGTTCGGTGCTTCCTGTTTTGTAAATTCGACTAAAACTATGGATAGGAATACGTGAATCTTGACTAAAGAACTGTAGCTTCACTCTGTGAGATAGACTCTGCACTATACAAACTATCACTAAGCATACAATACCCAGATATTAGTTTAAATTGCGGACTGGGAAATTAAAGTGGAAGAACAAAACAACTACAGCAAGCAAACATAGAGCGCGCAAAGGGAAAAAGTCTCTGACTTAATTGAAAATAGCCGACGAGAGATTTTCACAATATAACTACGTAGTTATATTTGTTATTTGGTATTCCATCATGTAAGAAAACCGGTTGATCAAGCTCTGAACATTAATTGAAAATCTCTTGTAGCCTATTTTAAATTACATTAGGCGATTTTTCTCTTTACACGCTCTATGCTTGCTTGCTGTGTTTCAGTTCTACGTGTGCTTCTCCATATCTTTAGTCGAGTTTACAAAGTAGGAAGCACCGTACTATAAAGCACTCCTAAGGTGTGTAAGATATCAATTTATAAAAGACATTATTCGTGTATATTCATACAAACGTATTGTATTGTCTGTAGATTGAAAAGTTTAGGTTTGCGTGCTTAGATTAATCGCTTTTGGTTTTTTGCCGAGGATTTACATACGTGTAAATCCAAAATTCAAATTTTTATGCAAAGGATAGATGGAATCTCATTACAATGTCCAAACACGTAATATGGATGAGATACTAAGCACATTCAAAAAACAATTAAACAAATTCAATCTAAAAAGCAATTAAGTTGCTTTGAGTTGCTCATCAAGTTAGCAATCCACTGGTTTGCAGCCTTTTAATAACTAGCAATTTCAATTAATTCGAAGGGCTTGTTTGCTCGCTTCTAGCTAGCTACCAATGGTTTCACTCAGTCACATTTCCAAATTCGAGCTTATACCTGTGTTTATTGGGTGGATGGTAAATCAAGAAAAATAAGTTAACTTTCCATAGGCATTATCTTAGGTTTCTTTTCAATTTTTTCGAAAATGTTTGCATAATTACTTAGCTGCCCGAGCTCTGTCTATTTCAAACATAAATATAAAGTAAAGTTAAACCATTTACATTAAGACTTAACGTACGAACCAAACTACGTCAGTTTGGTTTTTGATTTTCCAATCTACCCGTTCATTGTCATATCTTAGTTTGGTTTCCAATACTGACGCAGCGTTACAACGTTTCAAATTCGTGAAACAAAATCATACCATAAATGCTGTGGTTCAGTTCTGGCACTAAAATTTCCAAAAAAAGTAATAATTCTATGTACATTTTCATCTAAGTAAGCTAGGGTCCATTCGAAGGAACCAAGCTATTCTACGTTGGTTTTTCCCAATTTGCAAAACAGGAAGCACCGAAGGCTAATCCACGTGTAAGAGATATATTGTAATCTATATAAGACATTATTTTCCTCTCTTCATATCGTACGAAAGTATTGAATTGAATTTTAAGATTGGAAAGTTTAAGTTTGCGTGTTTTGGATAAATTACTTTCGTCTACCATTTACAATACATACTGTGCCCAGTCCTAAATTGTAAATCGACATTTTAATAATATTCAAAACAATCTAGTTGTTTTAAAGTTGCCTATTGGTAAAAATTAATTGAAACTCTTTTAATTAGATTGAAGGATTGTCTTGTTTGCACGCTAGTAGCTTCCAATAGTTCATCACAGCCGTCTATTGAAATTCGAGTTTAGCATTGTGTCTTTGGTTAGTTTGGTTATCACCAAGAAACTGAGTTATCGTTATGTATTCGGGGATCTATGTGTTCCTTAACAACTCTTTGTACAAATATAATAACCTGTGTTCTCCAGTTTTATCTGTTTTTTGTAAAGGTTGACAAGGAACAATGCACACATAAATATCGTAGTAACCAATAAGTTTCCGGCTTGGAACCAGATTTTAAATTTACAACAATTTCGTAAGTACTTTACTATACTTTGAAATACTTTTAACTATTTGAAAACATAGAAATATTTGCTTTAATTGATTCGGCAAATGGTTATTGAGTACTATAATTTCAGGGATTTTTATCCTTGATGTTCCACTGTTCAATGGTGATGTAACCACTTAGAATTCGATGATATTAATCGAGACAGACAATCTGCATTAAACAACAGCTTAATCTGAAAGGCAGTTTTAATGTTAATACATATAAAGGCTTTATGAGTAGTAACACACATATGTAAGGAGGAACTGAGCATTGATGCTAGTAAGTAAGCACTAGAGTAATTTACTGCTTTAATGTTTCCATATATTCTGACAATTGTTGCTTGAACAGACCCCGTTGTCAACAAAAACCAAAAATTTGGATCACCTGTGTTAGTAGCTTTGGTGGTGCTGCCCAGTGAAAATCCACGGAAACCAAACCAGTAAGCTTGTGGGCATTGTAATGTGATTTATCTATCCTTTACATGAATATTTGTATTTTGAATATGCGTAAATCCTCGTCAAAAGACCAAAAGTAATTAATCTAAGCACGCAAACCTAAACGTTTCAGTCTACTGACAATACTATACGTTTGTATGAATATACACTAATCATACCTTTGTAAATAGGGTTGCTTTATACTTCGGTGCTTCCTGCTTTGTAAACTCGACTGAAGATATAGACAAGTACACCTAGAACTGAAACATAGCAAGCAAGGAACGAGCGTACGAAGAGAAAATCCTCTGACTAAATTGAATATCGCCAACGAGAGATTTTCAAATAATGTTGATCCCTTGGTTTTTCTCTCATGATAAATTACCTGATAACAATATAACTACTTTGTATTATTGTGAAAATCTCTCGTCGGCTGTTTTCAAATACGTCAAAGAATTTTTCTCTTTTCGGGCTCTTTGCTTGCTTGCCGTTGTTCAGTTCTGCCACTTTTCCAGTCGGAAATTTAAACCACTGTTTGATTGGTAGGAGTTTGAATAGTGAATAGTCTATCTGACGGGGTGAAGCTACTGTTCTTTAGTCAGATCCACGTGTTCTTATTCGTATCTTATTCGAGTTTACAAAACAGGAAGCCCGGACCGATAAAGCTCTCATAAGACGTATAAGATAGCAATCAATACAAGACATTATTCTTATAATCATATGTAACTTGAAACCAGAATTCAAACTGGATGTCTGGATTCCTACCTCATATGAAAGTAGGGTTGAAATACGTGGCTTCCAGTTCGTAAACATGTCTAAACAAGCGGAAAAGACGCTTAAATATAAACACTAACCAATTTAACTTATATCTGCATGTCGGCCATCTAAACCAAAACATGTGTGATGTTGAAAGTATAGAATCTATACACGGAACCAAGCTTATGTACATTCCTCGCTTTTTACGTCTCCTTTCCAAATCCTATAGTCGAGTTTATACAAAACAGGAAGCACCGAATTCTAGAGTTCTTTCAAGAGGTAGCATAGACAATGTAGCAAAAGATAAGAGACACATTCTTATCTATTTTATCTCAAATTAGGTGAGTTTGCGTGTCTATAATAACTACTATTGGTCTTTAGCATAATTTTAGCATTTAGAATCCATAGAATGTTAAATTGTAATTTACAAACTTACTTGGACATGGAAGACGGAATTTCATTACACATAACATGCAAAGGATATAAAGCATATTAAAATACAGTTCTTTATACGTTGGCCATCAAATAACCATTCCACTGGTTTGAAACTTTATTATAGCAACCAGTTTTAATTACCTCAGAGGGGTTTCTTGTTTGCAAGCTAGTATTTAGCTTTCTTTTGTTCAGCTCGGGAGGGGAGGATCTGGTTATTTTTGATTGGCTGGGGTGCCATATAGTAGCACATATAGTATAATCGTTATAAAGGAACCACACTATTTCGTAGAATAGTCAATATCTTTGGGTTTTTTCAAATTCTTTAGCCGAGTTTGAAAAACAGGAAGCCCCGGTTTCCGCCCCTTTTCCAGTGCTATACGAAAGCATACGAAACAATATTCTTGTTTAGGTGAACTACTTTTGGTATTTTGCTTTCGCCTACCATGTGAAATACATATGTATGCTGAACCGGAAATTCAGAGTTGCTTGTAAATGAAAGACTGAATCTCATTATAATGTCCAAACATATAATATACATGAGATTGTAAAGACATCCCCTACAATCTACTTGTTTTAATTTTTTTCCATCAAATAGGCAATCCGTTGGCTTGAAGGTTTAAAATTACGGACTTTTTCAATTAACGCGGAGGATTTTTGGTCTTGCAAGCAACTAGTTTCTTATAGTTCAACTCAGTCTCTTTTTAAAATTCAAACTTATACCTCGCTTCTTATTTGTTAAAGGGTGAACCAAGGAAAATAAGTTTTCGTAACGTAGACACGATCAAAGTTTTTTCCCAATTCTTAAAAACAAACAGAAAACGCTGGATACCCAAGTCTGTTCTTTCTTAGTTCACTCCAAAACTTCTACCTCAACAAGATGCTGGAGGGAAACATGTTATTTATCTCGGAGCTCCAGGTTGGCACTAAGAGAAACTAGCCTCGAAAACAAACAAAAACATTTTAATTATAAATTCTCGAGAATAATGGACAGGTAGAGCTTCAAAATTAATTGTTATTGACAATCATTGTGTGGAATTATTCGTTATTGTTAAGCTTGCCCACGAAATACAATAATACAAAGGATTCACTATGTTGCTGCATCAAAGGAGCCTGACAATACTGGGATGGATATTAACAATGGCATTTATTCCAAAAACAACATGTTACGACTCTACATGTTTATCTCGACTGTTTCCTCATCTTAACAGCAACTGGGAACAATTCGTTATTTACTTCTATCAAACCAACGGAATTGGTTGTCTTCAGCCAAGCCCATTTTTGCATTCGAGGTTTATTGCGGTGAATAACATGAGCGTGACAAATAGAGGATATTATCGTCACTCAAATACGTTCAACGTCGTCATTACTCCACTTCAAGGTAACTACAAGGCTACTCTCATCGAAAGTGGCGACACATTGGTCCCTTCGCGATCCATGATTATATTTATTGGGAGTGCTACACTAACTGATCTTCAAACTAAAATGGCCACCTTAAAATATGATTCAACTAAAGGAAGGCTTCCAATAATTCCAGCTTTGAAATTGCTAGTTTCTCTGCCGCCTCTGAGTTTAAAATGCGAACCAAATGAAACGCTAATAACGGCATTATGTTTTGAATACTGTTTTTCTAACCTGATGTTCTTAACTAGTTTCATCCAGCGGTTTACGTTAAATGACATGTATTTTATGCATCGGGATTTATTTTGGAACGCAAATGGAAAAAGGATGCCTGCACTGGTAGATGATCCTGAACAATTCATAAGGAGAGTTCCGAAAAAACTGCAAACAAGTTGCCTAAGCGAAAAAATTCGAATTCATTTTGCTTGTGTTACAAGCATCCAAGATAAAATGGCTCTCTCAACAAAACACAACATGACTCTGAGTCTGCATAATACTTTTGAAAAGTTCAAGTTTCAACTTGACAATCCCGTTAGTTGCCCCGATGTTATCATTGGTCCAATTGCATCACTACAATCATCGCGAATCCCACTATACGTCGTTGCCCGGTCCATTTTTGATGACTTTGACTCGGATAGCATTTTCTATTGTCAAAAGAAATCGAACAGTGATCAAGCGTTGGGATTTGGTGTTTGGACGGAAGCATTTCCTAACGACGTTTGGATAAGCTTATTCTGTTTCATAACCCTTGTGACTTTGATCATTTATTTTTATGCCCGAACACTGGAAAACGTTGTACGTCAACTTATCACCTATGTATCCATTACATTTGCCCATGATGGAGAAACATGTGCTCGGAATTTGATCGTGATATCTTGTTTGCAATTCCTGATTTTACAATTATATGGTAATGGTTTGACAAGTTTAGTAACTGTAATGCCACAACCGAAAGGTTTAAAATCTATTAAGGAACTGGTTGGAAAAAATTACTCAATAATGGTTGGCAATAATTTAGGTATTCATGGGGTTGAAAAGAGATACGGTTACGAACTCAAATCACTGGGTATATCGATTTCCAAAACGTTCCGTTTAGTTAAACTCAAATCTATGCAAAACAATGCGGAGAAAATGATAGAGAACTCACAGCTCGCTGTAATACAGGGTACATCAAGGAAGGAAATATATAAGGGGTTTTTGTCCTGGTATTTTAAAAAAAGGGTTGGGGATTCTAGAGTATGCTTCGTCCTCGAACAAACATTATTTCCTATAATGTATTCATCGGTAATGAAAACTGAAAATCAGTTTTGGCTTCATGCTACTTCCCAGCAAATCATGGCATCCGGGTTACACTACAAATGGGATGAATGGGCAAAGTGGCATAGGATGCTGCGAATAAAAGAAGTTAATCAAAAATATTCACCTGAATCGGAAACTATAGAATACAACAAATTTCTTGGTGTACTCACCCTTTGGTTGTGTCTAATTACCATTTGGTTTGGAGTTTTTTGTGTAGAAATCAATGTTTTCAAAATAACTTACGAAAGGAACGCCCTCGTTTGTTATAGCTGGAAGCGGATATTTCGGAGAAACATCCAACCCGAAAGTTGCGCTATTGTCTATGATACATGCTTGGACAAACTAGAATCCAATCATGAAGTACTTCGTGCCAAAAATCACCAGCTACAACACGGATTTGAATCTCTTCCAAAAGTGTCGGAAACCTCACAAAGAAAGCTGAAGAAATTTAACTTAAATAAACATAGTTTGGAAGGTTGTGAGAGAGAATCAAATGAGGGAGCCACGAAACATTTATCTGACATAAGTGAAAGTAAGATGCATACAGACAAAGAGCACCATAGGAGAGTATTCACCATCAAGAAAACCAGACGGGTAGGAATTAAACGTTTCTCACAAAGTGAGCCTGAGGTTATCATAATTAACCCTAATGAACTTAAGGAATCTGACCTGATCAATGAGGATCCCGTAGAAGTGAAGTAGACCAATTGGGGACGACTCCAGCTAAAAAGAGGTTAAAGGAAAGCCTCACTTATCAAAAATTCAATAAGGGGGGAAACTTGAAACACATATTTTGTGACAAAATTGTTAAAAACAGTTTATTCACAACCTATTTAAGGACACATATTAAGAAAAAAGCATATTCTTGTAAGTCATGCGAATCTTCTTTAACAATTAGGAGTGATTTAAGGAAGCACTTTCAGTTAGTTTACAAACAGGAACATCAATTTAGCTGTCATACATGTGACAAAATATTTGCTGACGGATTTAAGTTAAAATACCGCAGATAGGGTCATCTAAATGAAGCTGCACACCAATGTTCTATTTGTTGGAAAGAGTTTAATTCATAATCTGGATATAAAAGGCATACAGTTGCTCATCAGGGAATAAACAGTGTAAAAAATGGATCAAATTGTGAACTATGTGGAAAAAGGTTTGCAAATATATGGGGTCCTGATGAGCATTTGAATGAGTCGACTTGGTATGCTACACCTGCCTGAAGACATTTGCGACTGCATATTTGTTAAAAGAGGATAAATTACAAAATTTATGCATAAAAGGAAAAGTTGTTTCCCAGTTTTACATGAAACAATTAATTGTCCAAAAATATATAATAATCTAACTTTAAGTTATAAAGCTAATTTAAGAATTTTGCTCGGTTTTTTCTTCGGGTTGCTTTGCATAAAATTGTATGAACCAAGCATATTAAAAATTTCTTGGTGAAATACGGTTTCATATTGACTATTGATTGTTGTAGATAAGACTTACATAATATATACATATCAAATAAAATATGGTAATAAGTAGGGGTTGCTTGTTGTAATTATAAATTATGCTGCACTGTGTATATTTATTGTATGTATATTCAATAAGTTTGCTTGCCGTCCGTTAAATAAAGCTCATTGAGTGTTTACTTTTTATTCAAAGTTTATTTGTAAAATGTACACATACATAGATGATTTATTAACGCTTAACAAAATAATTTGTGCTGTATCATAAAGTTAATAAATAAATACAAATATTCTCCATACTTTCGCTTATGTATACAATTTTTTTAAGAATTATAATTATGAACATAACAAATTTTAATTTTAAACTAGACTTTCATCTTAAACTGTTCAATGGTGGTTAAACGACATCAAATTCGACTGTATTTATTGACCCCGACATTCTGCTTCGCACAACAGGAAGCACGGAACTCTTATGCTCTTATGAGGGAAATAAAATAGCAATCTATTAAAGCGAAATTTCTTGTCTATACATACAAAGGTATAATACTGTTGGGTTGAAGCGTTTAGGTTTGCGTGTTTGGAGTAATTGCTTTTAATCTTTTGGCTAGGATCTACAATACAGACATATGTATATCCTAAATTGTATATTCAAACTTACTTTTAAAGGTTAGATTAAATCTCAATATAGTCCCCAAACACATAATCTGCATGGTATTTTGAACACATTCAAATAATGAAGTTGTTTTGAAGTTGTCCATAAGGGTAATAACTTGACGGGGAATTTTCTCGCTTGTATTCACACGTTGCGTTGGTCGGCTCAGTCACTTTTTAATATTCAAATTTTATCGTTCTTCATGTCAGCCATCTAAAATGTTGTAAGTTTTTGGCTGATGGTGAATCAAATGAACAAAGTTTTCTTTCTGTTGTGACGATTTTTTGTGGGTTGGTTTCAATTTTTACACAAAGATGACACCACTGAACTACTCTTCTTTGCCCGGGAATGATGTCCACTCATGTTTTAACAACTATATAGTGAATAGATCATGAGTACAAGCGTATGTTATTGACAAAGTCGTTGAACGACCATTTTAAAAACCAATTTTTATGTGGAAATTAAATCGAAATATCTCGCATAAATATTAGATGCGTATTTTTTTCCTAGTCGGGGATATGTTGAGACAACTGAGCTGGGGCTATCTGAATTTCGAACACCATAAATCGATTTACTCCTACGATTTACTCGTAAACTACCCAATCAATTTGGATGAGTTTTCTTTTAATGTATGTTATACTCTAAAGCCTTGACTCCGTACGGGCTGTCCGGGTTTACAAAATACATTGCTGTGATTTCACTCTATGTATATAATTCATTAGATTATTTGAAGCAACATTTTAAAAATGGAGAGCCTTGCATCAGGTTAAGATGTATGGGGTATTTAAAGATGTTTGAGTCACATTCGCATTCTATTCTAACTGCTTTGAATTCGAGTCAATATTAGTATTGATTGTCATTGTCTCTCTAACTTGAGCTACTAGAATTGCGTGAAACCCATTGCACTATGTTTGGTTTGTGCGTGTGTTCTACGGGTTTATTTTTTTGTAGCAAATTATGGAGGGAATGCTGAGTATTATTATCGTGTGTAGAGTTAAGGATCACGAGATATATGTAAGCCTGCCTGAACGAACCGGTTTAATGGAAGCATTTCAATCCGCGTTTAAACACATCGGAGGAGATAGAGAAGCCAATGACGCTAATATAAGTGTATATACATCAGACAATTGTCAATGAATGATACAAAAACAATCAATTAATGGACTTCCTAGAAAGGCATTTGACTGAGATATGGTTAATAGTTTATTTTTGAATAGCTCTGCATGTACACCCTAAAAGACAAGTTTCAAATACAGTCAAGATAATACCCATATGCTAACACTTCCATTAACTTCATTTCATAACCGAGCCCGTCCATATACCTATGTGTCTCCCTCTGCATATTTTGCTCATGTTTTCGTAGTTTTTTTCTTAATTTATATTATAAGCGTAATAATGTTTATATTTGCACTAATTTCAATTGTAGAACAAATATGGAAATGGAAATCACAATCTTTGTTGGAAACACTAAATATTTGCCTATCCTACACGATGTTTATCACCGAATTCACATTTCCTTTTAATTTTATAGTGGTGCAACACCATACTTTATGTTGGGCTTTTAGCTCATACAAGAGTGCAATGTAAATCCAATTCCGTTGGTAATAAAATGCAAAGCAAATTTGATAATCAAACTTTTGATTTTATTCCTAATCTATCTTCCTTTTAGCATGGGAATCCATGCTGTAGTATTTGTGATGGGAAGTTTTCAGTCCTTTTGCATAATTACACATTTAAAACGGTTAGTATTTCAGTATTGTTTCAAAAACTTAACGACGTACAAACAAACTGTCTCATTTCACCCTCTTTTGAATCTACCTTTAATTTAAGTTTCAAAAAAATTTGGTTTGCAAGCAAAATTTCGAAAGGGCAGGCTACTCTAATCTTCAGACGGATTCAAATTCAGGCAACTATTCTCAACGATATCCAACAAGGGTATTTGATGAGCGTCGCCATTCTGGAACCAATCATTGTTATCCTATTGTCTACATGTGTATTTATCATCCTTAAAACACCTTGTATTCCCACAAGATTTCTCCTCCTCTCACTTTTCTCCCTGGTTATAATCCACGCAGCTTTAATCAGTTTGGTTTGTTTGGGTAGAATGGCGAGGGTGCACAGCTTATCAAAAGAAGGGAACAATGAAAGGGAAATGGGAAAAGGTACCTTCTCCTTTATGCACAAGTTTAAATGAAAAGAAAGCAGTAAAATGGAGGAAAATTTTTGTGACGTCTTGTAAGTTAAATCAAGATTAAATTTGGTGCGAGTAATTTTCGGAAAATGACACGCCATTGAATTGTATTGGGAGAGCTTTTGGTCTCACAGTTCAGCTTGTTTTGTTAAGTGACTAGTGAAAAATCAATTCTAATTATCTATAAATATTTTACATAAACTTTAGAACATTTGACTTTTTACGTTTTGTATTTTATATTCAAAATAAATTGATCTACTTTGACTTAAAAAGTACCTGAGGGAGTTTATCCGTAGTAACGTGGCCGTAAAATGTTTCCGTATATGTACCTCGTGCCCGAAGGGTTGCCCTGGGATTATGGAACGCCTGATTTTGTTTGAAATTTAAAAAAATTAAATAAATATCAAACCTTAAATTGGTATGATAAGGTAGTTTGGTGGTGGCTGATGTTTACAAAAATTCTATTATATTAAGTAATTTAATGCATGAACTTATAAATGGTGTTCGATCGCGTTCCTGCAGCTTATCTATGTTGTCAACTCAATCGGAGTGCAGTGGTCGAATACTTTCACTCCGTGTTCTCTTGTTTGTCAGTTAAACAACAAAAATTTACCTACAAAAATGTGCGAACACAAAAGTGTCCCAAAATTACATTATTTCGGAAAAATGAATTCCAAAGAAAGGGAATGGTTTTACATTGCAAAGATGCAGTATCAAATACCCAATATATCAAATTTTGGAATTTTGCCAAGGGAATAGTTGTCTAGGTTGGCAATATATTAGTGAACATTTTTTGGGATGGCGTGTATATACTTCAGATAATCAATAAGCTATCCTGCTTTTAAAGTTGAATGTTTTCTATGATATTCCTATTATGAACAACTATATTCTACGTGATCGAAACCTTGAATTTTTTGATTAATTACACGCAACATGTTTTTCTACCATATCGATCTCATTTCCGCTAAAAACAATACAGTCACTTAGGTAGTTAACCACATTTTCAATACCTAAATGTCTGGATTGGTGCCGGGAATTTTTGTTGATTGGTCTACTTCCACTTCCTGTCAACAAGTTTTCACGTCGCAAAACCCAGACAGTCTTAAACAAACTTTTTTATCAGTTGGAGCACGTTTGCGAAAAATGGAAACCCTCCAAGCAACAACAAGTTGGCTACAAATGCAAAGTTTTCTTGTTGACCAATTTCAAAACTCAACATTGGAACTAATATGGGACGAACATAGCCCACTGTCAACCTCAGTGTTAGCTCAATGTCTGGTGATCAATTGTGTCGTTTTAACTTTGAACGCGACAAAGCTTGAACTCAATTTCCACAATTTGAGAGCTTCAAAAGACCAGATACGTGACGAAATATATCTACAAATATTAAGGAACAATACCCGAATTCTCAAAACACTTCGTTACGCTACCACAGACCTACTATTGGTTTTGGACTCAAAATTTCCTCCCGAGCCCCACCACGGGATACACGGGCTACAAACTGCGATAGTTGAATACAAGGAGTTTGTGAAAATTCCCAGCATTATTGTTTTAGAAACCCGATTTCCACAGTTGAAAAACTTTCAACCTAAGGACAGACTAATTGCAGCACCATACAGTGCCGTTCCTCTTATTTTCGTTAATTTGAAAGTTGATTTCATAAGCCTTGGTTGTTTCACTTGCGATAATGGAATTGATTATTTTTGGGATCAAGGTAGGTGGATCAGTTCGTATGGCGTAACATTGAAAAAACTACCTGGATCGGCAGCCAATCTCACATTTCGAAACCTCATCAAATTGTGGGAAAAGTTACCAACCTAAACTTAAGATCCACGAATAACCTTCAAACCACAGGTTATTCATGTGATTTAAAGCAAAATGAATGGAGAAGAAAATTATGTGAGGTTTACCTTCCATATTTTACTTATACAAATTGCACAAACTTTCAAAACTGTTTTTTAATACATCATTGGCTGCTTAAATTGGAATCGAGATATGACCATGACTTTTATTATTTTCAATGGCAAATTTATTCCTATGGTCAAGTGCAACAAAGCTTCTATCTACAAGTTTTTTTCCCAAAGGAGCATTTCTTTGATTCAAAACTGGGGGCATTTCTATATCCTTTTGAATGGAGCACCTGGATTTGCACATTGGCCTTAATAACTTTAATTTCAATATGGTTTATATTGGCGGAGGGTGTCACAATCTACAACGTAATGTTTTGGCAAATTACCACCATCTTTGAGCAAGATGGAAGCCACCTAAAACTGAAGCGGATTGAGCTCAAAACCATTATGGTTTTGTGGATTTTTGTTGCAATTTTGTTACGGCAGGGCTACAATTCATCCTTACTATCATTCATGACGGCAGAGCTAGAACAAACCAATTATCCTCAAAGCATGGAGGAGCTGCTCAACCGACCTGACTTTGGACTCTTGTCGCCCAATAATTTTGTACACGAATTTGGAAATATGTTTCGTGAATGGACAAACTGGGGGGAGATTTTAGGGCTGGATCTACCGGAAAACTTTAAAAGCGTGTATCTCCGAATTTTGTTCAAATCATACTATGCGGATGATGACCATTACCTACAAACGCAACAAAATATTGCAAATGGAAAACGGTTGGAATTAAAAAGAAATCCACCGATGCCAGAATCCAACGACAAAGCCATTGCCGTTATCGTTAATGGAATAACTGTAGTTGAGACCCGAAAATTTGAGAGGTTTGTAGCAATGTGGCAAGAATATGATGGAAACTTCAATAAAAAGGGAGGTCTGTTTTTCGGTGAAACGAAACTACATCAAGTTGTTCCCAAACAAAGGCCATTTTATAGGAGAGTTATTTTATGGGCACAGAATTACGCATGTTTTGCCACATTTCGATTTCCACGATTTTTAGCATCATTTTCTGAATCCGGGCTTTATGACCTGGCGTACTCTCGAATTGATAAGTTTCTACAAGTCCGTAATTGGAAGGACTTGAATACTTTTCAGCGACTGGGAGTAAGCAATGAAAGTATATTTAGCAGTGTTTACTTGGCTGAGAAAACACTAAAATTGCAGCATGCAGAGAGGTATGCACCATCTAAATTGTCTGCTTTTACTGGAATTCTTCTACTTACCTGCTTTATGTTATGCTTAGCTTTTGTAGTTTTAATGATTGAGAAGTTGAAGCCTTCAACGTTATCAGATAGCTATGGCAGCACTACCCTGGGTATTCTTGGACACTCTACGGGTAAAGTAGCACCTAATGAAAGGGAAATATTTGTCATACGGAATCGCAAAAAACAGATGGTGGATTCCCCCAAGGTTGAAGTTGCAAAAACATGATATTTAAATCAATAACATGTGGGTAATAGGTCTGCATTTAGTATTAATTTGAGATCTTTCCATGTAATACTGATGATTTGATTGATATGTTA
The DNA here is from genome assembly GCA_964034955.1 of Orchesella flavescens. Taxonomy (NCBI): domain Eukaryota; kingdom Metazoa; phylum Arthropoda; class Collembola; order Entomobryomorpha; family Orchesellidae; genus Orchesella; species Orchesella flavescens. The sequence continues at coordinate 3,966,246 of OZ035954.1, forward strand.
AGTGATATAAACGGATAATTATTGTCTCAACTTTAATACATTTCACACTTTTGCCCGATAAAATTAAATCTTTACTCAATTGTCAAAAGTAATCACAAGCATTGCTCTTAAATTTTTTGCGTCCTTTAAGAAAATCTTACATGTACACAAGTCTTGAGCAAAAGTAATTCGTCATATATTGTGGAAAAGTAGTAAACAGTGACGAGTTATAGATTAGTATAGTTAATAAATAACACGTAAATAGGTAAACAAAACTAAAAACTAAAAATTTATTCAGCCAAATTCGTAGCTATATAAGATTAAACAATCAAGAACAAAAGACAAATAAAGTTTTTTAAAAGCAGGTTTTACTAATGCTAATGTTTGGCGTATTACTTTATTTAAATATTCCCTTATCTACTCAAAACTTTAAACAAGGGCCTGATATCGATTTCTTAGGTCAATTACGGTCAGAATAAAACCCCTTTCCTGGCTCTTCCATTAACCTCATTTAATACCCGATCTCGTCCATATACTCCCACTGTCTATATTATGTTTCTGCAATGTTATAAACTTAACCATGACATACTTTAGAAAATTAGCAGGTGCAACTTGTTTATCAAATATGTATAATCGATAACTGACAGAAAGTTATATAGAATGATGAACTATTAGAAATCAATTGGAACAAGTATTGATTAACATCAGCATAAATATTATATTATATCGATTTCCAAACCTACGAAAGCGGTGGGGTTGAGACAAATATTTTAAAATTGGCATAACAATCGATGAATTATAGTGTTTTGAGTAGGAAAAACAAGTATGTAGATGTAATTTAGTACGGACAACTTAAATTCACTGACAAAGAGTCATTTTTATTTCATTAAAACATAAATATTTCAAATGTAAACTTTAAATATTTTCTGGCGGAAACACGGAATCTTATATGAAAAAACGGAAGAAACACCTACCTAGATAATTTAATTAAGATTGTTTTACAAAAGAAATCAGGTCATTTCATGGAACCGCCTTCACAAAAAAGTGTTTGAAAAAGATTCCATCAATTTTCAGAAAAATGGCCATAAATCCGAAATTTCAAAAACTTTTAACGGAATGTATTTGCGCAATTATGTTACTCAAGGAGTAATACCAGTTGGCATACAAACTGAAAAAAATGTTTTTAGTTGACCTTCAAAGGTCGATAGTGTATAGAGCTCGACAATAGTGAAAAAGTAAATATGGAAATCTTTAGCCATTTGCATTTAAAACAATGGTAATCCTAATCCTAAGTTATTCAAACATAATTTATGGTTGACTGAACGCATGTGTGGACTTGCGCAGCAACCAACTCAAATCTCAACTCAACTTTAATGTAGGTCAACTCAACTTCCAACTCAACGCGTTAGTATTTAAGGAACGTTGTACACACATACATTAGCTTATTCTCTTTTGCAGAGCTTGGATACCTCGGTAGTTTCTTAGGTATTAGGTAAAACGTATAGGTATTAGGTATTACCTATACCTAATACCTATTCATATTTTGAAAAATACCTATTACCTATACCTAATACCTATTCATATTTTGAAAATACCTAATACCTATACCTAATACCTATAGAGTTTTCTGAGAAAACCTAAAATATTTTTCAAATACCTTTCCAAGAACTGCTCTCCTGTCAGTATAAATTATTTTTTATTTCAACAATTCTGGTCAACCTAATTATGATTGGAAAGTTCAAGTCATCATTAACTTTTATATTCTAGCTAAACTGAAGATACATAACGCTTAGAATCGATATCATAATATTGTGATATTTACCATTTTTATATTTTAATCTATATAATTTGCGATAGAAAAAACGTTTCATCGTGATTTTAAAATGGACATGACTATGACAGTGTGACTAAACTGATCATATTAACATAAAATATATTATATACACAATTTTCTGTCAATCTGTAGAGGTTTTAAATGGATTTGCAAATAACACGAATATCCTGTTTTTTCTGCCAACTGCTTTGACTCATGAAGTTTCATGATTCTCTATGCTGTCTGTCGTTTTGTCTTGCTATTTTTTACAGCAAAACACCTAATTTACTATGCATGTAATAATATATGCTACAGACATTTAAAATACCTGATTTAATGCCTGCTATTTCTGAAAATACCTGATACCTAGTACCTATACCTAATACCTATGGAAAAACTGAAAATACCTATTACCTATACCTAATACCTATTTATATTTTGAAAATACCTATTACCTATACCTAATACCTATTCAAAATTTGAAAATACCTATTACCTATACCTATTACCTATGCAGTTTTCTGAGAATATCTAATACCTATACCTAATACCTTTTTCGAATACCTTTCCAAGCTCTGCTCTTTTGAGCGGTCACGTTGGTTGGACTACCGATGCTACACACTGGACAGTGTGCATTATCATTCCCTCGCAACCTGGACTGGTTGGACCTAATCCTGGACAGGATATGGTTGGATTTGCGTTAAGGATCATTGAATAAATGTTATCTTATGATATAAGACTTAATAAGTTATGACACTATTCTTTAGTAACAAACTAAACTATCGTGCTTTCGCATTACAGTTATTATTACTGCTGAGAACCTCACGCATCCACTTGCTCTATAAATTCGTGTGTTGATATTGGTAGTACATAGTCATATTTATATTCAAGCACACCCAACACGTCACAACATAAGAAAATTTTATAGCAAAAAAACACTCCTTTTGAGTTACATTCAATTAAAGTCATACTATTTCAGGTTATAAAATCATTAATACATTAACCAGTTAGGATATAATGATTGGAAAGTTACACTGCTTGAATTTCCGTTGCAGCTATCCTCGTTACAGGTGCAGATTTCAGCATTCGTCCCATCTGTATGAATTCGTTCGCTTAAGTCCAGCAAAGCATCGTTGTGTTATTAAAAGGAGATAAGACATCCACGAATAATCCGCTTAACGGCTTGCCCGTCAAATGCACTGTTGTCAAATTTGCCATTGAATGCATATATAGCACAACTGAACATGGAATTTAGATTTGGTTTACCACGTGGGAAGCTGCTGTCTCTGATGCCAAATTTATTTTGTATACCTCCTATCCACCCCATCTAACTACTGGGGTGGATATATCCATGCTCCTATCAGACTTTACAGGCTACAACGCAATAAAATATTTGAGTAATCTTAAGGAAATCGCCATTGAAGGATCCATGCTTACACAACAGTGCTGTGTCAAGTTACTGGAAGAGCTTAAACTAGAAGCGTGGAGGTTCACGGATACACACTCATCGGATTTGGTTCCTCCCCAAAGTATTCGGCAGATAGAACGATTCTTCAATGAGTTTGAGCAAGAGCGATACTAAACCAAAACTCAAATGAAAAATTTAATCCAAACCCACTTCAAATTAAATGGAATGAAATACACACCAATCAATATTAATCAACTTCAAATTTAATATTTTGTACTACTTCTCTAATCCTCCTAGAGTAAACAATTTTAAATTTCACACCGTACTTGACCTTTATTCTAAATTGCGTAGAATTTGTACATAATACCAATTGCTGTTCCTGCCATATTAGACGGATTTACATAATCCAATATTGAGCAGTTGAAACTGAGGTTCGGCTCAGTAGGTTTTCCAAATTCACATGACTCTTCAATAACAAGCCCCTCAAATTTTACCTCCGTCTCAAGATTGGGCCGGTGTTGAAATTTCACAAATCATAGAATCTGGATGCAGAGCAATATAACATATTTTTTTAAACCTGCTGTAAAAACAGTCCAGTTCGCCGTGGAATACTGAATGAAGGACTCCGTGTTTTAGCAAATTATTCAGGTGATATTGGTAAAGGGTGAATCGATTGATAGTTTAGTTTGAGGATGTATTGTTATCAGTAAAAGAAGTGATGAATGATCAAATATGATGCCAATATGAACAAAATAACAGGGAAACTAAATCAATCAAAAAATGATTGATATAAAGCTTTTCTTGGACATCATAGGATGTAATTTTTAGTAATCAGATTACTCGATTTTACTGCGCAAACATGCCATGCTGAAGTTCGAATAAAAACAAACAGCTTTTATCATAAATCTCACACGTTTTCACACTCGGAAAGTCACATAAATCCTAAAAGTCAATCATTTAACAATAACGCATGAAACCAATTCATGTTGTTAGTCGCTAACGTTAACTTTGTCTTAGAAATGGAGTGAATTTAGGGTGACCTTCGCAACGGATTGGTTTAAATTTCAACAAGTACAGAGATTCCGGATTTATGTAACATCAAGAAATAGAAAAATACACAGTCAAGTCTAAACTTGTAACTACAGAGCCAATCACACATTTTATGTTTCAGGTAAAAAAAGGTTTTACTAGATTAAAATCATCTAGGAAAATTGAATCTTATTTTGTTAATTTCCCTATCGGCATGTCGCTATAAATTCGACAAGCGAATTCGACGCGATTTATAGCGACTTATGGCAAGTCCTATGTAGACCCGATATCCGTCCGAAACTAGAAGCGATTACGAGCATAGTTAGCGTTGACAAACTCGAATCGATTAACGTAATAGTTTACGTTGATAAGTGGTTGTGAACTCGGTTCGTAAAATCTTTTACCGTTGAATGACAGGAAAGTCTGCGTTTCCCTCGACTTGTATCTACAGAGTCGATGAGAAATCGATATGAATTGGAATACATATGATTTATACTGTAGGGTTTCGCCTTGCTTGTTGTTACTTCACTTCATTTATGGACAGTGAATCAACATGTGATATCTTTTCATTCTCAAGATGTTCATAGTCACATTAAATTTTTAAAAACTAACTTTCAGTGGTTTACGGGATGTTATAAGTGTATCAAATTAGCAACTTAGTAATAATAGTTAAATCTTTTTAATTTGGAGTTTATTATACATTTTGAAGGTGGTAGCAATTCATCATCATGCTTTCCAGTCCCCTTTTTGATTTATTTGATACTATAGACAGTATAAACCTAAGTTAAATCTCCAGTTGTGATGTGATAGTGATATAAACAAGTACTTATGTGTTTTGGATTCCCTTCTAAACCAAACCCAAGTGTATAATTTATGTAAAGTAATAACTAAGACTATAGATCTCCGGCCCAATGTTGAACGTAGTCAGTAGTATTGTACTGCTACATATTCATTCATTCTTTCTTGGTTTATGAGTTGATGATTGATGATGCACAAGTTCATGCTTTTTGCCGAATCATCGTTAAGTACTTAATAAATGATACGTTAATGACTGAATGTAAATATTGATTCTCTAAAACACCAAAACAATATAAATTTCTAGCATTTTTTTAACATTGGACTTCTTCACCACGGCATTGCTGTAATATCACTAAGAAGTAGTAATGAGGATGGTAATACAGCCTTAGCGATGTCTCAGCGATTATGGTTCGGTCAGTCAATCAGGAGTCGAAAGAAAATCGAGTCGAACTAGTGCGCGTTTAGCCCACTTCTCGCTTGAATTTAGTTACGATATCAAAGTGATCGATTCGAATTCTTTGTCGACTTTTTAGAGCGATTTCGCATCGATCATAGCAATTAATGCTAATAGGGTTGACTCATAGATAACCCTTGTGTTTTTCCAAGACTTAAAATATTCTATCCAAAGCCACTAGCAGATCTGCTGTATATGTAAGCGCAGAGTAGAAATACGTAGATTTGATAGTATCATCCAGTATTCCAATGCCACCAGCTCTCAAAACAATTTCTTTGCAAGCTTTTATCTCTCTTGTCATAGTTTTCCTATTATTCATTGTAACAACTTGGCAACGCCATGAATTTAATATAGTTTTACTTGACTCATACCAAGAGCATCCAACAAGAAAGCAAACTGCAGCTGCAAAGACTGCTGCTAGCACAACGAAAGCAGCTATGCAAGTCATTGGGACGTTATCCAATTGTGAGCCAAGAATTGTTATATTCACTCCAACTACGATTCCCATAAAAGATGCTTGAATCAAAATGGAAAAGAAAACCTTACTAGCGTCTTCAAGCACGTGTGCCGCGATAGAGATTTGTTTGTACTGCTGCATGACTGAGTAGTTTAGCTCGAAACTACATACTCGTTTGAGAAGTCTTACAAAACCGAATAACAAAGTTATTCCGGTGACACTTATGTTTCGAAAGTTGAATAAAATCGCTATTGTCCATAAATACATTAGTACGAGCCGAGTAACATTTCCCCAGGTGGTACACAACAAATCCGGCCATCCAAAAGTGTGTGGGGATGACAAAATAGCAAATAACAAATGAAGGGGGTCATAGTTTCCCCATATCAATAAGATTGGGATTATGGCAGCAGCACTTGTGTAACTAACTACGACCCAATTTGTTATTAGACCTACATATTCTGTTCTTCGGCCATGGTATATGTTTCTAAATTCTGTATAAAAGTATAAAATGACACCAATTTATAGTTTCCTATATATTTCGGTAAATAAAATATTTTGCTATATATCCGTTGCTTACCATGAACAAAAATTTGTATAGTTCCAAGCTTCCACGTTTGAGTAAATTCACTGGGAAAATATTTATCTCCTAATTCATTTGCCCAATTTAGTGTGGAAGTGAATTCCGTTCCGTAAAAATGTAAAACAAAGTCAACAGCCATTGAGTATTGAAGTCCAATGGTGAATAATACAAAAATTATACCATTTTCAAGTGGTATTGCAGCTGGAACATGCACTGCCGTAAAAAATGTAGTGCATGCTAATGCAGCGTTTAAAACATTTGTCAGAAAAATATTAATGACTAAGTATGGAATCAGTTTTTTCCCATCTTTTTCCTTCTTCCACTCATTTGTTACATCATCCCAGTAAATTGGATAATTGTATAGGCAATTATTTACAAGTTGGTTGAGTTTATATGCGTGATGAACTATTGGACTTGGCATTTTTGTAAGAAAAATTAAAATTGTGAATTTTTAGTTGTTGGTTCCCAACGTTATTCATGCGCTATTGTAAGACTACTGACGTTTAGAACTTCTGTTCGTCAAATAATGGAAGCATTACTGTAGATTCAAGTTTGAATCAATTATCATCGTATGACATGAGAGCAGCAATTATCTAGTATTTAAATGGCAGGGCTTGTAGGACATTTATAGATTCTTCCAAGGTCTGTGGGTTGTTTAACATTTGTAAGCGTTCAGCATAAGCGAAAGGGGTAGAGTGTAGAATTGCAGAGTTGCTTTGCTAATAAAGCGATAAAGTCTTCAAGCGTGAAGAGTTGTTGGACTCGAAATTTTGATAAAAAATCTATACAGGCAATTTTCACAAATCGCAACTTTCGAAAGCAATACAACCGAATGCTTGTTCGGTTTAAATATTTTTGTGACTGGTTTTAGTTCATAGCTCTATATGCTTTTCTGTCGTAAACTGATAACATAAATGTGGTAAATCAGTTGTACATGCTAATTTTCGGAAGCATGTCATGGTTTTAAGTGTACCGTATTATTAACCAGCAACTTTTTGCTAGTTAAGTCGAAGTTGAATATTATGTGCCGACATATTCTTATGCATATTACGCAGCTGAATTGCATTGAGATAAGTAAGGATTTTACCAAGTTTTTCTGTCTGTCCATCTCACAGTGTTTCGAATGCTGTCAATAATGCTCGAAATTATTTTTTGTGCACTTTTTCATACGAAGTAAATTCAGGGTTTTTGAAATGCAAGCTCGAAGACCATGTTAAACTGCGCTAGAAAAAAATACTGAAAAATTTTAAATCCAAAATTGGTGTAGATTTGAATTAAAAACTATCAAAAATGTGTGTTTTTCTTAATTTTTTGCAATTTTCTAATACTATCTGGTCCGATAACCTTTCTTCACCATATACATAAGAAAGCGCAAGTTTTCTTCTCCAGGATAGCGTTGGAACCAAAAAGTTATCGGTCCAGATAAGGCATGTTATTAATTAATGAAGATGACAGTATCCCGATCATCGGCAATCAGGGTTGGGTAAATTACGAAATATAATATACCAAATTACAAAATACTTGTGTTTGGCCGTTTTAAATACTACTTAGTGTTGTGTATTTTATGATAACTGACTTTTAACAATATAAGGCTTCGTCGTTTTCCGTAAAAAATAATGATTCTATTCTAAAAAGTAGTATTCTACAAGTAATGCTTTTACTACATGGTAAGAGGATCGCAGAGTTGGGTTTGTTAGAGGGCATCATGGAGAGGATTTGGTGGATATGAGGGGGTTTCGAGGTGATCACTTCGGGGGTCTTATATAATTTCGTTAAGAGCACATCAATGAACGTGTTTTATAGCATTTAAACGCCGGATGCAGCTGCGTCTCTAGATTTCTTACTAGCATTTTTTTAATGGGGCAACGTGAAGACCCCTGTATCTGCCAAAGTCTTTAGCATTTCCTTTAATTTTTAAGTAAGTAATTCTTAAGTGCGGATTTCAATCTGTAATATCAGGCAAAAGCCAAGGATGTTACTGGGAATCGAACCCAGTCTCAAAGGCTTAGCGCGCCCCTGTCATGCCACTAGACCAAACACCCGCTTATGCCTGATACCACTGAGATAGCTCTACTAGCTACCATCACATCTCCCCTTTCAGGATTTTCTTTCACACATTGCTCAACAGCTGGTGGTTTGCATCACCGTCCTCGATCTCAAGCTTACCCAGCTGTCTTGATCTGCTAGTGAGCAGGAGGGATGGTGCATCATCTCACTGAGAGACCACCCACCCCCTCTTCCTCAAGCTTTCTGCTCAGTGCTCTGAGGGTGAACGTGGAGCTCGTCTCCGTTTTCTGTCACCATGTAATATCAGGCAAAAGCTAAGGATGTTACTGGGAATCGAACCCAGTCTCAAAGGCTTAGCGCGCCCCTGTCATGCCACTAGACCAAACACCCGCTTATGCCTGATACCACTGAGATAGCTCTACTAGCTACCATCACACAATCCGTATCAATCCCTTCGCTAAAGTCCATCAAAGCATCCAAAATTTCCTTCTGTTTCGCATTGTCAAGCAGGTAAGTCATATTACCAGCATGACATTGGGAATGAATCGTTATGTTATCAAAGGAGATAAGACATCCACGAATAATGCCCTTGACGGCATCTCCGTCAAATGAACTTTCAAAATGGCAAATGAATGTATATATGGCACAGGTAAACAGAGCGTTCGAATATGGGGGTTTACTACGTTGAGAGCTGCTCTCTCTCTCTGATACCAAATCGATTTGGTATACCTCCCAAAGTAAACAATTTTAAATTTCACATCGTGCTTGACCCTTATTCTAAATTGCCTAGCCCTTTGCCCAAAATACCAATTTCTGTTCCTGAGATTTCAGACGGAATTACATAATCCAATGTTGAACAGTCCAAACTGAGGTTCGGCTCAGAAGTTTTTCCAAATCCGCATGACTCTTCAATAACAACACCCTCAAATAAAACCTCCGTCTCAAAATACATTGTAAGGGTGAGGTGTGGGATGGAAAATATTCAATGCAATTTTAGTTAATATGCAATGTATATGATGCCTCAGCCTAACATGGTTCTTTGAATACACAATGATCGAAGATCATGCAATTTGCAGTTGGGCAGTAATGCGAAAATAAATGAAGTTAAAGAAACAAAAGATTTTATGTTTGAACTCTATAAGGAAAAATAGTGTAGTCAAGAAAGATGAGTTTCTGAACGTCTCAACGAGAGAATCAGAAACTCATGTATTTTTTGGGAAACCTCAGAAAAGATACGCGTTCAAGGAGCAGTAGCAACTTGAGTAATAACAAAACAATAACTATACTGCTAGCTTCGAAATTGAACCTATTTATACTCTCGCAAAGGTGCGAGATTCTGTGTTACGGAACTCCAGTTGGGGATTAACTTCCGACTGGGCAACTAGCTTATTAGCATAAGCTGAAAAAGTAGAGCATTCATATGCTTGCATAAAACAAGCATGTATGAGAATAATATTCCTGACAACATGCACGTATAACAATTTATGGCTAATTTGTTTGGAAGAAATATTAATTTAATTTTCATTAAAATTTAAATAAGATATTACAATGGAATCTTTAAGCAATTGTAACGTAGTTACCTTCTGTGCCTACTATTAGCAGAACACAAACGCCAATGAGTAAAGACTGGCCATTTCTCACTTTTGCAGACATGCTAGTAGAAAACCCACCGTGTTTTCTGGGAACAAAATATTTTATCATGTCTCTGGTGTACTTACCAATATATTTTTTGGGTACCAATGACAATAAAGGAATTATTATTATTATCAAGTGTTTTTCGCTGAAAACCCCAGAATTCCTAACTGACTGATCAAAAATGGAAATGAAGGTGATATTGTTGTATTTCAACACCAGTCAAGTGTCGATGATGTAAAAAAATCTAGAATCTGAATCCCGAGCAATTTAACACGTTTTAAAAACTGTCCATTTCGCTTCCGTGGAATATTAATACTGGACCAGGGACTCGGTTTTGTGAAAAGGATTCGAGTAGTTGGTAATGGGTGAATCGATACATAGTTTAGTTTGAGGATGCATGGTTCTCAGTAAACGAAGTGATGAATGATCGAATATGAAGTAAATATCATTCCGAACAAAATTACAAGATAACCTGAATCAATCAAAAAATGATTGATATAACGCTTCCCCTTGATATCCAGGGTTGTAATTTTTATTAATCAGATTCCTTGGTTTTACTGATGTTAATTCCGTTATGACCATGCAAACATGTCAGGTTGAAGCTGGAATAAAAACGAACAACTTTCATTATCAATTTCACAAGTAATCACACTCCGAAAGTTACATAAATACTTAAAAAAGGCACTCATTTAACAATAACGCAAATGATGAAACCAATGCATGTTGTACTTAAGGGGGCAGCGCGGTGCAGTGGTATAGCGTATCAATCTATACTGCTGTTACGTGCATTGGCCGTACGTTCGATTCCTGCCGCTCTCCTTACATTAATGCGATGCGATTGGTGTTTTCTCCATAAAGTCGTTATGTTTCTGATACTTATCGGCAAGTATGGTTTCCACCAATGCTGGTAAGATGATCTCTATGGAACCTTGCGTAATGACTAATACAGAGTAAAGTCTACCAGTCAATAGCGTATTCCTTTACACTGATTTCCTAGTTAGAAAAAATCCTTACCTAACCTATCCTTAACCTAAAAATAAACACCTTTAACTGGAATTCTTCAAGGGATAATTTCCTTACCCAAGGGCCCCTTGTCGTACTGTCCTTAATTTTAATTGTTAGTAAAGTAAAGAAACAAATAAGCTTGGTAACACAGGAATGTAACAAACAAGCAATTAAGGGTTAAAAAAGAAAGCTAATTATCATATCATCATTCACTTTAAAAATCTTTCAGGTAAAAAGGGTCTCGTTGGCTTAAATAATTCAATTAAATGCGCTTAGGAAAAGTAATCATAATTTAGTTAAATTGAGTTATAGATGACCATACCATGTTCCAAGAAGTCAAAATATTCTATCCAAAGCCACCAGTAGATTTGCTGTGTATGTAATCGCAGAGTAAAAATACGTAGATTTAATAGTATCATCTAATATTCCAATACCACCAGCTCTCAAACCAATTTCTTTGCAAGCTTTGATCTGTCTTCTCATAACTTTCCTGTTATTCATTGTTACAACTTGGCAACGCCACCCATTTAATATTGTTTTACTTGACTCATATAAGGAGCATCCAACAAAAAAACAAATAATAGCTGCACAGACTGACACAATGGCACCTATAGCAGCTATGCAAGTCATTGGAATGTTACCCAATTCTGAGCCAAGAATCGTTACACTCACTCCTACTACGATTCCCATAAATGTTATTTGAATCACAATGGAAAATAAAACCTTTGAACCATCTTCAAGCAAGTATGCTAAGATATAGATTTGTTTGTACTGATGCATAACTGAGTAGTTAAGCTCAAAGCTACAAAGTCGTTTGACAAGTTTTACAGAGCCGTAGAACAAAGTTAATCCGATAACACTTATGTTTCGGAAGTTGACTACTATCACTATTGCCCATAAAGACACTGATATGAGCCGAATAATGTTCCCCCATATATTACGCGAAAAATCTGACCATCCAAAAGTGTGTGGGGATGACAAAATGGAAAATAATAAATGAACGGGATCAAAGTTTCCCCATAGGAATAAGATTGGTAAAATGACAACAGCACTTGTATAGCTAATGACGATCCAGTTTGTTATAAGACCTACATAATCAGTACTACGGCCATGGTAAATATTTTTGAATTCTGGAAGTACAAAAAATAATTGCAATTTAATATTTGTATGTGTGACTAGGTAAATAAAATATTTTATTAAATATCGTTTTCTTGCCATGAACAAAAATGTTTACGCTTCCAAGGTTCCACGGTTGAGTAAAATTACTGGGATAATATATATATCCTTGTTCATTTACCCAGTTTAAAGCGAAAGTCAATTCGGTTCCGTAAAAAATAAAAAGGAAGTCTGCAGCCATTGAATATTGAAGCGCCAGAATGAACAGTGAAACAATTACACCGCTAGTAAAAGGTATCGCGGCTGGAACATGGACAGCCGTGAACAACAGCATGCATGCTAATATAGCATTTATAAAGTTTGTTAGAAAAATATCAGTGATCATATATGGAATCAGTTTTTTCCAATCATTTTCCTTCTTCCACAGATTCTTTTTATCGTCCCAATAAATTGGATAATTGTATAGGGAATTGTTAACGAGCTGGTTGAGTTTGTATGCGTGATGAACTATTGGACTTGGCATTTTTATAAGAAAAAATAGGGGGGCGTTTTTACGTTTTTACGTCCTTACGTTATTCAAGCGCTTTTGTAAGACAACCGACTTTTAGAGCTTCTGGTTGTCAAATTAGTAGAAACATTACAATACATTCAAGTTTGAATCGATTATCTACTGAATCGCATGACATGAGAGCAGAAATTATTTCGTATTTAAATGACTTGGCCTTGCATTGCCTTGGAACGTTCATTGTTGCCGAGGTCTGTGGGTGTTCGATTTGCCATAAATTCATAAGCAATCAGTATAACTTGTTCTAATACCTGCTGTGATGTATTTCTAGGCCATCGTTCTATACATTTTTCTGCCGTGAACTGATAACATAAATTGGGTGAATCAGTTTTACATGATAATTGTCGGAAGTATGTCATGTTTTTATATGTACCGTATTATTAACTAACATTTTATCGCTAGCTTATAGCAAGGTCATTTCTGTCCGTGGTTCTGTTCGGGGCTACGATAATTCGAGAACGCTTTGAATTTTTTAATTCTATTTGGGTCAATCGATAGCTTAGGTCAAACAAGGAATCGAGTTAATATTTTTACCAAATCGGTGTTACAAGAAAAAATCTGACTAGCATTTTACGAAATGTTTGAGAATTTCTGATTGCTAATTGAATCAGCATTTTAAAACAAGGCATGAAAATTTTCTCAAAACAATTTAATGGGCTTTAATGAAGTTTAATAACTTGAATCATGAAAATAGGTTTTTCTCACGAGACGTATGTTTGTCCAAAACTCATGTAGTCCCACGTAAAAACATGCACTGTGTGGGGGGAAAGTATTTAAACAAGGTAGAATATGGTATTTAAAAGTTTCTCGAAAAATGGATGCCTTACAATATGTATGTAGTTTTTAATAATTCAGCTCACAAGGGGAGGGTCAGGTCTGGTTATATTTTATTTGGCTGGAAGGTGGTGTAGTAGTGCTTGTAGTTTGGAATCGTTCCGAAGGAAATACGATATTTTGAACATTATTCAGTGTAGTATCTACGTGTTTTCCCAATGCTTTAGTCGAGTTTAAAAAAGAGATTTAACACTTTAACATCTCAAGGGGTATAAGAAAGCACACAAGGCATTATTCTTACTAACAAATTCAGACAATCATATTGTAAAAGACGTATACGTTTGCGTGTTTAGATGAATTATTTTTGGTCTTGCCATGTCAATTTTTTGGAAAGTTTTCGTGCAAATATGCCCATTCAAAATTTAAGACATTTACTAGCACTCCAAGATTCAGTCTAAATATGCCGAGATGCAAATTACTTATAAAACCTTTAAACATCTTCGTCTACTTAACGATACCACAATCCACTCCCTTTGTGGCATAATGTATGCATACATACGAAAAGTATGTGGTTTTATTTTGCAAACGAAAAAAATTACGAAAGTTAACCGAAAGGCGTTGTCATTATGTATGCTCTTCAAATGCGGAACTTTAGGACTTATATATAACGCAACGCCTGTATAATAGTAAGTGACCCCATGATTGTATGAGAAAGTGATCCCATGAAACTTTTACACTTTTTAAAAAAAATTATAAACAAATTTAGTGGAAATTTCCACCTTAAAATTACACATCGTCACTTTACTTTTTTTTGTTAAATTGCATGGCATAATAACGTTTTATATGAAAAATCAACTGACTAAATTCTTTTTAACAGCTTATTAAATTGCTATAATCAGTTTCGAAGCTTTCTTGGCCATATCGGGCCTTCCTCGCTTACGCTTTTCACGAATTGGTATTGTTTTAGCCTCTGGAATGACAGAAAAGAAGTTTTCTATTTATTGCAATACGCAACACATGCCTATATAAATATTGTTTTTAATAACCGGAACAGGGGCAGGACGAATCCGTCCAGTCGAATTGTATGTTTATCGACTGACTTGCAATATTTTACCTCACTAGATTTGGTTAGCCCACTGAAATGATTCGGTTTGAATCGTGAGGGTCAACAATGGGGTTTTAAACAATTGTTTATTACTAACTAAAATTAACACCTCCTAGTAACAGCTTCCCCAGCGTTTGGAATGATCGCTTCTACTAGCTTTAAAGTCAAGTAGCCTGATAGTTTGCTAGACATACAAAGGAAATTCCTATTAGGAATATAGCCCGTGACATGATTTCAAACGATTGTATGTAGGCTCAAATGTTAGACTTTTTTTTTATCTCGGCTAGTTTTTCGTATGACTTACATACGAGACTACTTTGTAACGTTATGCCTTAACGCGGTATTAGATACTACTTATCTACAACCTAACTGTATGCTTATTCACTGATAAGTCTAGGATCGGTTATGACTAATAACGACTTTATAAGATTAATAAGCTGTGACAAGAGAACAATCGTGCGTATAGAGCCATAGCGTAACAACCAAACTTGACCGAATACATTCTGTGCCAACAGAACGCAAGACTAAGCACATCTTCACATTATCAAATATTACCACGTCTAATAATAACCCAGCACAAACGTCTCAGTGTCTATGTCCTTCAGCTTAGAGGTTCCGGTTGGTTTAATTAGGTAAAAAAAATTGTTCATCGACTCGGCCAGATATTGTGTAGTACTAACTTTTTAAAAAGTTAAATAAAATAATTTAATGACATTAAAAATTCGGTGCTGCTCATTCACTTATGAATTTGAGAGTAGCATTAATGCACAGGCAGATGTTTATGGCAATAATGAGTACCCAGTTACATGTTGCAAGTGCTCTTTTTTGCTTCATGTATATTACTCAAAATTAAGTACATCTTTATGTTAAAATGTAGTCATTAGCATAAAATATATTTAATTCAATGTTTCTTTTAAAAAGTGTAATTTTCATTTGTTTGTGTGATGAAAATCCTGAGTAAGGTACAATTGTTTCATGGGATCAGTTTTTCATTGTGTGATGGGGTCACTTCCTATTATAGAGGTGTGCGATTAAATGTAAGCCGAACTTTAGTCGCTTAGAGTTTTATACAATAGCTAAGCAATTTTACTTATATGTATTCTACCGAATAATCAATGAAAACTAGTGTTTATGTTAAAGGAAGCTAAGTGACTGAGTAAGTTTAGTCTGTACTCCTATGATTCGCCGTCTCGAGTTGAGAGGATGGTTTAATAAATATTTTTTATCTCGACATATTTATCAAAAGAAATGGAATGTATGTAGTTTTTCAATTTTATGCAAATACGACAATACTCCAAATATCGACACGTTTTCAGGAACGTGAGTGTGAAACTTAAAAACAACTAGAATATTGAATATTATAAAAACCTCATGCATATTTTGGCCACATTAATGAGATTCAGCCTACCTCTTCCAAGGTTAAATTTACAATGTAGTATTTAGCCCATCATGTATTGTAAATGCTAAAAGCGAAAGCTAAAGACCAAAAGTAATTATTCAAAACACATAAACTTAAAAGGCCTAGCTGACAATGAAATACCTTTGGATGAATGCACACAAGTTATGATATCTTGCATAGATTTCCATATTATATACCTTATGACAGCTGCGGAATTCCGTGCTTCCTGTTTTATAACATCAAATAAAGTGGGAAAGAAAACGTAGATATTGACTAACGAATAATAATTTGGTAGTCTAGATGCTGGCCTAATAGTTTTTGGATTGATATGAAATTTTCAGCTGTGTTGTAGTTTTTTCTAATTTATTTATTATTTGTGTAATGATAATATGTAATGGGTAATGAGAGACGAAGTGGCCAACTTGGAGACTATGAAGCAAACGTTCCATAATATGTAAGCTGGAGGGCGATAACTTTAGATTTACTTCAATGTGTCAAAACCAGCTTCCTTGTCTATAACTTAAATAAAACTTTAATTGGACTACCACTGTTGCCCAAAATTGATCTAATCTTCACAACTTCCTGGTGTAAAAAAATCAACTTCCTAAAATCGCAAACATTAACTTGTGCACATTTAAAGAATAATATGCATTGCATCCGGCTTTGAAAAATGCAACATTTTCCAAGAAATATAGTAATAAAAATATGTTGATGGGGAAAGACCACGAGGAAAATGATACGCATGTATTATAAGGAAGGGGAAGGCTATGTATTATTGACTGCATGATGTGGTTTATTTATTTGTAGCGCTAGCTTATCATAATGACAACATACACAGTCTCGCCTAATGGTGATGATGTATGTCTCTCGTTTACCGTTCACATTGGAATTGGGTCATAAAGTCAAACGTATATTCGTTTAAATATTGGTCAATAAACCACAAATATTTTAGGAGCTAAAATTAATTTTATTGATGATATGAAGTACGGCTCAAATTCATTGTGGGCGTTATTAATTTTTAAGCTTTTTGTCACAATGAATAGTTTGGTTGCCCTAGAATCTGTGTATATAAAGTGAATATTCGATGAGGTGCATTCAGTTGAAAGTGGGCTTTCAAGTGTGATATTAGCAATTTAAAAGTGTTTGTGTGCAATGGCGGGGCAATTCCGGATTTGGAACGGAGCTCAAAATTCGTACTCGAAGGTATTAGCAGTTTTCAAATGTTCCGGGGAAAACTGTCAAAAGGTATGGAAGTCAGTGCATGGTTGGGAACGGAATGAAAAAATCAAATGCAAATTCTGCAACGTTGAAGCCAAAATTGTCAATGTCATAGATGAGGTTTGTAATACATTATTGCCATTAAATTGCAGTTATTTCCATTAAAGACCTTGATTTTCTCTAGTTTTTGTCTGCATCATCATTTGATATTAAATATTTTCAGATGCTGGTTCTGGATAACTTTGATTGCCCATGTGGTTATTGGTGGCAGTCAATCAATGACGACATGGAGGAGTGTGGTGACTGCGGTAGTATGGTGCCCCCAAATGGATGCCAACAACGGTTTGCCCGTCGCTGCTCATACAAATGCACCAGTAAAAACTGCAAACAAGAATGGGGCACTTTTTCCACTACAAAGCAGCACACACAGCGATGTGGCACCTGTCAGTGTCGTGGAGATATAATTGGGGTAAATTGATCAATGTTTTATTAACTTTCTGTGGTAATTAAATTATTAATACTTAATTTTGCACTCAGATGCAACAACTTCCACCAAACTATTTTGCTAGGAGGCAACCAGCATTCATTGGTGCAAATGCATCTCATCGGACGGACTGCTGTGACATGTGTCAGGATATAATTGCTCAGGGAAAAGGAAGAAATTGCATGGCCTATCGAAATGTTACCTACAAGCTAGAACAAAGCATGGTGGGTGACGTGTCACAAAAAATGTTGTTTACCAAATGAGCATATTATGATGATGGTGTTATTTATATAACAGCATATATTCTACTATATTGTTTTAAAAAATGTGTTGTCATTTAATTCCAGCGCACGTGTGAAGTATATTTATGTCAACATAAATATATATCGTTATATAAATAATAACTATTTTTATTCATTATATGTAGTTTTGAGTATGCATTGTGTTTTGGGTTTGGTCAAAGTATAAAACAAACAAAGCGTGAACAGAATGGAGTTCGTGGGTAGACCGACACGCTGCTAAATCAACAAAAAGTGACTGGTGAGAGTAAAATGAGACTGTTTAAGTACGGAAATGACAAGGAAATATAGACCAGTCATGTTGAGGATAATAAACATTTTCATTTTAGAATGAAACCCTTTCTTTTAGATTTGTAATGAATCTTCGTTGCATTTGACTTAAGTTGAGTATGGAAAAAGTTCGATTTTTTAATGAACAAATAGGCAATAATAAAACTTATGACTGAGTATTAAATGTTTTTCTCAGGAATTTTGAAGTAAATAAACCCGACAGTTCGAGATGTAATGATGTACCTTTAAAAAGCATTGATACGCATTTAAACACTGATCCCCTCCTCTCGAATTTAGTTTTTACTTTAATGCGGTCAAAGTTCACACTTGGGTCACCTAAGAATTTGGGGGCTTCATTTATGAGCCGTTCTTTCCAGTAGCTTCATTTTGATGCATCACAACCAGTGTTGGCGACTAGAACGTTTTAGTTGTAGTTATAGTTATATTCTATTCCCGAATTTCATTTTGCAATCTAGTTGTAGTTATATTCTATTCCCGAATTTCATTCTGCATTGTAGTTATAGTTATATTCTATTCCCGCTTCTAGTAGTTATAGTTATAGTCAGTTGTAGTCTCATACAAGAAAAATTGTAAATTGAACTGATCTTTTCAAACAATTCGAGCTTAACTTTATGTTATTCTAACTTGAAATCACTACACGATTTTCAAGATTTAAACCGGGACAAATTTTATGCAAAAAAAATAGAATTTTTACTGCATTTGCATAAAATCTAATTGATAGTTTTCAAGTTTGAAGGTCAATTTGATGTAAAGTATTTTGGAATTTCAAGCATCGATTTGAAAGAAATGTAATTTATAATTTTGGACCTCAAATTAATTGAAAATCATTTAGATTTTTGCAAGAAAAAATTTAATTTTAACCTCTCTGCATATAAGTTAGTATGTATATGGGTACATGTGATGCACCAATCGATTGGAAATTCAATGAGGATCAATTAACCTGCATTTATTTTTTGCGGAAACGTTCCCAATCTGAGAAAAGTTAAGTTAAACCTCGCCCAAACCGATCATTTTTACTATGTATGTGCTATGTGTTACTATGTAATTCGGTTACTTTCTTTTATTTGATACTAATTTTCATAGGTTAGGGTTATAGTAGGTTGACTCGCTTGAAAGTGTGTACAGGGTATTTGAAGGAATAGGTTAGCAGGTACGTAGTAGTAGAGTATAACGGTGTAATTACCAACGTAATATTGACTATCATACATGTTGTGGGGTATGGGTAACTATAGGATTGGTACCAAGTTGGATCGAAAATATCTCGAGATCAGAGCGTTTCCGCAACTAGTCGCCATTACAAAAAATGATCACGATCAAATTTAATTTCCAATCGATTGATGTATCACTTGTCTCAGTTTCTCAACGGGCTTTTTGAACATAATGTTCCGAAAACTTCTACAATCACTTCAATACTTGTTACGTACAAGTAAACCTTTTATGCATAAGCAACCGTGAGCCGTGAGCAAGGCTTCAAGCTTTCTTGTGCATGCGCATTATGGGTTCTATTTATGTATATGCATGTCTGACTACAACTACAACTAAAACGTTGTATTCACAAGACCTTGTAATTGTATTCATAGTTGTAGTCTCAGGTTCTTTTAGTTGTAGTTATATTCATTCTCTGATTGACTGAAGTAGTTCTAGTTGTAGTTGTATTCGGACTAAAACTAACTAGAAGTGTACTTCTAGTTGTATTCTTAGTAATAGTCGCCAACACTGATCACAACCCATACCTTACTGTTACAAAAAATATTTGACCTTATCATGGTTATAGGTCACATTTGGGGTTATCAAAAACTTTCAAAATTAGTATCACTGATCTAGTCTCGCCAGTACCTTCATTTTGATGTATCACAACCCATACCTTACTATTAAAAAAATTGACCTGACCTTTGACCTAGTAGTTCCCCAAACCGATATGACCCATCTTCGAAATCGATCTTTCGTTTGACCTAAGATATGGATTAGTGAAAACAGAATTCAAAAAAGTCAAAGAGTTTTTGAGTTATCGTCTGGACAGACGGACGACATCCTGAGTTTTTTCAATATATACTGTTACCGCGGAAATGGAGGGATATTTTAAATATACTATTGTTTTACGATTTCGAAATGTATGGCCGGCAGAGAAAAATGTAGAATGTTCTAGCAGTAATTTTATGCGTGTAAGTAGCGGAGTTCATCGGAGGTCATTCGTCAGCGAGAAAAGAAAGCAGAGCAGAGGAAGGAGAAAGCAAGTCAGTTCATCAGTTTTTACCGTCAAGTGAGAAAGATTTGGCAAGTGAGTATAGTGAAAGTAGTTAGGGAAATCCTCTGTCGGCCTAAAATTATATGGAAATAAAGCAAGCAACATTAGCTAATTGTTTGTTAATACTGCGTTTACATCTCTGTCATTTCTTAAAGTTAGGATAAGCCAGTTAGGGCATTTTGGCATTGATAAGCAGTGGAGCAAAGGCTCAAGTAAAATAGTTTGGGCAGCGCAACGGAGTCTCTTTCTACATATCAATACTCATCTCTCTACATATACCTAAAGGTACATAATAATTGATGCATACATTTTAAATTCAGGAAGGATGTTTTCTTAAATCCTAAACATACTTTTTTTACACTTTGAAACAGTTTTAGCTTAGTTATTTTGCTCCTTTACTCATTCCAGCCAGCCAACTGAAACCACATGATTTCCAAATTTAATCTTGCCGTCATAAAAATCCAAATTCGTATTGCTTACGCTTTGTCACTCTCTCCCATCCAATGGAACAAAAAATTCAAATTAATTCGTGTCAGTAAAAATCCGGTTATAATAAATCGGTGGAAATTATGCTTAACAATTTTATTTTCATTGTATTTACTCGCTGTCCTACGATTCGGCTACTCAATCGTTTCTGGGAGCCAGCCACAATCGTTTATACTTTTAAACACGGTATTTGCATCCTTTCACGTTTCCGGGCTGTTCATGGTAACTAAAACGTTGACAAAGTCTCATGAACTTTGTGAGCTTTACAAATCAATTCAGTCGTTTGGAGTGCAAGAACTTCAAGGTACATCTAAAATAATTCACTTGGAGAATCTCAACGCAATTCTAAAATATACGTATTAACCAATCATTTCCATTGATTTTTAGACTGGAAACGAATAATTCCAGATCGAAGCATGAAAGTTTCTATCATTAAAGAAAATGTGAGTTCGAAATGGCCAAAATATATCATCAAACATTTGATACACAATGCAAAGATTATAATACACAAATTACCATGTACTTAAAAAGTATGGATGCATAGCTTTAAAACACTTATACCACTACACTGTCTTCTGAAATGACGAATACACAAAGCTGGATTAGAGGGAGGTTTCTCAAATTAGTAAATTACGCTAATAGACAGTAAGAAGTTATGTAAATGTTTATACAACGAGAACATTTCTAGCCAACAAGCATCAATTCTATTAACAATTATAGATTAATTCAAGGGACACAAACAGTGTCAAACATTATGTATAAATATCTATTTCTTACAAGTATATTATAGTGTGATACGGCTTAATTAAGTTAACAGCGTGTAGATAAAAAAATAATATTGAAAATGAGAATCGACCACATTGAATTTTACTCATACGCATAAAAGAGTCGCACTCATCATTCCAAACATTCTTATTGTATACGAGACATATATTCACACTGGTTTACATCACAAAGGAGTAAATAAGTTCCACCTGTTGAAACGAATCCGGTATTATTTATTTATTTTATTTATTGACATACAAGAGGGACCCTTTTGTAAGGTGAATTACCCCTCAGGAAGTACATGTCTAATTAAATCAATCATTATCATACATACATGTTAACAACACGGTCAATACACGAAAGAATATCCGAAAGATTACAAACATTTGTTTCAGCTGCTGGTAAATCGTTTTGTTGAAGTTCCATACAATGATTGAGCAGCAATCTTTTAAACAGTTTTGTCGTAGCATTACAAATATTGGCAGGTAGTTTAAACCACTGTTGACTGGACTGGTATTTGAATGACTGTCTACCGAAGACAGTTTTACATGGCACATCAGGTATATTATACATATTATTTCTAGTGTTACGAACATTTTCTTCACTTATAGTCAGGTAATTTTTAAAATAATTAGGACAATCGTCATTTATTATTTGGTATCCTAACTTTAGACATTCGTACTTATATTTATATTTACAACTTAGCCACTTTACATCACATGACATTTCATTCATGACAGTTTCATATTTGCCTAAATTAAGTACGTAGCGACAGACTCTCCTGTATAACTTATTAATCCTATTTACATGGGCATTATTTCCCACAAACCATACGCTCGCTGCATAATTTATTATTGGAAGGACACATGCCTTCGCTACCATATCACGACCTTTTTGGTCAAGACACAATCGTAGGTTGTAAATGCTTGACAATGCATACATAGCGTTCTTAGAAACATTCATATAATGGTTATCCCAAGTCAATTTATTATCAATCGTAAGTCCAAGTATCTTCAATTTATTTACATGACGAAGCTTTTCCCTTCCAATACATAATTCAATAACATCATTTTCATCGTGCTTACCACATACCATGAACTCAGTCTTTTGAACATTTAGCTCTAATTTATTCTGCAGTAGCCACACATTCAGGCATTCCAGCTCCCTATTCACAGTATTAATTAAATCATTTATTAATTGCTTTTTACCTCTAATCATTAGTGTGCTGTCGTCAGCAAACATGACTGTACTTAGATGTTTGAAACACTCAGGTAAGTCATTTATCATGAGGGAGAATAGAATATTAGAAATAGATGAACCCTGAGGCACACCTAGTAAAGTACATAATATTTGAGATTTCAATGTATTTATTTCAACATATTGGGACCTGTCAGAGAGTAAGGATTCAATCAGTCTTGTATCAATACCCAGTCTTCGTAGTTTATGTACCAAAAGTTTCCTACATACTCGGTCGAAGGCTTTTTTGAAATCAAGGGCAATTACAATGCATATTTCCCCATTTTCAAGAGTTGTTCTGATGAATTCAGTAATCCCAAGCAGCGCATGCTGGGTTGAGTGCCTAGCACGAAAGCCAAACTGTCTATCACTCAGAATATGGTATTCATTAAGAAACCCATTTAATTGTTTAATTAGACACTTTTCAAACCATTTCAACAAAATACATTGATTACATATGGGTCTATACTCGTTTGGTGATGTTGGATTAGGTACCTTTTGAATTGGCGTGACCCTGGCAAGTTTAAGATTAGCTGGTATATTATTCTTTTCAATCATACTATTAAATGAGTGAGTTATAAAGGAAATAAATTTGGACGATTTTGAGCATATGTCGATTATTTTGGGTGATAAGCCCATTGTGTCATACGTACTAGAGTTCCTCTTTTTAATAGCCAACCAGGCAACCTTTACGTCATTTTCAGATAAAGGCTGGAAACTTAAGTTACCAACATGACAGTTGTTTATAGGATTAGCCGGTAACTCGTACAGAGGACCGTTGCTCGTAGGCATTGAGACACTAACAAAATGTTTGTTAATCTCATCTGGACAAAGGCTAGCTTCACAATTCAGATGTGGCTTTTTCCTTAAATTTTGGATGCCTGCCCAGAAGACATGAGATGCTATCCTATTTTGTACAAACTGCCTGGTATCGTAGATAATAGCTGACTTAACAGCTTTTCTGAGATGATCATAAATGGTTTTGGAGGCTATACAGAGAGAATCTCGATAGACAGCATAAGCACAATCCCGTTGCTCAATTAGCATCTTTGTCTTGGGAGATACGTGTTTTTTAACAGCTTTAGGATAAAAAGATTTACTGACTAAAGGAGCCTTTTCGTTAAAAAGTTTTAAGGTAGTCTTGGACAGATATTCAAGTAAAGCCGCAGGTTCATTATTTACATTCTGTGTATTTTGGAAAGCAACATCAACATCACTGTATTTTACATTTTTGTACACTCGAAATTCAATATCTACCTTTTGTGGCTTAAGTTTTTTAATCTTATATGTACAAGTCGTCAACATGTGGTCAGCAATATGTACATTTTCTACATTTGGATGTGAAAAGGAATCTACGCAGTTACATATTAAAAGGTCAAGTATTTCTTTGCCTCTTGTAGGCTTGTCAATGAGTTGAAAAAGGTTAGATTTATTTAAAATTTTAGACAACTTTTCTATGTATTTACCTCGTAGGTTAAAATCCCCAGCAACTATGAATGGAAGCTGCCAGCTTACCATGCTAATGAATAGATCTTCAAAGAAATTATGATCATCATCAAGAGTCTGCTTTAGGTACACTGGGTGCCTATATATACATGTAACCAAAAAGCTTTTGCTGAAACCAATTTGACATTTAACTGTCAGAATCTCTACATTTGCAGACTCCCTATCAGATATTTGGATTTCCGTTGGTGATATGAAATCTTTAAAAATTATCAATACTCCGCGCTGATTTATACCAGCATCTTTCCTTATAATTTTATAACCCGTGAATGGAATGAAATCATGCTCATTATGGAGGCATGACTCCGTTATGCATAATACATCTGGTTTCTTATCAGATAATAAAAATTCTATGTCAAAATACTTATTCCTAATGGATTGCACGTTTATATGTCCAATATTTATTGAGTTACCGTCACGACTTAGTGTTTGCGCCCTAAAAAAACACCTCTGCCTCTCGTTACTGCACCACGGTATGAAATACGCCCCCCTCCCCTGGAAGTACTTTGAATTGGTAGTCTTGATATTGGGTTGGTAACTCGTCTGTTGCTTGGATGTGGTTGATTCACTGGAGCATCTGGAACTGGAGTCACTGGCTGGTTAATCATAACTGTATTTGGTGTTGAATGAAATATTCTTGGGGGCTCGTTATTCAGCGTTGTTGGTTTGACAGGCCTTCTATATGGTCTTGTGTTTATCAAGTCCTTTCTTTCACCGTGGAAAATTGATATTATTTGTAGGTCATGATACAGCGTTCTGGTATTAAAGTTGATGTACACTTCCGCATCAGGGTCGGCGCTAAGTATTTCGTCTTTCACCTGTTGTAGAAGCTTGTGGTCCTGACGAATGACATAAGGGATATCTTGGCATAGTATTCCTGGCTCTTCTAGATTTTTTCTCGATTCATAACAAATGTTTCTGTGGCTAGTGTTAGCAAATTTGATTCGTATGGGTCTGTTGTGACCAGGTTTACGTTGTCCCACTCTGAAAGCTGACTCGATTTGGATGCCACTAGAATTTGTTGTATTGCACATAAGTTGGACGAGAAATGATTTTAATGAGTGAGGGTTTTCATTTGGGATTTCGGTGAGATTCAAAAGAATCAAGTTCATTTTGTTCATTTCGAGCATCATTCTATCATGATCCCGTCTTAAGTCTTTCACTTCATGTTCCATAGATTGAACTTTGGATTCAACTTCTGTTATTTTGGCACTATGAACAACAGCAGTCTCACGAAACTCAGTTCTTAATTCGTTGATCGTTGTTTCCAATGTATTTTTGCAACTAGTCACATTTCTTTCCACTAGTTCAACAGTCTTGGTCAAGTTCTTGTTTTGGTCAGAAATTTCTGACAATTTTGCAAGTATCTCAGCCATTGGAGTTCTTGCATTTCTAGTCTTTTTTGGTGGGCTTAATACTTGGTCATCGACATCGGAATTTTCAGCAATCTGTTGACGTTTCTTCCCCATTTTCTCAACTCACGTAGAATATGTAAATCACTTGCTTTTAGTATGGGTAAGAGTGTGTTAGCTGTAATACACTTATGTCACGGTGAGTATGTGATGGCTTATGTATATGAGCTTTTCTGGAGAGCAACAGCTAGGCACATGCGTACAGGAGCTCAGTCAGAATGAGAATGACTCGGTAGATGAAAAACTTAGCAAAGTATGAATATCAACATGGATATGGAGTGGTTTATTGGAGTGTTTTGATATTCTAATCAAAGCAAGTTTATGCAATTTTGAAGAAAAAAACATGAACCTTTATCCCTTAGGAAAAGGATTGAACTGTCGTACGTTGTAACATTTTACACCCTTCATAAACTTTTGACGCGAAGCTGCATAATAAATTAAAAAATATTTGACGGCACTCCATACAAAGAACGAAAAACGAAATGACATACCCTGCGAGCGTAATGACAAAAATTATTATAACATTTCCATCCATTGCCGCTTTCGTAGGAGCAGTTCTGGATATGACTGGATTTGGGGTTAACGTTGACAATACCAAATCAGTGAAATGATTAATCAATCCCGAGAAATCTAAGGCCTGCATAGCACGCACTACAAATGGAGGAACATGACCAATTAAATGCAATGAATATTCCATGGAAAAGTACTGTTCCTTGCCTACATATAAGTTGTCTTCGAAGTTTTTTTGCCATGATTTGGCAATTTCGTGTGCTACTTCCCGAGTTATAACGAATGCTGTTTTATTGCATTCTTGCAGCAAATCTGAAATGACTCCGTTCTGTTGTTGTAAAACATATCTGCGTGCCTCCCGATAAAAGGTTTTAATCTTGTATAATCCAACGTCCCCATCCATATCGTCGAAATTTGGTAGTAGTTGTTTGACTCTGTCTTGTATTGCTCCTATTAAAATGGGAACTATTCGGGTGTGATTTTTTATTTGAAAATATATATCTGTGAGATTCAATCCATAGTTTTCTTCGAGAATTTCTAACGCCATGCCAACCTCTGATGTTATGAAGAGGAAATTGCCAATATAAGCTTTGATTTTTTCCGCTTCGTTTTCGTTAGTGCTCATTTCTACCGGCATATTATTATATACTACCGCCACATTATTCGAACCTACCATCACATAAGGAGATTCGTAACTGAGTTCCTTTGCCTTCGAAAATATTGTGAAATTATCAGCGACAAGCTGGGAAAAATTTTCATAGGGGATTGGCTGCCTAGGTGATATCATGTTGTATACATTTGTATTTTTGTAGGCATTACTTAGCACAACAGCAACTAAAAGAAAACCTCCAATACATAGTCTAAGTTTATCATTATCTGATATAGCTGATAAAAATGGGTCGCCTTGCTCTAACAATGGCTTTATAACCTGCTTTAAAGTGGATGATAAACTGTGGTGTTGGTACATGGTACTTTGGTTTATCTTCATCGAAATATAGAGGATAAGATGAATAGATCCGGTGAGCAGCAGCAAAGACAAAGAGATAAACAGCCATATATATGAATCAAACACGTTTAAAAGCTCCCCAAACTGAAAACCAGAAATTTGGGGTCTTCCACATGATACAAATTTGTGAAAGTTAACTGAATCCGCCAATTTTATGCCGTCGTATGCAATGGTATCTTTATGATAGTTTATAACGTAAACCTTAATTTTATGATTGCGTTCTTGTCCTTGTATCTCGAGTCCACCTTCACAGATGCTGGCAGCCCATGAAGAACTCCTTGAATAATTTTGAAACAATACGTTCAATACGGCGCTTATAATTGGAAGGAATCTGTTCCCCTTGACGAAGCTTACAGGAGAATGCTGCCCAGTATCCACTTTTGAGCAAGACTCAAAATATGTAACAATTTCTTCGGAGTAGCTCGAAAGTTGGACTGCAACTAGCTCGTTTCTCTTTGGAAATAAATAGGTCATTATAGTCCAAAAATGGTCACTGTGCTCAAGAAATGATATCGGAATTTCATTCTCCGTGACAGTTGTTTGATCGAAGCAATTGAAGCAGGGTTTTAATCCAATTATATTTGTAATTTGCAAGATGGGTATCATACCATATTTTTGCTGCATCTTGGAACCCGTCACAAGTACAAGATAAATATCATTCGTCGCATACAGCTGCGTCCGCCCAACTTGTTTTCGATAATGCGGGTTTACGTGTGTCCAAATCCATTTTCCATAGATATTTAGTTTTGTCCACTGCCGATGTTGTTGTTCAAGAAGAACATTTGATGGACCACATTCAACAAAAATGTCAGGGTTTCCTATACTCTTTGGACAGTGGGCACTGTAGACGGGCGGGAAAAAGAGAGAGATTTATTTCACAGTGCCAGGGCTTTGATTCCACAACGAATCTAGTTCGGTTTATTTCCATACAGAGGCCTGTAAGAAGTGGGTATAACTGGAATACCCAGTGGTCGTAATGTGTGTGACCTGCCTTAGAAAATGGAGTTTCTTCTACAAAAAGTTTGCTAGTGCAAACGGATCCCCTGTTTCCTTCGTCGAATTGCTGCTTTGTTTAAACGATCTCGTATTCCCTTTTGAGCTCCACGAATATAATCAAGCCTTCATCCATAATAGTACTCAATATCCTTATGAGCATATCGTTGCATAACCAGCTCTGGCTGTGACAAGATGGTGGGAACATTCGGTGGGTTTATGTCTACATTCCGAAAGTTTATTATGTTGACAAAGCACCTTTCAAAATATTGAAGGTACTTGTTTAGATTATCCACAGTATAGAAGTCGTCGTCTCGAACTGGGTCATTGATGTATTTGAAGAATCCCCTTTGTGATAAGTATATTTCTTCTCCAGTCAAACGAAGTAAATCATTGACAGACCCAAAAAATGTGTTGGTTTTGTCATATTGTGGCAAATTGCCTTGTACTTCGCCCAAAATTTTTAAAATGATGACAATCAGTCGCAACATTTTGCAATTCTGATTTGGGCTTTCAGCTTTTTCACGCTTTTCTTATGAGATGGCGAATTTAGTAAGAAAAACTTTTTTCCACTCATTCTCGAAATGAAATAAACAAGTGGTTACAGAATCTAAAACGTGTGAAAGCTAAAACGAAGACTTATCATGAGCCATAAGCTGCTTTGCGTGAAGTTGATATCAACGTTATCTTTGATGATTTCAACTAAAATTTAACTCACTAGAATATAATTTTTAATGGCATGCGAACTTAGAAAAAATAATCAATATTAAAGTGCAATAAAATATTTTGGGTGTAATATTTTTGGAAAGTTTATCTATATCTTAATGTTCTTGAAACTTGAAAAACTTTTTTAATTTGGCATTGTTTGCTGATGCCAATCATAAACACTGTCTAGAGGAGAGACACAAAGTTCCGAAGCGGATGGCATGATATAAACCACGGCATATAGTTTTACTAAGCCTACAATTTTGGGCGTGACTACTTTGTCAAGGGAATCCCATGTCCAATTTAATCCATTAGATAGATATATTGGTTTTTATTGCGTTATATATGGGCCAGCAGCTCACGCCCTCCCACAATTATATGAATATTTTTTTATTTCCACATTAACTGCAGGTATGGTAAAAGTCCATGGATAATAGTATTTTATCCTGCATCCGAATAATAATGGAGAAAAATGCCATGTGGATAAAATGGTTTAATATAGACAATATACCTAAGTCTTATGCATAGCGAAATATTTAACGATTTTTGGCATATACTTAAAAATATCAATTTCAGCTCTGCAGTACAGAAACTGTTAAAATTCGATATACAGCACATCTAACATGCTGGTATGCGGTTTAGGTACTCTAAATTTGATATTTTTATCGTTTTAAACTTTATTTTTATGTATTTATCCATTTAAACCACTTGAAGTGGGGTGAATTGAAGAAATTAAAATCTGGTTTTAACCGAATCCAGTATTAGCGTTGTTATCCCCTTAACATGCCTGATTAAATGGGTACACATATATTATATACAATCCATTTTAATTTAATCCATTATGGTTAGGTTTAATACATTAGAGAATATTCCTCGTTGAACTGGCCGTATTCATAATAAAAAAAATAATAATAAATAAATTGACATATTTGTAATTAATTGAAAGTAATGAATTCTTACACCACCAGAATATATATGTAAGTCTGTCTGATAATTTTTCGACCAACATAACTACAACTCAAGTTTTGTAAAATAGCACGCAAATAAAAAATAAATAGGTTTCATTTCAGGTCTTCGTATTGAATTGCCATAATATTTCAAATCAAATAACCCTTAGTGGTTTGCGTTGTATATGATATTGTGCTTATTAATTTCGATCATATTAATTATTCAAGCTTGTAAAACGATATAAAAATGAAATAAGCTAAATTTTTCACCTAACCAAACAAAAACCAATCTTCTAAATTGATTAATTTTGTCTCTACTAATTAATTATTATGTTATTAATTTGATTAGTTATGTGACTACTTTGTCGAGGAGCACCCGAGTCCGATTTAATCCTTAATGTCATTATATTAATTTATATACATTATGGATTAAATCGGATATCATTAATACATCATGTATACAAACACGAATAGTCATAGTGGAATTGAACGTATTCGTAATAAAAAAAATTATAAATGTATGAAACATTGTAGGAAGTATTATACAGGCCATTCCTTAGAGCAATTGGCGCGGCGGTCCCTGGATTAGCAGCAATACATGGGCATGGAATCGCTTAACAGTTTACTTTAAGCGAAATATTTGGGTACTTCTGTGTAGCACTTGAAAGTAATGAATTCTTACGCTACTAGAATATATATAAGCCTACGTTGTTTGTTTTTTAACCAACATAACTATAGTACAACTTTTGTAAAATAGCACGCAACTAAAAAATAAAAAGCTTTCTTTTCAAGTCCTCTTTTTGAATTGGTAAAATATTATAAATGAAATAACCCAAAGTGGTTTGCATTGTATATGAGATTATACTTATTAGTTTCGACCATAGTAGGAATCTGAATAAGATATATTACAATTAAAAAGCATGGAGAAAAGAAAATCATTTTCTCCATGCATAAATATGGTTACATGAAAAAATGGATAAAACCTACGCATTAGATGCTCGAAAAACAAACATTAATGCCAGTTTTATCCGTTTGATCACTTTTTAGTTTATTATTATAAAGTTTTATTTATTTTCTGATAATTCTTGGTTGTTATTAATGTTCTTTTACCTAGGCACTTGCACTGAATACAGCATCAAGTTTTATGTCACCCTAGCAAAAAAATAAGTAGGGAACGTACAGCCAACGATCAAACTCAACAGGAAAAATCTGTGCACTCTGTAAATCAAGAGTACACTTTTGTATTTTTATGCCCATGTTGAATAATTAAAATAGATTATCCATACTATTAAAGTGTCGTGGTAATCACTGACTTTATATACGATCAAGCCTTGTGTCCCGGCAGTGAAGCGTTTTTATGAATTAAGAACGCATACGCTATTCCTGCGTTACCCCAGTGCTTTTTTCCGCCGTCGAAAACGGCACTTGACGTGGAGTATGTTTTTTTTATTTTGGGGTTGCGGTGGTTACCCGCCAGCCCTGTTACCAAGTATCCCCTTTGACTTATGACAAACCCCAGCGTTAACCAATTGTCTTATTACTTGGTACGTAGATAGTTCATGACTCACATACTTAAGATAACATATGGTTATCGAGACCCCCTTAGCCCTTACGAGTAATCCGCAAGGATGGGCAAAATAAACATTTTGAAAGTAATAGATAAAATTTAAAATAGCTCCCATCGTTCAAAATAAATGTTTAATTAAAATACTTTTTTTCCCTCAAGCCTCAAAATATAAAATTAAATTAAATTTAAAAAATAAATAAAAAATAAATAAAATTTTAAACTGCCAAATACAAAATATTCTTTGAAATTTCGGATCTTTAATACAGTGATATTCAATTATTTCATCTATGTCGAATATAAGTTTGAAATATTGATACTTAATTTTCAAAGCATAGGTTTAGTAATAACTTTATACTTCTAAGTTAATTAATTAATTTCAACGAAGCAAAAATAATTGAAACTGTAGCTGTTACAGTCCGAAGTTTATTTTTAATGTTATCTAAATGTGTGAAAAATACGACGGATTATAGAAACCGTCTGCTCAAAATGCATTTATGTTAACAAAAACTCAGATTTTCAACAACAAAAATATTTTGTATTTTAAATACAAATACCATTGGTCCCCAAAATAAATATTTAGTTTAATTAAAATAAAGTGACCAAAACAAAATAAAAAAAACGCATAGAAATACACCAATAGAAGGGCTGTGCTCAATGCACTACATGCAATTTTTTTTGTGTCCATATAAAAAATCCTACGGACGTTGTTTCCTGAACTACTACAGTTGTGTAAGGAAAACCACATAAAATTTTTCTTTGGACAGAAGATTTTTTTTTGAAACTACACCAAAATCAAAGTAGTCAGGGATATATGGTCCGTGGATCAATTTATATGGATTCAAAATAAAGTCGGCATGTCCAATCTAACTAAGTTTATATCTATGAAAAAACGCATTTTAAATAAATATTTTAAGTAAACGTATTTTAAATACTTTTATTTTGCCCATCCTTGGAACCCGACACCTACATGCCAAGTTTTAAGAAAATCGGTAAAGGGGTATCGGAGTTATTGTGTGTCGGATTACTCGTATTGTAAGAGCTAAGGGGGATCGTGGTAACCATGTGTTATCTTAAGTATAAGAGTCATGAACTATCTACGTACCAAGTAATAAGACAATTGGTTAACGCTGGGGTTTGTCATAAGTCAAAGGGCATACTTGGTAACAGGGCTGGCGGGTAACCACCGCAACCCCAAAATAAAAAAAACATACTCCACATCAAGTGCCGTTTTCGACGGCGGAAAAAAGTACTGGGGTAACGCAGGAATAGCGTATGCGTTCTTAATTCATAAAAACGCTTCACTGTGTCCCGGTCAGCACGCCACCGCATGCTTTGCCTAAAAGAGTTCAGATTGGAATTCAGAGTGGAATTTTTGTAGTAAATATATAGATCACGGCTTACTGTAATTTCCTAGTAGTAACGTTGGTGTAGTAGTACCCCCAGCCACACAAAACGACGGCAAAGTGCTGGCTTAGCCATCACAAGTAATGGTGGAATGCTGCATTATCGTAAAAACGGTAACACGCCAATATTGGCAATGCATCGGTAAGCCCGTGCTGGCCGACACAACAAAATGCCAGTGGCAAACCAGTGTTGGCCATGCCGACAGTATGCCGACGGCGTACCAGTGCTTATTGCTTATACTTGTTGGAAGCCAAGCATAAGGTAAAAATGAAGAGGGAAGCTTAAAAGGATGCCTACCATAAACATTAAAACAGACAGACAGGTTGAATGAATGAATGTCAATACAAAGGCAAATTATTTGTTTTGTTGAATGCTGAGTAGCGCTTGAAATTTTTAAGTTAGTTAAAGTTCAATGTTATTCATACCTAATATTCATTCATCTCTGTACTCATCTCATTATAGTATTTAAGATTAACTGTACTGTGGGCTGTGACTTGGTAGAAACGGGAGGGACATCAATTGTTTCATTTTTGATCATGGTTTTTGTAGTTTTGATATTAGATTAAATAATTAAACAGTTTGTAGATAGTATAAACCCGACAGATCGAGATGTAATGATGTACCTTTAAAATTTCCCAATTCCCCCTCCCCTTCTGAGCGATCCCCACCTCTAGAATTTATTATATTTAAATAAGGTCAAAGGTCACACTAGGAATACCTAAGAATTTGGGAGCCCCATTAATGAACTGTTCTCTCCAGTATCTTGATTTTGATGCATCATAATCCATACCTTACTGTTACAAAAAATATTCGACCTTATCATGGTCATAGGTCACGTTGGGGTTATCAAAAACTATCAAAAACAGTATCACTGATCTAGTCTTACCAGTACCTTCATTTTGGTGTATCACAACCCATACCTTACTATTACACAAAATATTTGACCTTATCATGGTCATAGGTCACGTTGTGGTTATCAAAAACTTACAAAAATAGTATCACTGATCTAGTCTCACCAGTACCTTCATTTTGATATGTCACAACCCATACCTTACTATTCAAAAACATTGACCTGACCTTTGACCCAGGAGTTCCCCTGAACCAATTTGACCCATCTTCGAACTCGACCTTACTTTTGACCTAAGATTTTGATTAGTGAAAACTGAATTCGAAAAAGTGAAACCGTTTTTGAGTTATCGTGATGACACACAGACATCCTGGGTCTTTTCAATATATACCTAAAGGTAAATACATAATAAACTGCTAGTAAGCAGGCCAGAGACGTAGCGGAAGAGGGCGTTGAGTGATCTCTTCCAAACCACCTCCCCCATGTCCACCAAATCTCTTCCACTACCTCTCTCTCTCTCTATACCCACCTCTGCGATCCTCTCCCAACGTAGTAAAAGCATTACTTGTAGAATTCCATTCCAGACTCTGGCTTTATGCACAAGCTCATGATTCCGGATTCATGTACAAGCACATTTACACAGACGCTATGCGGTGCTTACGTATACGTTTCAGCCAAACCGATGAGTTTCTAAAATTTCGAGCCTATAATTCTCGAACCGTTCGACCGATTTGTCTAAAAAGTAATCCCAGAGGTCCTTTTGAGTAGTAATACCTGTGTACCAAATTTGGCCAAATCGGTCAATGTATGTGACCAGGAGAGTGCGCACGGGCAGACGGACAGACAGACAGACAGTTTGAGTAAAACCATTACTTCGCTGAATGCTCTCGCTTCAGCTACGTAATAAATGATCGATTTTCCTTATCGATACAAGAGTCCATTTTCACTAGTTTTGACAAAACACCAATCATGGTTTACGATAAAATTCATTTTGAATTGAAAGAAGACAGTGCTAGAACTAAGTAAGTAGTGAAATATTTTGAATCTAAAAAGGGGATTGTTTTCTGCTCCGGTTTATTTTCTTTTCTTTTACGAAACCGCCAAGTATTTTCACAACGACGAAAAGTCTCAAAATTTTCATTTTGAGAATTGGATTCTCAAATCCAAGAAAATAAATATTAAACGGATACCAGCATCGCAAGTTAACCTCAAACAACTGCTTCCAGCCGGTGTGGAGGGCAATTTCATATACCTTGTTGCAAGAGAAAAGTTAAAAACAAGTGGGTCAGCGGAAAATCGCTGGTTATCAGGAATCAACGTATAGTTTACGTTTCATTTCTTGGTAAGGAAGTAGAGGGAATGGAGTTTCAGGTTTAATTGCTCCTTCAGAAGGGATCAGTTGCGTGGAAGCCACATCAAATAACATTCCCCTTTGGATCGGATTGCAGGAGGGACAGATCCAGTCAGGGTCAATTGAGAATTCATTCATATGTAGAGTTTTGCATGGAAGCTGGTTGATTGTTGGAAAGGGCTTTAAACGGGTTGGAAGTTTTTATGTTGCAATATGTAAAAAAAAATTAAATACTTTTCTGTTTTAAATACCTGGAATGTTTTAAATGTTAACATTTTATTTATTTCCCTCCAGGAAACAAGGTTTACAAGTATAATAGGTATGAAATACTTGTACTCAACGCATATGGTCCTGTAGTCGGAGCCAGTCATGTTCAAAGCCACCAGCAACCGCTTGAATCCGAGGCGGTAGCCTGGTGGCGCTACCAGCTACTGGTGGCTGAAAATAGGGTCGCCGTTTTCCAAACCGTTTTTTACGGTTATCCTCCCAGTTTCGGTTGGGTTTCGGTTCAGAGGTCTAACCGAAAACGGAAAACCGCGGTTTCGGTTCGGTTTAACAAAAAGACTTTAATATAACAAAATTGAGCTACAGAGCAGTAATTTTTTGCATAAATTTGCTAATTGGGACTTCCAATTGTTTCATCAACAAAGTTTAGTAGAATTAATTTAAATGAACTGAAGTGGACCTGTGAACGAGTTTTAGCATGTTATTATGCATTTTGTATGTGTAATTTGATTTAAATTGACAAACCTATTGAAAGTTTCAAAAATGTTAATAATACGGCTTTTTTGTTACTTAAATAATGTGTTAGTCGTGCTTTACTATAGTTTTTCTGAAACAAATGGTCCGAAAAAATTAAATGAATTTTTAATTAAATTTAGGTAAACAAAATTAGCTAAATATATTTTTCAGAAGTAAACTACTAATTTAGCGATAGTTGTAACTACCTGGAAGTATTAATAAACCTTATTCCAAACTTTTATGTATTATGTACCCCTCTGTATATGGAAGTCATATGACTAATTAAAGAAACCGGGAAACCGTTTTTTACTCTAAACCGAAACCGTGTACGGTTTCCGGTTCGGTTTTCTCTAACAACCGTAACCGTACACGGTTCGCAACCGGAAAACGGAGACCCTAGCTGAACAAGACTGGGTTCGATGATGCATGACTGAGTAGTTTAGCTCGAAACTACATACTCGTTTGAGAAGTCTTACAAAACCGAATAACAAAGTTATTCCGGTGACACTTATGTTTCGGAGGTTGACTAAAATCACTATTACCCATAAATACATTAGTACGAGCCTAATGACATTTCCCCATATGTTACCCGAAAAGTCTGTCCATCTAAAGGTTTTTGGGGATGACAAAATAGCAAAAAACAAATGAAGAGGATCGCAGTTTCCCCATATGAATAAAATTGGGAAAATGGCAGCAGCACTTGTGTAGCTAATGACGACCCAGTTTGTTATAAGACCTACATAATCAGTACTACGACCATGGTAATATTTTTGAATTCTGGAAGTATAAAAGATACCTACACTTTAAAGCTTTGTATAAGTGACTTGGTAAATTAAAGTTTCATTACATGACCGTTGCTTACCATGAACAAAAAGTTTTAGACTACCAAGTTTCCACGGTTGAGTAAATTGAGTGATAAAATATGCATCTCCTAACTCATTTCCCCAGTTTAGCGTCGAAGTTAATTCCGTTGCGTAAAAATACATAACAAAGTCAATAGCCATTGAATATTGAAGTGCAATAGTGAATAATGAAAAAATTATACCATTTTCTAAAGGTATCGCAGCTGGAACATGCACTGCCGTATAAAATGTAGCGAGCGCTAACGCAGCGTTAAAAAGATTTGTCAGAAAAATATTAAAGACCAAATATGGAATCAGCCTTTTCCAATCATTTTCCTTCTTCCACTCATTTGTCTTATCGTCCCAGTAAATTGAATAATTGTATAGGCAATTATTTACGAGTTGATTCAGTTTGTATGCGTGGTGAACCATTGGACTTGGCATATTTGTAGAATTGTGGTTTTAGTTCTTTTTTCTTGCTATTGTAAGACTTCTGGCTGTTAGAGCTTCTATTCGTCAAGTAAGTAGAAGCGCTATATATTAGATTCAAGCTTCATTCAATTATCATCGTATGACATGAGAGCATCAATTAATTCGTATTTAAATGGCAAGGCTTCTGTGACATTTATTGTTGCCAAGGTCTGTTGGTGTTCGATTTGCCAGAAATTCATAAGTATTCAGCATAAGTTGGTATAATACCTGCTGTGATTTATTTATAATTTCATCGTTCTACATACATTTCTGCCGTGAACTGATGACATAAATTTGGTAAATCTAGTTCAAGTAAAAAAGGTTATAAATGCTAATTTGCGGAAGCATGTCATGGTTTTAAGTGTACCGTATTATTAACTAGCATTTTATTGCTAGTTTATGGCAATGTCATTTCTGTCCGTCGTTCCGATCGGGGACACGAGAATTTGAGAATGCTTTGACTTTTTTAATACTGTTTGCGCTAATCGATAGCCCAGGTCAAACGAGGAATCAAGTTAATTATTTTACAAAATCGTTGTTACCCTTGAGGGGAAAGATCATACCCAACTGTTCAGGGTCGAGTTGTTGGTTTGGAGTTTTTATTGTGTATAAATAAACATTTCTACAATGTATTTCGTCTTTGTGTATAATAGCTTGCTTGCAGCGGAGGATTGTGGGAAGAAACAGTTGTGTATTTCTTACCCTAATAGCAAAGCCTTCATAGATTACTTGGCCCATCCTTAGCTCATGTGCGGCATGATCTGTATACGTGGGAAAAGAATAAGCAAGTAAAAAAATACTTGGCCCATCCAATTAAATTGTATGGATTTCAAGAACTAATAATCTGCAAAAATCAACAAAGATCAAATTTAACAAAGACATGGGCCAGACATTGCCCATGAATGTTATGCGTCGCGCTCTTTATTTTCAACAATGCCCAAGAGTCGAACATGATTGGTCAATGCTTAGGACGTGCTGCTCTGCGTTTGCAGTCAGTTTACTTGTCAGGAAGGATATTTTTATGCATAACAAGAGGACAAGCATTGCTCATCCTCTTCCTTTCATTTCGGTCATTCGATTTGTGCGGATGTTCGATTCCACCCAAAAAGACTGGAAAGCAACAGAGCTAAATTCTTTTTCCTTTGGTGTTCGCTTTTTACTATTTTTTTGCTCCATTTTCTACCGACTAGTGCCAATTCGCTTTTTGTGTTTCGTTGGTGAGGTATTTAGTTAATGGACATTCTTGAGATTGGATTTACAACTTTAAAGTGAGTGTCTCCAAGCAAGTTTAGCTGTTCCACGGGAAAGGAAACGATCAAATATATTTAGGTAAGTTATAATACTTTTCTTATTGTCATTGTATACTATAAATATGGAAATGGTTTAGCAATGTGGATGATGCCATACTGAGGTGATCATGTTTTTTCCTCTTTTCAATTAATTATTACGTAATTAACGAGTAGTTATAATATACCAATTTTTTCAAATTTTAGCTCAAACTGGAACACCATCATTATGTTTGGCCCCTGGCTCGGGAAAAACAACAGAGAGATTCAACAATGCTATCGCAAGAAAACCTATTACTCTGACATTTTCGGAGGCAGTCGAACCAGGATTGAGCTCATATGTCACACGCAATATGATTGCTCAGCTAAAACGGATATGAGGTGGAAGCACAGAAGCCATAGTTCGTGGAATACTGAGGACTGATTGGACTGAATCTTAACGTATCCATGAACTTCTCTGGCAAGTTCAACAAGACGAAGCTGAAGGGGACTTTACTTCATTCTCTTATTCTTGGTACGTACATACACATGTAAACATCCATATTCAACCATCGTAGGCATTATGTATTTATTTTAATGATAAAATTATATGTATATTACAGATATCACAAAAGAAAACGCTGTTGGGAAAGAAGAAACATGATCAGGTCAAGGTGCTAATTCAGAATTGGTTATACGGAGTAAAAGATTGGGGCGGTGGTCGAGAAGATAGAAGGCGAAGTAATGCAGTCATCCCGAACACAGAGGAGGAAGGCTCAGAATCAATACAACTAATGGGTGCAGTTCATAACCAGCTCAGGTTGTCAAGCGTTTACACGAGTGAAACAATCACAAAACACATAAGTCAAATCGAAACGGGTTTGTAAATACTACTTTGCAAGGTACTCAAAAATATATTGTATAATAATACTTCAATTACTAATAAGTCAGGAAATAATTGTTTTTAACCAAGAATATAACTGGTGTTAACGACGATCCTTTTATTAAGTGTCAAGTCCTTAAAATTAATCCTGTTGATGTGTACCCTTGTAATAGCTTAAATGTAGGTTTATGTTTCGTTGAGTTAAGTACCACAGAAATAATTTTAAGGTGTGAACAAATTTTACGTAAGTGTGTCATGTTACCCCTTGAAGGGAAATACTTATGTATACCATTCACAAGTCATCTGTAATAAAAATGTTTCTGTATTCTTTTCTGTTTAATTTTTACCTTTCTTCAGCATAATTGATGAGACAAATGTGTATTTTAAAAGCATCAAATCAATTCTTTTGAATGAAAAATTAAACGGCCGAATTATGGGCCATGTAAGGCATGTTGGGATTTTAACAGTAGGATTGCATGGCCAATCTATGGGCCTTGTGTGAAACCTTACTCATGTCAGGCCTATGTATGGCTGCGTGGCCAAAATGTAGAATGGGCCAGACATCATGGCTTGGATGGGCCTTACATCAGCCAAACACTTTTGCTATTAGGGTAGTGGTTCCAGCTTTTAAATAGAACTTCAAAATATTAGGCATACAAAATAAACACCAATTGAAATAATTCATGAAAATTCTAACAATTTATTTTAGTGGCTTTAAGAAGTTATTGTATTATTTTTTTTGTAATGTGTGGGGGATTATCTTCTAATCAAAGTGCGCCATTTGTCCATTTTCCACCCCTTTTTGGGTGTATCATGGAGAGTATTTGGTGGACATGAGGGGGTTTGGAGGTAATCACTCAACGCCTGTTCCAGCTGCGTCTCTGGGCATGTTTACTAGCAGTTTGACTTTTTTTATTCTATACTGTAATGCATATGTGAGAAAGTCAACACGATAATCCTTTGACTTAAGCATGTATTACGGCTATGGATATGAGTGAAAAAATATAGATATATATAGAAAATATGCATGGGTGATACCGACTGAGTGATGCCAGCTCCCAGTAAATAGGAATTTATCATGTATCCCTTGTTAGAATCACTCTGTGTCTCAGTCCGTTTAAGACACGAGCAAGAAAGAGTCAAACTATCGCACTAATATTCCTTTATTCTGTGTCTCCTCTCAGCTGAGGTTTCTTACAACAATTTTTATCTTTCAACTGAAACTTACTGAAAATCCAAAGTTCACAAAATTTCATATTATTTTTCTTTTGCATTAAACATGTGGGTCATGATCTTTGAGGATTTACCATCCACAGATTTGGAAACGGTGATCAACACATGTCCCGAATGGAACAAGTTGCTTTCTTTTCCCAAAGGTAGGTTCACTGGATGAAATTGATGAAATAAATGTTGTGTAACATGTTGGGTAATTCGAAGTACATCCTTTTTTGCTCTTTCAACAAATTTTCTTGTTTCTCGCAATGCATTTGTAAATATGTTAATTTTAAAGCTAAAATATCTATACTTAAGTACTTAACAATTCCCAGTTTGTTACAACATCATGTAATATTTGCTGCTGCAGTTAGCCACAGTGATATTGATGTAACACTTTTCCCCATGGTTGAATTTTCCCATTTATTGATAATTAAACTTTTAACATGTTCCATCAATTGTTGAAATAATTTATTTATATGCGGAGTTTATAATGAATTTTGATAATAGGATGGTTTTAATCCGTTTATAATTGCACAATGACAAAAAATTTAATTCGGTTGATGCGAGCTGGGGAGCTGAAAAATTTATGAATAATTCGACTTAATGCTCCATTTTATTTTTAAAACATTATCCGAATACATACGGTATTGAAATGTTAGCTAGCAATTTACTTCAACGCCAGAGTTCCCAACTC
This sequence comes from Orchesella flavescens, assembly GCA_964034955.1. NCBI lineage: Eukaryota > Metazoa > Arthropoda > Collembola > Entomobryomorpha > Orchesellidae > Orchesella > Orchesella flavescens. Next base: position 4,007,750 of record OZ035954.1, read on the forward strand.
ATTATCCATTAATCCGTTGACGATGGTATTTGGCCGCCTCAATCGCCATCGCACCTCCTTCTTCTATTCCTGTGGGTTGCTCAACGCAATCCGTTTTCGGTTCCTTATCAAGACATTCAATTCTCACTAATGATCTTGCTATCTTTATCCCGTAGTATAATTAACCACTAGATAGACTAGATCGCTTGCCAAGGAAGGTCTTGACCTAAGATGTCGTTTAGCAAAAAAAAAAATTTGAAGTTCTTAAGCAGCTGTCGGACTCAACGACAGACACCAGCTTTGTATAATCAGAAACCAATATCCTTTTGCAAAGAGTGACGGTTAATAATTGATGCCCACACAAGCTCTACCCACTACAAATATTGACTGTCTAAACTCATGTGTGTGTGGGATTAGGGGAAATAGGATTGTACAGAGTTTATCTGAAAACCCATTAAAGTCCATATCTATGTGTTTTTCACCCAGGTATTTTTTTTCAAAACAGGAAGCACCGAATTCTAAATCCCGTATCAGATGGCAATCTATACCAGACATGTTATTCCTGTCTATTAATACAAATGTATGGATTTTTTGGATTGAAACTTGAAGTTTGCGTGCTTAGATTAATTACTTTTGGCATTTGGCTTTCGCCTAGCACTTACTCTATATGCAAAATCCTAATTGTAAGTTCAACCTTTTGAGTAGGACGAATCTCATTTTAGTGTCTATATATAAATGAGATTTACATCGTATTTAGTATAATTTGCCCAACAAATTAGTAAACATCTCGATAGATTAATTGAAACCCTTTCAATTAACTCGAAGGTTTTTTTGTCTGCATGGTGTGGCTCTGTCCACGTGAAAGTGACATCTCCATATTTTCAACTTTTAAATTCGCATCTTTTATATGCACCATTAAAATCAGCTTGTTGATCAGATAGTCATTTTTTGCTAGAATTGACCTTTTCTAAAAGGTTTTACAGCATAAGTAAACTTAATTGAAGTAGAATAATTTGCGATTTTCTGCCTATGCTATGCAATATAGAATGTTGACCCCTCATCCAAAGCGAATGTACACATATAGCAGATGTGATTAAAAAAGTTATTTTTTGAAATTTTTAATTTTTGTAGTTTTTACGTGTTAAATATAACTAATTAAATGGTTTGGGGACAGTTTAGCGAACATTTCAAGATATACATTGTGTTCTACGCGGTTTAAAGATACATATTGCGTTGGAACGAGATTCGCTTAAGTGTCCCCAAGCGTGGTACGGTACTTAATTGCTGGACGAGTTAAGTAGGTAAAGGATCGAGAATAAGTTAGGGAACTGGTATAATTTGGTCGTATTTTCCACAAATGTGGATTTTTTTACTTCATTCTTTCAGCACAATGTAGGGAATCTTAATAGCTACCTATTGATATCCTTCTTTAGAGCCTTCTTTACCCCTTTGGTAGCTGTGGAGCGAATCATTCGTGCAGCATGCTCCAAAATGACTTTTCCGGGCGTTTTCGAACTTACTTTGGAATTTTTGTTCAAACCAGCTGGAATCCCTGAAGGCTTTTGTGTGCATCTTATCCCTGCAAGTACCTGCTCTTACAAATAACACAAAAAATTTCAATCAATTGGCCTAGGAGATATTTTGGGGGGTTTTTGCCTATGGGTACAAATTCGATGCTTTTTGCACTTTGATACTCCTGAGTCTTTTTCGCATATTGCGAAAAAACCAAGTCCGACCAGACATTTTTGTCTTCTGTTTCATGATGAGCATTGATAAAGGTAAGCAGGCGACGCTTGAAACATTCCTGAATGTAGACGTCCGCCGTCATAGTACCCTCTCAAAAGTAGGGTTGCGAAGCGTTTCCAAATTCGACCATTGTTTTCCATATCGAGATTTTTTTGGGAAACTGAGTCTGGGACCCATACTTTTGAGCACTGGGCACTTCTTCAGAGTCTACACTTTGGTAAAACCTTCGTCTCGGCACTGGGGAAGGCTCCAGGTGGACGTACGTCTCGTCGTCAAGGAGCCAAATTTTGTCCATGAGTTTTCGCGTAAAACCTTTGACCCCTCTTGTACTAAATTGTTCGCTCCACAGCTACCAAAGGGGTTCAGAAGGCTCTTCAGGATATCAATATGTAGCTATTAAGATTCTCTACATTGTGCTGAAAGAATGAAGTAAAAAACTCCACATTTGTGGAAAATACGACCAAATTATACCAGTTCCCTAACTTATTCTCGATCCTTTAGTTAACCCCTGTCAAGCTTCTTGGGTTGGTTCATACACTACACACAGGAATGCAATTTAACATTTTTATTCAAAAATCAGGATATCGTGAAATACCATACTGAGTAAATAAATTAACAAATTGTATTAAAATAAAATATATCATCTCTCACTAATTGATAAGCAAATTACTATTTATAAATATGTTGGTATCTTGTGAACCCTCCTTTTTCCTTTGTTGCATTGCCACCTGAAAGAAAGGGGTAATGTGAACACAAAGGAAGGTGTTTGATTCCAAAAATATGCAAACGAAAAAAATGTCACCTTCACGTGGACAGACCCTAGTGGCTCGCCATTAGTTCAGCTCCGTCGCCTTTTAATATTCAGGTTGTGACCCTGTGTTAGTTTGAAGGGTGGCAAAAAAAGGGATTTACGAATTCTTTCAAAATTCACATAGGTTTTAAAAACTGGGCCTCAGTTCTACTCGTTTTAAAATATAAATACAAACTAAGAAGTTTATCAAGCAACATTTAATCCTACATAATAATATGATGAGACATTTCAAAGTTACAGTTAAAGTAATGGATTGCAGTTAAAGTCTTGCCCAAAAAAAGTTTCAAAATCACTGAAAACTCCTCATTTATTTCCAGTAGAATCAGAATCCCACAACTCTTTATCTTCCGAGTCGTATTCAGCTGCCGATAAGTGGCCGCAAACGAGGCATGGTCTCCAGAGCATCTTGCAAAATTTTCACAGAAACAAGAAATGGTGAGGCAGATAAAATGACCACCACCATGAAGTGAATGTAGTAGCCAGCCATACTCGGTTTCCGGGGATTCAAGTGAATGTATTCGAAATTGAGTAGAACTTTTATTCAACGCGTTTTAATCGACCATACCAATAATGCGGGGGAGGAAAACACATCGACGGGAAAGGGATACACGAACTTTTGTATCATCAAAAGTTGTGGTAGGAACTTTTACGCGAAAAAAGTAAGCTTGCCACATTGTAGCTCTCATGTATATTCTCATCCTCAACCAACCCATTGGGATATAAGCAGCAGCAGCAGGAGTTATGAAGGAGAGTTGGATTACAACGTGATGCCACAAGGTATGAAGAACAGCCCAGCCACTTTCCAGAGGCTTATGAATAAAGTTTTGAAAGGAATGGATATATATGTATTTGTTTATCAAGATGACATCCTGATATTTTCAAAGTCTTTTGATGAACACGTCATGCACATAAACAACGTATTGGAGCGTCTACGGAAAGCCAACCTCACGATCCAGTCTCAAAAGTGTCAGTTCGGACGCGACAAAGTAAAGTTTTTGGGACACATCATCTCATCCAATGGAATTGAAAGAAACCCGGACAAAGTCGCTGCTATTCTCAACATACCACCACCAACAACTAGGAAACAACTTGGAAAATTTCTTGGAGCAGTGGGATGGTTTCGACATTTTCTTAAGGAAATGGCTATCATAGCCCAACCACTATACGAATTACTAACACCAAAGAAGAAATATAAATGGACAGATGCAGCACAAACTGCATTCATCAAATTAAAAGAAGTAGTAAGTGAAGAGGTCATCTTACATCATCCAAATTTCAACAAGCCCTTTCTTGTGCGCACGGATGCTGCTAACACTGGAGTGGGAGCAGTTTTAATGCAGGAAGATGACAACAGCATAGAACGCCCGGTTTGTTTTGCAAGTAAAACCCTTAACAGCGCTCAACAAAATTATTCTGCTGTGGAGAAGGAATGTTATGCTATAATATTCGCACTGGAGAAGTTTGCAGAGTATCTAGATGGAACCACATTCTCCATCCAAACCGACAACCAAGCTGTTACCTACCTCAACAAAATGAAAAACACAAATTCCAGATTAATGCGATGGGCTTGGAAAATCCAAGAATGGTGTCCATCCATCACACATATAAAAGGAAGGGATAATGTGATCGCTGATCTCCTTTCCCGCAATCCTCTTGAACCAGAACTTGAGGAAGACCGTATCTCAGCCCTCACCCTAACATGCAACCTGGACAAGTCAACCCTCAAGAAAGAACAAAAGAAGGATCCTACATGTCGACAACAACTATTAGCCAACCCTGACCAGTTCTGTGAAGTTGGAGAAATTATTTATAAGAAGCTCAAAAACGAGAAGGTAGTTCCACTCATCCCCAAGACGCTTCGCTCTACAATTCTCAGCACCCTTCACGACGCCCCTCACGCAGGTCACCTTGGAGTCGACAAAACTTTAAAGAAACTTAAGTCATGCGCTTTCTTCAAAGGCATGAAACCCTTTGTCAAGGAATACATCAAAACCTGTGACCATTGTCAACGAAACAAATACGACAACAAAAGCAACAGCACATATGAAGTGACCCTAGCCGATGGCAGTACCAAAGGACCTATACACCTTCAAATGTTTAGGCGTTATCATGAACGAGAGGATGAGTCAACACCAGTTAGCCATCCTCCACTGATTTCGTCACCTGAACCTCCTGAAGAGCCACAACCCTCAACATCCCGTGCTCTACGTCCCCGTCAAAACGTGGACTATCGTGCGCTGCACCATGGAACATCACATCGTCACTAAATCGCTGATTCCCTGGCCCTACGTTCTTGGAATCATCGCCTTGGTGGGGGGATCTGTAGCCCTCATGTATATTCTCATCCTCAACCAACCCATTGGGATATAAGCAGCAGCAGCAGGAGTTATGAAGGAGAGTTGGTTTTCAGAGACAGAGCTGAGCACATCACAGCTCACCCAATTCCCATAATACATTCAGGTCTACAATTTCCTCCTGGCTCTTTCAGTCTTCCAGGTGGTAGTGTGGACATGGAAATATATTATCCATTTCTTATTGAATGTTTATTGAATGAATTAAAGAAGTTATTTGTAGTTTAATATCATAATCTGAGTCTTTTATCCTGCATTTAATTCCTATCATAATTCGAACATACGCAGATGTGTCATATTCATACAAGATAGAAAAAGACACGTCACAACATTTAATTTTCGCGCTGAAATCTAGGCTTGGTATTGAGTAATTTCCCAATAATCATGATATGGGTGTCTTGAGAAAGTTTAATACGGTCTTTGTTGTAGTATTTTAATTAAGATTACTCCAAGGCAAGACAGTCAAGTCAAGTAAATCAAGGCAAAGATGGCATGTGGGTTATAATATGTAATGTGGGTTTACAATCTGGTCTCAATGGTTTCACCTCACTTCAGATTTAATGGGTGACATTTAAAGTAAGGGATTCAGTTCCGGTTTTCGCCATGAAAGTTCAGCGTGAAATAAATCGTGGAACACAATGTCTTGGGAAAAGTGAAAAAAATAGGTTTCCATTCCACACTCAGCATTGGCGGAAAATGGTGAAAACTCCGTGGAGATTTCGACATTGTGGAAAGTCCCCAGAAATTATCGTGAACAGAATACCGAATTAGGAGAAAATCGGGGGAAATTCCACGATGGCGTTTTCCAAGTGGATATGGTAATTGCATCCGAGGCTTAAGGTTTTGTCGATAAAATGGATTTTAAAAAAATCATAGAAATCAGTGCAAACTCTGCCTTTTGTACTCTGTAACTCCTCCTTAAACCTTGAGCCTAATGCCAACTTGGGTATCAGAAACTGTTCAAACTCTTTGTATGGATAACCTGCCATATGAGAAGTACATATTCGGAGTTTTAGCTGGTTCGTCATGCACTGGCGAAAGTTTTACGGCTTTCACTCTTAAAAAACCGAATTAGGTTTTCATTTCGTAATTAAAAAACTACCTATCTGATTTGCTCCATTTTTGCTTTATTAGACTCAGAATGAAATTTCGGTTGTAGGTCCTTTCTTCTTTTTTGCACCACCTAGTGGTAAAAAATTTGAAATTTTAAGCAATTCAATGATTTTTTAAAACTAATTCAAATTGTGTCATAAAATCCACTGTCCATCTCAACTATCATATTGGAGATAAAATAACAGCCGCGATTTTGACAAAAAGGATTTATTCTTTCTCCATTCTCGCTGTAGATTTGGTGACTTAGACAGCAGTGATGCACAAAAGCTCAATGCAAACAAGTTAAAAAACTAAATCGGATTTGATTCTTCAATTTTATTGCTTTATTAGTTTTATTATTATGAGAGTTTATTAAAATTATTGCTAAACATTTGGTTTGCTATGCGAAGATTTTAATACACAAATTACCATGTACACAAACAAGTATGTATGCATAGCTTTAAACCACTTACATCACTACTCGGTTGTAAGTAAATTACGCTAATAGATAATAATGCAAATGTTTACACAACGAAAACATTTCTAGCCAACATGCATCCATTCTAGTAACAAGTATGGATTAATAACAGTGTCAAACATATATTCATAGAATGTAGATAAAAAAATAACATTGAAAATGAGAATCGACCACATTTAATTTTTCTCATACTCACAAAAGAGTCGCACTCATTATTCCAAACATTCCCATTCTATACTAGACATATCTAAACATTGGTTTCATCACAAAGGAGTAAATAAGTTCCACCTGTTGAATTGAATCCGGTAGATGAAAAACTCAGGTTTATTGGATATTGTTTTGATATTCTAATCAAAGCTAATTTATGCAATTTTGAAGAAAAAACATGAACCTTTATCCCTTAGGAAAAATCATGAACAGTCGTACGTTGTAATATTTTCCAGCCTTCATAATATACCAAATAATAAAATATTTTATGGCATTCCATACTAAAAACGAAAAATGAAATGGCACACCCTCCAAGCAAAATGACAAAAATTATGAAAACATTTCCATCCATTGCAGCCTTCGTAGGAGCAGTTCTGGATATGACTGGACTAGGGGCTAAACTTGACATTATCAAATCAATAAAATGATTAGTCAATCCCGAGAAATCTAAGGCCTGCATAGCACGCACTACAAATGGAGGAACATGACCAATCAAATGCAATGAATATTCCATGGAAAAGTACTGTTCCTTGCCTACATATAAGTTGTCTTCGAAGTTTTTTTGCCATGATTTGGCAATTTCGTGTGCTACTTCCCTATGTACAACGAACGCTGTTTTATTGCACTTTTGCATTAACTCTGAAATTATTCCGTCTTGTTGTTTAAAAACATATTTGCGTGCCTCCTGAAAGAAGGTTTTCAACTTGTTTGATCTAACGTCCCCATAATTATCATCGAAATTTGGTAGTAGTTGTTTGACTCTGTCTTGTATTGCTCCTATTAAAATGGGAACTATTCGGGTGTGATTTTTTATTTGAAAATATATTTCTGTGAGATTGAATCCATAGTTTTGTTCAAGAATTTCTAACGCCATACCAACCTCTGATATTATGAAGAGGGAATCACCAATATAAGCTTTGATTTTTTCCGCTTCCTTTTCGTTAGTGTTCATTTCTATTGGCATATTATTATATACTGCCACCACATTACTCGAACCAACCATCACATACTGAGATTGGTAATAGAGTTGCTTTGCTCTCGAAAAGATTGCGAAATCATCAGCGATAAGCTGGGAAAGGTTTTCATAGGGGATTGGCCTCCTAGGTGATATCATGTTGTATACATTATTATTTTTGTAGGCATTACTTAGCACAACAGCAACTAAAAGAAAACCTGCAATACATAGTCTAAGCTTATCATTATCTGATATAGCTGATAAGAATGGGTCACCTTGCTCCAACAATGGCTTTATAACCTGCTTTAAAGTGGATGATAAACTGTGGTGTTGGTACATGGTACTTTGGTTTATCTTCATCGAAATATAGAGGATAAGATGAATTGATCCAGTGATTAGCATCAAGGACACACAGATAAACAACCATATATATGAATCAAACACGTTTAAAAGCTCTCCAAACTGATAACCAGAAATTTGGGCTCTTCCACATGATACAAATGTGTGAAAGTTAACTGAATCCGCCAATTTTATGCCGTCGTATTTCATGGTGTCTTTATGATATTTTAAAAAGTAAGCCATAATTTTAGTATTTCGTTCTTGTTCTTTTATCTCTAGTCCACCTTCGCAGTGAACGGGACTAATAGTTATATAATGGCTGGAATAATTTTGAAATAATACGTTCAATACGGCACTTATAATTGGAAAGAATCTATTCCCTTTGACAAAGCTTACGGGAGAATGCTGCCCTGTATCCACTTTTGAACAAGACTTAAAATATTTAAGGATATCGCGGTAGAAGCTCTTAAGTTCGACTGAAACTAGCTCGTTTCTCTTTGGAAATAAATAGGTCATTATAGTCCAAAAATGGTCACTGTGCTCAAGAAAGGATACGGGAATATCAGTATGCGTGACAGTTGTGCGATCTAAGCAAATGAAGCAGGGTTTTAACCCAAACAAATTTGTAATTTGCAAGATGGGTATCATACCATATTTTTGCTGCATCTTGGAACCCGTCACAAGTACAAGATAAATATCATTCGTCGCATACAGCTGCGTCCGCCCAACTTGTAAGCGATAATGCGGGTTTACGTGGGTCCAAATCCATTTTCCATAGATATTTAGTTTTGTCCACTGCCGATGCTGTTGTTTAAGAAGAACATTGATGTGGATAGCCGGTACAGTGGACGGTTGTGTTTGTTTGTGATATGTTTGTGGGGGATCAATCCTATAGTAGTCTTCCACATTCCGCGCGAAGCCGCGAAACCAAACATTTGATGGACCACATTCAACAAAAATGTCAGAGTATCCTATATCCTTTGGACAGTGGGCACTGTAGACGGGCGGAAAAAGAGAGAGATTTATTTCACAGTGCCAGGGCTTTGATTCCACAACGAATCTAGTTCGGTTTATTTCCATACAGAGGCCTGTAAGAAGTGGGTATAACTGGAATACCCAGTGGTCGTAATGTGTGTGACCTGCCTTAGAAAATGGAGTTTCTTCTACAAAAAGTTTACTAGTGCAAACGGATCCCCTGTTTTCCTTTGTTGAATTACTTCTTCGTTTCAAACGATCTTGTATTCCTTTTTGAGCTCCACGAATATAATCAAGCTTTCGTCCATAATAATACTCAATATCCTTATGATCATATCGTTGCATAACGTGCTCTGGCTGTGACAAGATGATGGGAACATTCGGTGGGTTTATGTCTACATTACGAAAGTTTATTATGTTGACAAAGCACCTTTCAAAATATTGAAGGTACTTGTTTAGATTATCCACAGTATAGAAGTCGTCGTCTCGAACTGGGTCATTGATGTATTTGAAGAATCCCCTTTGTGATAAGTATATTTCTTCTCCAGTCAAACGAAGTAAATCATTGACAGACCCAAAAAATGTGTTGGTTTTGTCATATTGTGGCAAATTGCCTTGTACTTCGCCCAAAATTTTTAAAATGATGACAATCAGTCGCGACATTTTGCAATTCTGATTTGGGCTTTCAACTTTTTTCACACTTTTCTGGCGAGATGCCGAATTTAGTAAGAAAAACTTTTTCCACTCATTCTCGAAATGAAATAAACAAGTGGTTATAGAATTTAAAACGTATGAAAGCTAAAACGAAGACTTATCATGAGCCATAAAGCTGCTTTGCGTGAAGTTAATCTCAACGTTATCTTTGATGATTTCAACTAAAATTTAACTCACTAGAATATAATTTTTAATGGCATGCGAACTTAGAAAAAATAATCAATATTAAAGTGCAATAAAATATTTTGGGTGTAATATTTTTGGAAAGTTTATCTATATCTTAATGTTCTTGAAACTTGAAAACTTTTTAATTTGGCATTGTTTGCTGATGCCAATCATAAACACTGTCTAGAGGAGAGACACAAAGTTCCGAAGCGGATGGCATGATATAAACCACGGCATATAGTTTTACTAAGCCTACAATTTTGGGCGTGACTACTTTGTCAAGGGAATCCCATGTCCAATTTAATCCATTAGATAGATATATTGGTTTTTATTGCGTTATATACGGGCCAGCAGCTCACGCCCTCCCACAATTATATCAATATTTTTATTATTTCCACATTAACTGCAGGCATGGTAAAAGTCCATGGATAATAGGATTTTATCCTGCATCCGAATAGTAATGGAGAAAAATGCCATGTGGATAAAATGGTTTAATATAGACAATATACCTAAGTCTTATGCATAGCGAAATATTTAACGATTTTTGGCATATACTTAAAAATATCAATTTCAGCTCTACAGTACAGAAACTGTTAAAATTCGATATACAGCACATGTAACATGCTGGTATGCGGTTTAGGTACTCTGAATTTGATATTTTTATCGTTTTAAATATACAAAACTTTATTTTTATGTATTTATTCATTTAAACCACGTGAAGTGGGGTGAATAGGAGAAATAAAAATCTGGTTTTAACCGAATCCAGTATTAGTTTTGTTATCCTCTTAACATGCCTGATTAAATGGGTACACATATATTATATACAATCCATTTTAATTTAATCCATTATGGTTAGGTTTAATACATTAGAGAATATTCCTCGTTGAACCGGCCGTATTCATAATAAAAAAATTAATTTGACCATATTTGTAATTAATTAAAAGTAATGAATTCTTACGCCACCAGAATATATATGTAAGTCTGTCTGCTGATTTTTCGACCAACATAACTACAACTCAAGTTTTGTAAAATAGCACGCAAATAAAAAATAAAAAGGTTTCATTTCAGGTCTTCGTATTGAATTGCCATAATATTTCAAATCAAATAACCCAAAGTGGTTTGCATTGTATATGAGATTATACCTATTAGTTTCGACCATAGTAGGAATCTGAAAAAGATATATTACAATTATAAAGCATGGAGAAACAGGGGCGAAACTAGAGGCTGAGGGGCCCGGGTGCAAGATGAACCGTGGGGCCCTTCATACCTCTAACTAAATATTCATAGTGCTTATCTGTGTGCTAAATATTTTCAAGTATATTCAATTCAAAGAAAGAAACAGAAAACAGCTTTTGTAAGCAGGAAGAGGCAATGTAACAGGGGTTCAGAATTTTATTTTTCTCTTATTTAATTACAAACAATGCAACGGCATATACAAAATTGAAAAAACTTAGTCATGCATAATGCATAAAAGTAAAACAGTTTGGTTACATAAATATTTAAAACTTAACTTAGTCAAACATACCTATGAGCTTAAGGTTAAATCCAATACGACTAGCATGCTGATTAGGTTGAATTCTTTGAGAAGTTAAATCGGCCTACGTCGTGCTTTATTTTGAGCAAATGTATCGATCATTTTATCCATTTCAAGGTTTTGTGCTCGGTCACTTTCGATGCTTAATATAGCAATGCCTGAAAGTCTATCCTCTAACATTTTACTGCACAAGTAATTTTTGATCAATCTTAACTTGGAAAAAGACCTTTCTGCTGACGCGACAGAAACAGGCAAGGTTAAGTAAAGCACGCAACTTGTGACCAAGTTCGGGAATGACTCACGCAAGTTATAGCGTATAAGAAGATTCAGTAAATTGCAAATCTTATCAGTATTTCGTAGCTCAGTACTCATGCACGCCTTCAAATTAAGTATTTCGTTATACAAATTAGAACTCACATCAATTTTGTAGTTCATACAAAAACGGTTGACATATCCCAATAGTTCGCTGTCTTCCATGCTCAAAATCTTAGACGGCATAAGAAATTGAAATAATTGATAAATTGCTAGAGTGCTTTCAAATCGGATTCTCATTTGAGATATTAATCTTTCAACGACCGGAATCAGCGTGTCGATAAAAATTACCTCCTCTGAAAGCACTGACTTACGTGCGGTATAAGTGATTGTTCCATCATAAAACTTTCTTTTCCTAATTGCACGTGAAGCTGGAAGCTCGGTCGGCACTCCCCATCTTTTAGCGATTTCAACAGATTCGTTTTTGATTTGAAAAATATCATTCTCTACTTGTATTAAGCTTTCAATTCCGTTTTGCCACATTTTTACACATACATCCATCGATATTTCAAAAGACTGGAGTTTCTTTGATAGAATATTGAAAGAACTTAATATTTTTTCCCAAAATACTAAAATAATAATAAACTGAAAACTCTCGATTCTACTTTTTATCCCTTTGGCTTCTGCAATTTCGTCCTTTTTGACCGATGTTAAAATAATTTTTGACAAAGCTTTCAAAATGTCAGTGTATCGCGTTTTAATAGCTAAGACTGAGGCATGTCTAGCTTCCCACCTGGTTTCGCAAACTTGCTTCAGCGTAATAGAAGAGCTTTGTAGTTTCAATGAGCTTCCCTCTTTGTATATGTTTTCAATTTCTTTCCATCTAATTCCACTGACATGAAAGAAATTGTACACGTTTTTAATTGGCTCAAAAAAGTCAGACATTACGATCTTAGACTTAACTCCATCGGAAATAACAAGGTTTAGTTTGTGGGCGGAGCAATGCACATACAAGGCATTGGAGTTTAATTTTAGCAAATTCGACTGCAAACCTTTATGGCTTTCACTCATAACACTTGCTCCGTCATACCCCTATCCTCTACAAAAATTAAAATCTAGATTAAGCTCGTCCAAAATGTTTAATATTAACTTCTCATATCCTTTTGCAGAATGATCGACTAAATCAAAAAAACCAACAAACGATTCTTTCACTTCAACCGAGTGCTGCGATTCATTAAATTGACAGTAGCGAAGAACCACACTTGTTTGCTCATTTTTAGTAATGTCTGTTGTCGAATCCAAGATAATTGAATAATATCTGCTCTGTCTTATCTGATTACAAATTCCCACCCTAACTGCTGAGCTCATTATTTGTATAATTTCATTTTGTATTTTCGGACTTAAATATTTTACCCTCTGGGTATCGTCATAAATAAGTTCTTTCAAAACCGGATCAAACTCTGCCAAAAGTTTGACTTCCCTTAAAAAATTACCGGGATTCCGGGAATCTAACCGTTCCAAGTGCCCCCTTAATGGATTGTTGCTTGCACATAGTGAGAGTATTATCTTGAAAATCCTGCGAAGTACTTCTTTCCATTTGTCAGCCTCGCGTATTATTTCTTTATCTAGTTCAGTTTTGATTGTTTAGTTCTCTTCGTACAAAATTCGACTTTTCATGGCCTGGATATGGGTGAGGGATGTTTCATGTCGTACTATTTTTTGGCTGATGTGCTGCCAATCGTCAATACCCCAATCCATTCGGCTCGAAAGTGAGGGCTGTTTCGATATCGAACAGCCAGCAAGTTTCACAGTAAGCCTTATCCATTTTAAGAGAGTAACATAGCCATTGTCTTCTTATTTGCAATCCAGAGTCCGTTTTTAAGTTATAATAAGCCGATGAAAAGTGACGACCTCGCAAGCTATCAGGGAAGTCGATTTCGGGTTGGCAAGGCCCGGTTTGCAAAATAAAGTCCCGAATTTTGAAATCCGGTTGCTCCACACCTGAAGAATAAACTCCCCGATCATTTGAAGCAGCAATAGGATTATTTTCAACTCCTGAAATTAAGGATAAAGTATACAGCTTGTATGTAGGGATTTTTATATTTTAATGTCGGTACAGGTGTTATTTATTCTAATTACCGGATTGGGGCAGGAATTCTCTTGGTTTTCTTCAACGTCATTGGTCTCAGCAGCTGGGGTCTGGGCTCCAGCATTGGGATCATCAACAATGATTCCTTGGCTGTCGCTGTCATTTACTAAATGAAAATATACAGGAAATTCAACAAACCGATACGCAAGATACTAAAAAAATGCTGAAAATTACATTACCGTTATTTACAGTATCGTATAACATAAATCCTATAAAATATTAACTGATCAACTCTACCATTTAAAGATATATCTTCAACTGTGCTAGTTGGATGCAATCCAGTAGTTTTTGAGTGGACATTCCCGGTGTCCTTTCCGTGAACATTTAAAAAACTGGTTAACTGTTTAGAAATTTTCGCAGCTGTAGTCCATTGTTCTTTACTACGCTTTCGCTTTTCACAACCACTTAAATATTTTCTTGAAGACATCGTCCGTCTATCTCGTCTCTCTATTATAAAATTTCTAACTTTTTCGTTGTCGAATCTAGCAATTATAAGCATTAACAGTAAACTTTCCCCACAGGTAAGAAATCAGGGTAAATATTGATAGCAGACAAGAGGGGAGTAGCGAGTAACTAGATTTAAAAGATAACATGTTCCGCCTTATGCTCTACTCAATGGCTCTGACTAACATGATGAATGTGCTTGCGCCATTGGATAAACTTTTCCTTTTCTGATGAAATTGGTCATTTTTGTCCTTGATATTGGGGTCTGACTTTTGAAGCCCCGGGGCCCATCTGCCTTACAAGGGCCCCGGGGCCCGGGTGCGGCGCACCGCCTGCACCGCCTACTTTTCCGCCCCTGTGGAGAAAAGAAAATCATTTTCTCCATGCATAAATATGGTTACATGAAAAAATGGATAAAAGCTACGCATTAGATGCTCGAAAAACAAACATTAATGCGAGTTTTATCCGTTTGATCACTTTTTAATTTATTATTATAAATTTTTATTTATTTTCTGATAATTCTTGGTTGTTATTAATGTTCTTTTACCTAGGCACTTGCACTGAATACAGCATCAAGTTTTATGTCACCCTAGCAAAAAAATAAGTAGGGAACGTACAGCCAACGATCAAACTCAACAGGAAAAATCTGTGCACTCTGTAAATCAAGAGTACACTTTTGTATTTTTATGCCCATGTTGAATAATTAAAATAGATTATCCATACTATTAAAGTGTCGTGGTAATCACTGACTTTATATACGATCAAGCCTTGTGTTCTGGTCAGCACGCCACCGCATGCTTTGCCTAAAAGAGTTCAGATTGGAATTCAGAGTGGAATTTTTGCAGTAAATATGTAGATCACGGCATACTGTAATTTCCTAGTGGTAACGTTGGTGTAGTAGTACCCCCAGCGACACAAAACGACGGCAAAGCCATCACAAGTAATGGCGGAATGCTGGCCATTCCATTATCGTAAAAACGTTAACAGGCCAATATTGGCAATGCACCGGTAAGCGCGTGCTGGCCGACACAACAAAATACCAGTGGCAAACCAGTGTTGGCCATGCCGACAGTATGCCGACGGCGTACCAGTGCTTATTGCTTATGCTTGTTGGAAGCCAAGCATAAGGTAAAAATGAAGAGGGAAGCTTAAAAGAATGCCTACCATAAACATTAAAACAGACAGATAGGCTGAATGAATGAATGTCAATACAAAGGCAAATTATTTGTTTTGTTAAATGCTGAGTAGCACTTGAAATTTTTAAGTTAGTTAAAGTTAAATGTTATTCATAAATAATATTCATTCATCTCTGTACTCATCTCATTTATTACGTAGCTGAAGCGAGAGCATTCAGCGAAGTAATGGTTTTACTCAAACTGTCTGTCCGTCCGTCTGTCCGTGCGCACTCTCCTGGTCACATATATTGGCCGATTTGGACGAAATTTGGTACACAGGTAGTAATACTCAAGAGGATCTCTGGGAATACTTTTCATCCAAATCGATCAAACGGTTCGAAAGTTATAGGTGGATGAGTTCAGAAACGCATCGATTTGGCTGAAACGTATACGTATACGTAAGCACAGCACATCATCCGTGTGGATGAGCTTGTGCATACATCCGGAATCATGTGCTTGTGCATGAAGCCAGAATGGAATTCTGCAAGCAATGCTTTTGCAATTGGGAGAGGATCGCAGAGGTGGGTATAGAGAGAGAGAGAGGTGGTGGAGGAGATTTGGTGGACATGGGGGGAGGTGGTTTGGAGGAGATCACTCAACGCCCTCTTCAGCTACGTCTCTGGCCTGCTTACTAGCAGTTTATTTAACTTATAGTATTTAAGATTAACTGTACTGTGTGTTGTGACTTGGTAGAAACGGGAGGGACATCAATTGTTTCATTTTTGATCATGGTTTTTGCAGTTTTGATATTAGACTAAATAAAACCGTAAGTGTACGAAGATACACAAGCAATGAAATTGGAATTTGCGAGTGAAACTATCTTGACTTAACATGAAAAATAACCTTCAGATACTGACTTTCAACTAAATCGATTGATTTTTTGAATTTTCGCGCGAAAACTTTCGAAATTTAATTTGAATTTAAAATCTAATACAACCACTTGATTCGCCATGAAAAATAATCTTTAGATACTGATTTTCAATTAAATCGATTAATATTTGGATTTTCGCGCGAAAACTTTCGAAATTTAATTTGAATTTAAAATCTAATATTGTCAGTTAATTCACTATGAAAAATAACCTTTAGATACTGACCTTCAATTGAATCGATTGATTTTTTGAATTTTCGCGCGAAAACTTTCGAAATTTAATTTGAATTTAAAATCTAATATAACCACTTGATTCGCCATGAAAAATAACCTTTAGATACTGATTTTCAATTAAATCGATTGATTTTTTGAATTTTCGCGCGAAAACTTTCGAAATTTAATTTGAATTTAAAATCTAATATAACCACTTGATTCGCCATGAAAAATAACCTTTAGATACTGATTTTCAATTAAATCGATTGATTTTTTGAATTTTCGCGTGAAAACTTTCGAAATTTAATTTGAATTTAAAATCTAATATAACCACTTGATTCACTATGAAAAATAACCTTTAAATACTGACCTTCAATTGAATCGATTGATTTTTTGAATTTTCGCGCGAAAACTTTCGAAATTTAATTTGAATTTAAAATCTAATATAACCACTTGATTCGCCATGAAAAATAACCTTTAGATACTGATTTTCAATTAAATCGATTGATTTTTTGAATTTTCGCGCGAAAACTTTCGAAATTTAATTTGAATTTAAAATCTAATATAACGACTTGATTCGCCATAAAAAATAACCTTTAGATACTGACTTTCAACTAAATCGATTGATTTTTTGAAATTCGCGCGTTATGACACTTACTCTTACACTTACACTCTACAAGCCCCCGAGAGGAGAAATTTTTCATTCTTAAGAAATAACGATGTTTACTCTTACGCTCTTCATTGGACACTCTACAAGCCCCCCAAATGAAGAAATTTTCATCCTTAAGAAATAACGATGTTTACTCTTACGCTCTTCATTCGACACTCTACAAGTCCCCCAAAAGAAGAAATTTTCATCCTTAAGAAATAACGATGTTTACTCTTACGCTCTTCATTGGACACTCTACAAGTCCCCCAAAAGAAGAAATTTTCATCCTTAAGAAATAACGATGTTTACTCTTACTCTTACGCTCTTCATTGGACACTCTACAAGTCCCCCAAAAGAAGAAATTTTCATCCTTAAGAAATAACGATGTTTACTCTTACGCTCTTCATTGGACACTCTACAAGTCCCCCAAAAGAAGAAATTTTCATCCTTAAGAAATAACGATGTTTACTCTTACTCTTACGCTCTTCATTGGACACTCTACAAGTCCCCGAGAGGAGAAATTTTTCATTCTTAAGAAATAACGACTCTTACTCTTACTCGTACGCTCTTCATTGGACACTCTACAAGCCCCCCAAATGAAGAAATTTTCATCCTTAAGAAATAACGATGTTTACTCTTACTCTTACGCTCTTCATTGGACACTCTACAAGCCCCCGAGAGGAGAAATTTTTCATTCTTAAGAAATAACGACTCTTACTCTTACTCGTACGCTCTTCATTGGACACTCTACAAGCCCCCCAAATGAAGAAATTTTCATCCTTAAGAAATAACGATGTTTACTCTTACTCTTACGCTCTTCATTGGACACTCTACAAGCCCCCGAGAGGAGAAATTTTTCATTCTTAAGAAGCAATTTCATTGCTTAATAACTAAACAGTTTGTAGATAGTATAAGCAATAGATAGATAATATAACTAATGTACGCATTATAATATTAGTACACATTATAACTAATAAGCTTATGTACATGTTGTAAAAGGTAGCAAAATGAATTGTTGTATGACAGTTCAAATGCACATTTAACTAGTAATAAACTGCTGGTAAGCAGGCCAGAGACGTAGCTGAGGAGGGCGTTGAGTGATCTCCTCCAAACCCCCACCTCCCATGTCCACCAAATCTCCACCACCACCTCTCACTCTCCCTCTCTCTCTCTCTCTCTCTCTCTAAACCCACCTTCGCGATCCTCTCCCAACGTATAGTGAAAGCATTATTAGTACAATACCATTCCGGATTCTGGATTTATACACAAGAACATCCACACTGTGCTGTGCTTCCGTATACGTATACTATACGTTTCAGCCAAATCGATGAGTTCCTGAACTCTAACGCCTATAACTTTCGAACCGTTGGACCGATTTGTCTGAAAAGTATTCCCAGAGGTCCTCTTGAGTAGTAATACCTGTGTACCAAATTTGTCCAAATCGGTCAATGTATGTGACCAGGAGAGTGCGCACAGACAGACAGTTTGAGTAAAACCATTACTTCGCTGAATGCTCTCGCTTCAGCTACGTAATAAATGATCGATTTTCCTTATCGATACAAGAGTCCATTTTCACTAGTTTTGACAAAACACCATGCAATCATGGTTTACGACAAAATTCATTTTGAATTGAAAGAAAACAGTGCTAGAACTAAGTAAGTAGTGAAATATTTTGAATCTAAAAGTGGAATTGTTTTCTGCTCCGGTTTATTTTCTTTTCTTTTACGAAACCGCCAAGTATTTTCACAACGACGAAAAGTCTTAAAAATTTTCATGTTGAGAATTGAATTCTCAAATCCAAGAAAATATATATTAAACGGATACCAGCATCGCAAGTTAACCTCAAACAACTGCTTCCAGCCGGAGTGGAGGGCAATTTCATATACTTTGTTGCAAGAGAAAAGTAGTTTCATTTCTTGGTGAGGAAGTAGAGGGAATGGAGTTTCAGGTTTAATTACTCCTTCAGAAGGGATCAGTTGCGTGGAAGCCACATCAAATAACATTCCAGTTTGGATCGGATTGCAGGAGGGACAGATCCAGTCAGGGTCAATTGAGAATTCATTCATATGTAGAGTATTGCATGGAAGCTGGTTGATTGTTGGAAAGGGCTTTAAACGGGTTGGAAGTTGTTATGTTGGAATATGTAAAAAAAATTAAATACTTTTCTGTTGGGACTGGAATGTTTTAAATGTTAACATTTTATTTATTTATTTCCCTCCAGGAAACAAGGTTTACAAGTATAATAGGTATGAAATACTTGTACTCAACGCATATGGTCCTGTAGTCGGAGCCAGTCATGTTCAAAGCCACCAGCAACCGCTTGAATCCGAGGCGGTAGCCTGGTGGCGCTACCAGCTACTGGTAGCTGAAAATAGGGTTGCCGTTTTCTAAACCGTTTTTTACGGTTTTCCTCCCGGTTTCGGTTCAGAGGTCTAACCGAAAACGGAGAACTGCGGTTTCGGTTCGGTTTACGTTTTTAACAAAAAGACTTTAATTTAACAAAATTGAGCTACAGAGCAGTAATTTTTTGCATAAATTTCCTAATTGGGACTTCCAATTGACCCATTCTTTTGATATTTCATCAACAAAGTTTATTTGAATTAATTTAAATGAACTGAAGTGGACCTGTGAACGAATTTTAGCATGTTATTATGCATTTTGTATGTGTAATTTGATTTAAATTGACATACCTACTGAAAGTATCAAAAATGTTGATAATAGGGCATTTTTGTTACTTAAATAATGTGTTAGTCGTGCTTTACTATAGTTTTTCTGAAACAAATGGTACGAAAAATTAAATAAATTTTTAATTAAATTTAGGTAAACAAAATTAGCTAAATATATTTTTCAGAAGTAAACTACTAATTTAGCGATAGTTGTAACTACCTGGAAGTATTAATAAACCTTATTCCAAACTTTTATGTATTATGTACCCCTCTGTATATGGAAGTCATATGACTAAATAAAGAAACCGGGAAACCGTTTTTTACTCTAAACCGAAACCGTGTACGGTTTCCGGTTCGGTTTTCTCTAACAACCGTAACCGTACACGGTTCGCAACCGAAAAACGGAAACCCTAGCTGAACAAGACTGGGTTCGATTCCCGGTAACATTCTTATGTTTTACTGTCATGTCGGAGCATACACAACCAAAAAACATAATATTATAACAGTTGTTAGTGTCAAGTGTTAGTAACACTTACTTATCATGTCATTCATTCACTTTAAAAATCTTTTAGGTAAAAAGGGTGTCGTTAGCATAAGTAATTAAATTAAATTCATATAGGATAATTAAATCTCAATTTAGTTCAATTGAGTCATAGATAACTCTAATAATGTTCCAAAAAGTCAAAATATTCTATCCAAAGCCACTAGTAGATCCACAGTGTATGTAAGCGCAGAGTAGAAATACGTAGATTTGATAGTATCATCCAGTATTCCAATGCCACCAGCTCTCAAAAAAATTTCTTGACAACTTTTTATCTGTTTCCTCATAGCTTTTCTAGCTGTGCTTGTTACAACTTGGCAACGCCATGAATTTAATATAGTTTTACTCGACTGATACCAAGAGCATCCAGCAAGAAAGCAAACGGCAGCTGCAAAGACAGCTGCTAGTACAACAAAAAGGGCTATGCAAATCATTGGGATGTTTCCCAAATGAGAGCCAAAAATTGTTACATTCGCTCCAACTACGATTCCCATAAAAGATGTTTGAATCAAAATGGAAAAGAAAACCTTACTAGCGTCTTCAAGCACGTGTGCCGCGATATAGATTTGTTTGTACTGCTGCATGCCTGAGTAGTTTAGCTCGAAACTACATACTCGTTTGAGAAGTCTTACAAAACCGAATAACAAAGTTATTCCGGTGACACTTATGTTTCGGAGGTTGACTAAAATCACTATTACCCATAAATACATTAGTACGAGCCTAATGACATTTCCCCATATGTTACCCGAAAAGTCTGTCCATCTAAAGGTTTTTGGGGATGACAAAATAGCAAAAAACAAATGAAGAGGATCGCAGTTTCCCCATATGAATAAAATTGGGAAAATGGCAGCAGCACTTGTGTAGCTAATGACGACCCAGTTTGTTATAAGACCTACATAATCAGTACTACGACCATGGTAATATTTTTGAATTCTGGAAGTATAAAAGATACCTACACTTTAAAGCTTTGTATAAGTGACTTGGTAAATTAAAGTTTCATTATATGACCGTTGCTTACCATGAACAAAAAGTTTTAGACTACCAAGTTTCCACGGTTGAGTAAATTGAGTGATAAAATATGCATCTCCTAACTCATTTCCCCAGTTTAGCGTCAAAGTTAATTCCGTTCCGTAAAAATACATAACAAAGTCAATAGCCATTGAATATTGAAGTGCAATAGTGAATAATGAAAACATTATACCATTTTCTAAAGGTATCGCAGCTGGAACATGCACTGCCGTATAAAATGTAGCGAACGCTAATGCAGCGTTAAAAAGAATCAGCCTTTTCCAATCATTTTCCTTCTTCCACTCATTTGTCTTATCGTCCCAGTAAATTGAATAATTGTATAGGCAATTATTTACGAGTTGATTCAGTTTGAATGCGTGGTTAACCATTGGACTTGGCATATTTGTAGAATTGTGGTTTTAGTTCTTTTTTCTTGCTATTGTAAGACTTCTGGCTGTTAGAGCTTCTGTTCGTCAAGTAAGTAGAAGCACTATATTAGATTCAAGCTTCGTTCAATTATCATCGTATGACATGAGAGCATCAATTAATTTGTATTTAAATGGCAGGGCTTCTCTGACTTTTATTGTTGCCAAGGTCTGTTGGTGTTCGATTTGCCAGAAATTCATAAGCATTCAGTATAACTTGTTCTAATACCTGCTGTGATGTATTTCTAATTTCATCGTTCTACATACATTCCTGCCGTGAACTGATGACATAAATTTGGTAAATCTAGTTCAAGTAAAAAAAGTTATAAATGCTAATTTGCGGAAGCATGTCATGGTTTTAAGTGTACCGTATTATTAACTAGCATTTTATTGCTAGTTTATGGCAATGTCATTTCTGTCCGTCGCTCCGTTCGGGGACACGATAATTCGAGAATGCTTTGACTTTTTTAATACTGTTTGCGCTAATCGATAGCCCAGGTCAAACGAGGAATCAAGTTAATTGTTTTACAAAATCGTAGTTACCCTTGAGGGGAAAGATCATACCCAACTGTTCAGAGTCGAGTTGTTGGTTTGGAGTTTTTGTTGTGTGTAAATATATATTTCTACAATGTATTTCGTCTTTGTGTATAATAGCTTGCTTGCAGCGGAGGATTGTGGGAAGAAACAGTTGTGTATTTCTTAGTGGTTCCAGCTTTTAAATACAACTTCAAAATATTAGGCATACAATTTATGTAAAACCACAAAGTCAAAAATAAACACCAATTGAAATAATTCATGAAAATTCTAACAATTTATTTTAGTGGCGTTAAGAAGTTATTGTGTTATTTTTTTGTAACGTGTAGAGGATTATCTTCTAATCAAAGTGCACCCTTTGTCCATTTTCCACCTCTTTTTGGGTGTATCATGGAGAGTATTTGGTGGACATGAGGGGGTTCGGAGGTGATCACTCAACGCCTGTTCCAGCTGCGTCTCTGGGCATGCTTACTAGCAGTTTGATTATTTTTATTCTATACTGTAATGCATATGTGAGAAAGTCAACACGATAATCCTTTGACTTAAGCATGTATTACAGCTATGGATATGAGTGAAAAAATATAGATATATACAGAAAATATATATGGGTGATACCGACTGAGTGATGCCAGCTCCCAGTAAAAAGGAATTTATTATGTATCCCTTGTTAGAATCACTCTGTGTCTCAGTCCGTAAGACACGAGCAAGAAAGAGTCAAACTATCGCACTAATATTCCTTTACTCTGTGTCTCCTCTCAGCTGAGGTTTCTTACAACAATTTTTATCTTTCAACTGAAACTTACTGAAAACCCAAAGTTCAATAAATGTTGTGTAACATGTTGGGTAATTCCAAGTACATCCTTTTTTGCTCTTTCAACTAAACAAATTTTCTTGTTTCTCGCAATGCATTTGTAAACATGTTAATTTTAAAGCTAAAATATTTATACTTAAGTACTTAACAATTCCCATGTTGTTACAACATCATGTAATATTTGCTGCTGCAGTTAGCCACAGTGATATTGATGTAACACTTTTCCCCATGGTTGAATTTTCCCATTTATTGATAATTAAACTTTTAACATGTTCCATCAATTGTTGAAATAATTTATTTATATGTGGAGTTTATAATGAATTTTGATAATAGGATGGTTTTAATCCGTTTATAATTGCACAATGACAAAAACTTTAATTCGGTTGATGCGAGCTGGGGAGCTGAAAAATTTATGAATAATTCGACTTAATGCTCCACTTTATTTTTAAAACATTATCCGAATACATACGGTATTGAAATGTTAGCTAGCAATTTACTTCAACGCCAGAGTTCCCAACTCATTATCCATTCATCCGTTGACGGTGGTATTTGGCCGCCTCAATCGCCATCGCACCTCCTTCTTCTATTCCTGTGGGTTGCTCAACGCAATCCGTTTTCGGTTCCTTATCAAGACATTCAATTCTCACTAATGATCTTGCTATCTTTATCCCGTAGTATAATTAACCACTAGATAGACTAGATCGCTTGCCAAGGAAGGTCTTGACCTAAGATGTCGTTCAGCAAAAAGAAATTTTGAAGTTGTTCAACAGCTGTCGGACTCACCGACAGACACCAGCTTTGTATAATCAGAAACCAACCTCCTTTCAAAAAGAGTAATGGGTAATAATTGATGCCCACACAAGTTCTACCCACTACAAATATTGGCTGTCTAAACCCATGTGTGTGTGGGATTAGGGGTAAATAGGATTGTACAGAGTTTATCTGAAAACCCATTAAAGTCCATATCTATGTGTTTTTCACCCAGGTATTTTTTTACAAAACAGGAAGCACCGAATTCTAAATCCCGTATCAGATGGCAATCTATACCAGACATGTTATTCCTGTCTATTAATACAAATGTATGGATTTTTTGTCAACAAACGTCAGCTGCTAGTACTGCTCCCGTGTTAAAAATCGGAAACATCTTGGAACGTGATTGGCTCAACGCGAATTTGTGTTGAGAATTTGCGTACATGGGCCGCCGCATACCTTGCACAGTCCTTTTACTCCTTGGTCCAGGGGCGGAAAAGTAGGCGGTGCAGGCGGTGCGCCGCACCCGGGCCCCGGGGCCCTTGTAAGGCAGATGGGCCCCGGGGCTTCAAAAGTCAGACCCCAATATCAAGGACAAAAATGACCAATTTCATCAGAAAAGGAAAAGTTTATCCAATGGCGCAAGCACATTCATCATGTTAGTCAGAGCCATTGAGTAGAGCATAAGGCGGAACATGTTATCTTTTAAATCTAGTTACTCGCTACTCCCCTCTTGTCTGCTATCAATATTTACCCTGATTTCTTACCTGTGGGGAAAGTTTACTGTTAATGCTTATAATTGCTAGATTCGACAACGAAAAAGTTAGAAATTTTATAATAGAGAGACGAGATAGACGGACGATGTCTTCAAGAAAATATTTAAGTGGTTGTGAAAAGCGAAAGCGTAGTAAAGAACAATGGACTACAGCTGCGAAAATTTCTAAACAGTTAACCAGTTTTTTAAATGTTCACGGAAAGGACACCGGGAATGTCCACTCAAAAACTACTGGATTGCATCCAACTAGCACAGTTGAAGATATATCTTTAAATGGTAGAGTTGATCAGTTAATATTTTATAGGATTTATGTTATACGATACTGTAAATAACGGTAATGTAATTTTCAGCATTTTTTTAGTATCTTGCGTATCGGTTTGTTGAATTTCCTGTATATTTTCATTTAGTAAATGACAGCGACAGCCAAGGAATCATTGTTGATGATCCCAATGCTGGAGCCCAGACCCCAGCTGCTGAGACCAATGACGTTGAAGAAAACCAAGAGAATTCCTGCCCCAATCCGGTAATTAGAATAAATAACACCTGTACCGACATTAAAATATAAAAATCCCTACATACAAGCTGTATACTTTATCCTTAATTTCAGGAGTTGAAAATAATCCTATTGCTGCTTCAAATGATCGGGGAGTTTATTCTTCAGGTGTGGAGCAACCGGATTTCAAAATTCGGGACTTTATTTTGCAAACCGGGCCTTGCCAACCCGAAATCGACTTCCCTGATAGCTTGCGAGGTCGTCACTTTTCATCGGCTTATTATAACTTAAAAACGGACTCTGGATTGCAAATAAGAAGACAATGGCTATGTTACTCTCTTAAAATGGATAAGGCTTACTGTGAAACTTGCTGGCTGTTCGATATCGAAACAGCCCTCACTTTCGAGCCGAATGGATTGGGGTATTGACGATTGGCAGCACATCAGCCAAAAAATAGTACGACATGAAACATCCCTCACCCATATCCAGGCCATGAAAAGTCGAATTTTGTACGAAGAGAACTAAACAATCAAAACTGAACTAGATAAAGAAATAATACGCGAGGCTGACAAATGGAAAGAAGTACTTCGCAGGATTTTCAAGATAATACTCTCACTATGTGCAAGCAACAATCCATTAAGGGGGCACTTGGAACGGTTAGATTCCCGGAATCCCGGTAATTTTTTAAGGGAAGTCAAACTTTTGGCAGAGTTTGATCCGGTTTTGAAAGAACTTATTTATGACGATACCCAGAGGGTAAAATATTTAAGTCCGAAAATACAAAATGAAATTATACAAATAATGAGCTCAGCAGTTAGGGTGGGAATTTGTAATCAGATAAGACAGAGCAGATATTATTCAATTATCTTGGATTCGACAACAGACATTACTAAAAATGAGCAAACAAGTGTGGTTCTTCGCTACTGTCAATTTAATGAATCGCAGCACTCGGTTGAAGTGAAAGAATCGTTTGTTGGTTTTTTTGATTTAGTCGATCATTCTGCAAAAGGATATGAGAAGTTAATATTAAACATTTTGGACGAGCTTAATCTAGATTTTAATTTTTGTAGAGGATAGGGGTATGACGGAGCAAGTGTTATGAGTGAAAGCCATAAAGGTTTGCAGTCGAATTTGCTAAAATTAAACTCCAATGCCTTGTATGTGCATTGCTCCGCCCACAAACTAAACCTTGTTATTTCCGATGGAGTTAAGTCTAAGATCGTAATGTCTGACTTTTTTGAGCCAATTAAAAACGTGTACAATTTCTTTCATGTCAGTGGAATTAGATGGAAAGAAATTGAAAACATATACAAAGAGGGAAGCTCATTGAAACTACAAAGCTCTTCTATTACGCTGAAGCAAGTTTGCGAAACCAGGTGGGAAGCTAGACATGCCTCAGTCTTAGCTATTAAAACGCGATACACTGACATTTTGAAAGCTTTGTCAAAAATTATTTTAACATCGGTCAAAAAGGACGAAATTGCAGAAGCCAAAGGGATAAAAAGTAGAATCGAGAGTTTTCAGTTTATTATTATTTTAGTATTTTGGGAAAAAATATTAAGTTCTTTCAATATTCTATCAAAGAAACTCCAGTCTTTTGAAATATCGATGGATGTATGTGTAAAAATGTGGCAAAACGGAATTGAAAGCTTAATACAAGTAGAGAATGATATTTTTCAAATCAAAAACGAATCTGTTGAAATCGCTAAAAGATGGGGAGTGCCGACCGAGCTTCCAGCTTCACGTGCAATTAGGAAAAGAAAGTTTTATGATGGAACAATCACTTATACCGCACGTAAGTCAGTGCTTTCAGAGGAGGTAATTTTTATCGACACGCTGATTCCGGTCGTTGAAAGATTAATATCTCAAATGAGAATCCGATTTGAAAGCACTCTAGCAATTTATCAATTATTTCAATTTCTTATGCCGTCTAAGATTTTGAGCATGGAAGACAGCGAACTATTGGGATATGTCAACCGTTTTTGTATGAACTACAAAATTGATGTGAGTTCTAATTTGTATAACGAAATACTTAATTTGAAGGCGTGCATGAGTACTGAGCTACGAAATACTGATAAGATTTGCAATTTACTGAATCTTCTTATACGCTATAACTTGCGTGAGTCATTCCCGAACTTGGTCACAAGTTGCGTGCTTTACTTAACCTTGCCTGTTTCTGTCGCGTCAGCAGAAAGGTCTTTTTCCAAGTTAAGATTGATCAAAAATTACTTGTGCAGTAAAATGTTAGAGGATAGACTTTCAGGCATTGCTATATTAAGCATCGAAAGTGACCGAGCACAAAACCTTGAAATGGATAAAATGATCGATACATTTGCTCAAAATAAAGCACGACGTAGGCCGATTTAACTTCTCAAAGAATTCAACCTAATCAGCATGCTAGTCGTATTGGATTTAACCTTAAGCTCATAGGTATGTTTGACTAAGTTAAGTTTTAAATATTTATGTAACCAAACTGTTTTACTTTTATGCATTATGCATGACTAATTTTTCCAATTTTGTATATGCCGTTGCATTGTTTGTAATTAAATAAGAGAAAAATAAAATTCTGAACCCCTGTTACATTGCCTCTTCCTGCTTACAAAAGCTGTTTTCTGTTTCTTTCTTTGAATTGAATATACTTGAAAATATTTAGCACACAGATAAGCACTATGAATATTTAGTTAGAGGTATGAAGGGCCCCACGGTTCATCTTGCACCCGGGCCCCTCAGCCTCTAGTTTCGCCCCTGCCTTGGTCCATGTCAGAACGATGGAAGGCTCCTTATATTTCCAGCTTTGAAGTTGGTAGTAATTCTGCCTATAAATTCAAAGTGCAAACGAAACGAAACCTTTATAACAGTAATGGCCTTTGATAACTTTCCTTCTACACCAATGATTCTAATCAGGTTTGCACAGCAATTTA
The DNA here is from genome assembly GCA_964034955.1 of Orchesella flavescens. Taxonomy (NCBI): domain Eukaryota; kingdom Metazoa; phylum Arthropoda; class Collembola; order Entomobryomorpha; family Orchesellidae; genus Orchesella; species Orchesella flavescens. Next base: position 4,035,770 of record OZ035954.1, read on the forward strand.
ACTTTAATGACATGTATTCGATGCATCGGGATTTGTCTTCGAACGCAAATGGAAAAGCGATTCCTTCACTCGTGGTCGATTATGAGGGGTTTACTAAGCATGTTCCGAAACATCAGCAAAAAATTTGTCTAAATAAAAAAAGGCGAATCCATTATTTTTGTGTAACAAATATTGAATTAATGTTGACACTAGCTATAAAACATAACATGACACTCATTCTGCATGATTATAATCAATTGCAAAAGTTTCGCATTTCTCATTGGTATGATGGCCCTGAAATTGTTGTGGGTCCAACGTATTCAACTGAACCAAGGTCGCACCCACCATTCGTGATTGCCCGTGAACCGTTTTATAACTTCGACTCGGATAGCCTTTTTTACTGTCAAAGGAAAACGAATAGTGATAATAATAATGGGTTGGCATTTGGTGTTTGGTTCGAAGCATTTCCTAATGATGTGTGGATAAGCCTATTCGGTGTTGTAGTATTTGTGACTTTGTCTACCTATTTTTATCATCGTACATTCGAATTCGTTGTAAATCAGCTAATCCGCTATGTATCCATTATATTTGCCCACAGAGAAGTCTGTACCCGCAATTTAATCATAATTGCTTGTTTACAATTCCTGTGTTTACAATTATATGGTAATGGGTTGACTAGCTTAGTTACCGTAATGTTCCAACCCAAAGGACTAAAATCTGTTAGTGAACTGGTTGACAAAAATTACACAATAATTTATAGCAAAGAAGCGGGACTGCCGTTTGTAGAAAAAAGATGCGGTGACGATTTTAAATCACTGGGTCTCTCAATTTTGAAAACCTTCCGTTTATTTCCTAATATCGATCATATGACAAACTGTACACAGAAGGTGATGGAGGACTCACAGCTTGCTTTTACACAAACCACATCTAATAAACAAGTCGTGAAGGAGTTTTTGTCCTCAGAATTCAGAAAAAAATTTGGATCTATTGGCAGTATAAATGGGATGAGTGGTCAAAACGTCATTTGATGCTGGTTAAAAACATACTAGACCCAAAATTCATACCCGGTTCCGATACGATTGATTACAGCAAATTTCTTGCTTTATTAATCATGTGGTTTTGCCTGATAACCATTTGGTTTGGAGTATTTTGTATAGAAATCAATATTTTTAAAATGTTTTACAAAAAGTGTACCTTCGTGCAAAATAGCTGGAAGCGGATGTTCTCTTGGAAAAAATCAAACCAAAGAGCACGTGTGCAGATCGTAATTTTTCAGCTTTGGAACTAAACTTTACAATTTTGGGCAAAAATAAAAAAAATCCAGCCACAATTTAACAAAGAAACGTGAGTTTGCCTAACTATTAAGATTAAGGCAGCAAACACAAATGGCCTGTGTTATGATTCCATTCAACGGGAAATCTCTCCAATGTGAAAGCTAAACGTGTAAATTTAAGGAAAAGTTTAATGTTCTCAATGAGAATTATGAAAATTGGCCTTGAAGCAGCAAGCACTTAAACAAATACAAACCGTTTTGATATGGACAATCTCAAAAATATTTGGGCATGAATTTCATGTTTTTGCACTTTGGTAGATTGTTTATGTTAAAGAGGGTATTTACTCTGGAAAACCCGAGCTATTAATTACTAAAATGAGCTTTTTATGTATTGTAACTATTCATGGATTTTAAATGTGAAAGTATTTGCGCAACTTAGAATAACAATTGTGTTAGTTATTAGTTACCAAATCTGGTAATATGGCAAAGACATTGCCTTGTGTCAGTCATATTAATTAATATGTAATGAAATTATTTAGCAGAGTTTAGAAAACAGGAAATTCACTTCAGGCTTTAATTTTTTAATGTTGGCTGTTGATCATGATGAAACAAATAAAAAGCAGATACATACCTCCCGGGATTTGACGTCGGTCTTGAAATAGCGCTCATCATCCTGGTACACATTTACCGACTCAAAATTGCTCTCTCCTTGATTCATACTTATCCACAAATCCTATTTTTGAGCTGGTGATGAAGCTTCCAAAGATGAAGGAGGCGCTTGGAGCACCCTTCACAAAAGGCAAATCCACCATTTACCTATCCATTTTTCTCGTCTTTTTCGTCTAGTCCCAAAACGGCTGATCCGAAGTCTTCCCCCAAAAAAAGTTTTCCAAAGCACTGAAAACTCCTCATTTATTTCCAGCAGAATCAGAATCCCACAACTCTTTATCTTCCAAGTCGTTTTCGGCTGCCGACAAGTGGCTGCAAACGAGGCATGGTCTCCGGAGCATCTTGCAAAATTTTCACAGAAACAAGAAATGTTGACGCAGATAAAATGACCACCACCATGAAGTGAATGTAGTAGCCAGCCATGCTCGGTTTCCGGGGATTCAACTGAATGTATTCGAAATTGAGTAGAACTTTTATTCAACCATACCATCAATCGGGGGAGGAAAACACATCGACGGGAAAGGGATACACGAACTTTTGTATCATCAAAAGTTGTAGTAGGAACTTTAATGCGAAAAAGTAAGCTTGCCACATTTAATTTTCGCGCTGAACTCTAGGCTTGGTATTGAGTAATTTCTCAATAATCATGATATGGGTGTCTTGAGAAAGATTAATACGGTCTTTGTTGTAGTATTTTAATTAAGATTACTCCAAGGCAAGGCAGTCAAGTCACGTAAGTCAAGGCAAAGATGGCATGTGGGTTATAATGGGTAATGTGGGTTTACAATCTGTTCTCAATGGTTTCACCTCACTTCAGATTTAATTCGTGACATTTAAAGTAAGGGATTCAGTTCCGGTTTTCCCCATGAAAGTTCAGCGTGAAAAAAACCGTGGAAAATAATTTTTTTGGGAAAAGTGAAAAAAATAGGTTTCCATTCCACACTCAGCATTGGTGGAAAATAGTGAAAACCCCGAGAAGATTTCGACATTGTGGAAATTCCCCAGAAATTATCGTGAACTGAGTACCGAATTAGGAGCAAATCGGGGGAAAATTCCACGATGGCGTTTTCCAAGTGGATATAGTAATTGCATCCGAGGCTTAAGGTTTTGTCGGTAAAATGGATTTAAAAAAATCATAGAAATCAGTGCAAACTCTGCATTGTGTACTCTGTAACACCTCGTTAAACCTTGAGCCTAATACCAACTTGGGTATCAGAAACTGTTCAAACTTTTTGTATGGATAACCTGCCATAAGAGAAGTACATAGTCGGAGTTTCAGCTGGTTCGTGATGCACTGGCGAAAGTTTTACAGCTTTCACTCTTAAAAAACCGAATTAGGTTTTCATTTCATAATTAAAAAACTACTTATCTGATTTGCTCCATTTTTGCTTTATTAGACTCAGAATGAAATTTCGGTTGTAGGTCCTTTCTTCTTTTTTGCCCACCCACTGTCCATCTCAACTATTATATTGGAGATAAAAAAAATAACAGCCGGGATTTCGACAAGAAGGATTTATTCTTTCTCCGTTCTCGCTGTAGATTTGGTGACTTAGACAGCAGTGATGCACAAAAGCTCAATGCAAACAAGTTTAAAAACTAAATCGGATTTGATTCTTCAATTTTATTGCTTTATTAGTTTTATTATTATGAGGGTTAATTAAAATTATTGCTTAACATTTGGCTCGCTATGCAAAGATTTTAATACACAAATTACCATGTACACAAACAAGTATGTATGCATAGCTTTAAACCACTTACATCACTACTCGGTTGTAAGTAAATTACGCTAATAGATAATAATGCAAATGTTTACACAACGAAAACATTTCTAGCCAACATGCATCAATTCTAGTAACAAGTATACATTAATAGCAGTGTCAAACATTATGTGTAAATATATATTCATAGAATGTAGATAAAAAATAACTTTGAAAATGAGAATCGACCACATTGAATTTTTCTCATACTCACAAAAGAGTCGCACTCATTATTCCAAACATTCCCATTCAATACTAGACATATCTAAACATTGGTTTCATCACAAAGGAGTAAATAAGTTCCACCTGTTGAATTGAATCCGGTAGATGAAAAACTCAGGTTTATTGGATATTGTTTTGATATTCTAATCCAAGCTAATTTATGCAATTGTGAAGAAAAAACATGAACCTTTATCCCTTAGGAAAAATCATGAACAGTCGTACGTTGTAATATTTTACAGCCTTCATAAACTTTTGACGCGAAGTTGCATAGCAAATAATAAAATATTTTACAGCCTTCATAAACTTTTGACGCGAAGTTGCATAGCAAATAATAAAATATTTTACAGCCTTCATAAACTTTTGACGCGAAGTTGCATAGCAAATAATAAAATATTTTACAGCCTTCATAAACTTTTGACGCGAAGTTGCATAGCAAATAATAAAATATTTTACAGCCTTCATAAACTTTTGACGCGAAGTTGCATACCAAATAATAAAATATTTTATGGCATTCAATACTAAAAACCAAAAATGAAATGGCACACCCTCCAAGCAAAATGACAAAAATTATGAAAACATTTCCATCCATTGCAGCCTTCGTAGGAGCAGTTCTGGATATGACTGGACTAGGGGTTAAACTGGACATTATCAAATCAATAAAATGATTAGTCAATCCCGAGAAATCTAAGGCCTGCATAGCACGCACTACAAATGGAGGAACATGACCAATCAAATGCAATGAATATTCCATGGAAAAGTACTGTTCCTTGCCTACATATAAGTTGTCTTCGAAGTTTTTTTGCCATGATTTGGCAATTTCGTGTGCTACTTCCCTATGTACAACGAACGCTGTTTTATTGCACTTTTGCATTAACTCTGAAATTATTCCGTCTTGTTGTTTAAAAACATATTTGCGTGCCTCCTGAAAGAAGGTTTTCAACTTGTTATATCCAACTTCCCCTTTCATATCGTCAAAATTTGGTAGTAGTTGTTTGACTCTATCTTGTATTGCTCCTGTTAAAAAAGGAACTATTCGGGTTTGATTTTTTATCTGAAAATATATTTCTGTGAGATTGAATGCATAGTTTTGTTCAAGAATTTCTAACGCCATACCAACCTCTGATATTATGAAGAGGGAATCACCAATATAAGCTTTGATATTCTTCTCTTCCTTTTTGTTAGTGTTCATTTCTATTGGCATATTATTATATACTGCCGCCACATTACTTGAACCAACCATCACATTCTGAGATCTGTAATAGAGTTGCTTTGCTCTCGAAAAGATTTCGAAATCATCAGCGATAAGCTGGGAAAGGTTTTCATAGGGGATTGGCCTCCTAGGTGATATCATGTTGTATACATTTGTGTTTTTGTAGGCGTTACTTAACACAACAGCAACTAAAAGAAAACCTCCAATACATAATCGAAATTTATCATTATCAGATATAGCTGATAATAATGGGTCCCCTTGATCTAACAATGGTTTTATAACCTGCTCTAAAGATGATGATAAACTGTGGTGTTGGTACACGCTACCTTGGTTTATCCTCATTGAAAGATAGAGGACAAGATGAATAGATCCGGTCAGAAGTATCAAAGACATACAGATAAACAACCATACATATGAATCAAACACGTTTAAAAGCTCTCCAATCTGATAACCAGAAATTTGGGCTCTTCCACATGATACAAATTTGTGAAAGTTAACTGAATCCGCCAATTTTATGCCGTCGTATTTCATGGTGTCTTTATGATATTTTAAAAAGTAAGCCATAATTTTAGTATTTCGTTCTTGTTCTTTTATCTCTAGCCCACCTTCACAGTGAATGGGACTAATAGTATCTATATAATGGCTGGAATAATTTTGAAACAATACGTTCAATACAGCACTTATAATTGGAAAGAATCTATTCCCTTTGACAAAGCTTACGGGAGAATGCTGCCCTGTATCCACTTTTGAACAAGAATGAAAATAGTTAAGGATATCGTGGTAGAAGCTCATAAGTTCGACTGAAACTAGCTCGTTTCTCTTTGGAAATAAATAGGTCATTATAGTCCAAAAATGGTCACTGTGCTCAAGAAATGATATCGGAATTTCATTCAGCTTGAAAGTTGTTTGATCGTAGCAATTGAAGCAGGGTTTTAACCCAAACATATTTGTGATTTGTAAGATGGGTATCATACCATGTTTTTGCTGCCTCTTGAAACCCGTCACCATTACAAGATAAATATCATTCGTCGCATACAGCTGGGTCCGCCCATCTTGACTCCGATAATACGGGTGTACGTGATTATGAATCCATTTTCCATAGGTATTTAGTTTTGTCCACTGCCGATGTTGTTGTTCAAGAAGAACATTGATATGGATAACCGGCACAGTTGACGGTTGTAGTTGTTTGTGATATGTTTGTGGGGGATCAATCCTATTGGCGTCTTCCACAGTCCGCGCGAAGCCGCGAAACCAAACATTTGATGGACACATTCAACAAAAATGTCAGGGTTTCCTATACTCTTTGGACAGTGGGCACTGTAGACGGGCGGGAAAAGAAGAGATTTATTTCACAGTGCCAGGGCTTCGATTCCACAACGAATCTAGTTCGGTTGATTGCCATACAGAGCCCTGTGAGAAGTGGGTATAAAATGAATACCCAGTGGCGGGGATATTCTGTGTGACCTGCCTTTGAAAATGGAGTTTCTTCCACAAAAAGTTTACTAGTGCAAACGGATCCCCTATTTTCCTTTGTTGAATTACTTCTTTGTTTTAAACGATCTTGTATTCCTTTTTGAGCTCCACGAATATAATCAAGCCTTCGTCCATAATAATACTGCATATCCTTATGATCATATCGTTGCATAACGAGCTCTGGCTGTGACAACGTGATGGGAATATTTGGTGGGTTTATGTCTACATTCCGAAAGTTTATTACGTTGACAAAGCACCTTTCAAAATATTGAAGGTACTTGTTTAGATTTTCCACCGTATAGAATTCGTCATCTTGAACTGGGTCATTGATGTAGTTGAAGAATCCACTTGATAACCAAGTTTCTTCTCCGGTCAAACGAAGTAAATCATTGACAGACCCAAACAATGTGTTGGTTTTGTCATATGGCGGCAAATGGCCTTGTACTTGGACCAAAAGTTTTAAAATGATGACAACCAGTCGCAACATTTTGCAATTCTGATTTAGGCTTTCAACTTTTTTCAAACTTTTCTGGTAAGATGGCGAATTTAATAAGAATAAGTAAGAAAAACTTTTTCCGCTCAATTTCGAATTGAAAAAACAAGTGGCTGAAGAATTAAAGCGTGTAAATACTAAATCAAAGACTTATCATAAGCTGCTTTGCGTAAAGTTGATATCAACGTTATTTTTGATGATTTCAACTAAAATTTAACTCACTAGAAGAATTTTTGTGATATCATGTGAACTTGGAAAAAAAATATTCAATATTAAAGCACAATAAAATATTTTAGGTGTAATATTTTTGGAAAGGTTTATTTATATCTTAATTTTCTTGACTCTTGAAAACTTTTTAGTTTAGCATTGTTGCCTGATGCCAATCATACACGATGTTTACAAGAGAGACACAAAGTTTAACTAATTGTAAGATTGGATTTGTCGAGTTCTGATGAAAATGGTAAGAATTAATTAAACCACGGTATATAGTTTGACTAGGCCTACAAGTTTGGATGTGGCTACTTTGTGAAGCTTAGAGCTAGTCCGACTTAATACTTTATGTATATGAGAATATTACAGTCGTATTTGTAATAATAAATTACGTCTCTATATGTAATAAATTGAAAGTAATGAATTCTTGCTCAACCAGAACTGCGTTGTTTTTCGACCAACATAACTACAACATAACTTTTGTAAGATAGCACGCAACAAAAAAATTAGGTGGTTTCTTTTCATGTCCTCTTATTGAATTGGTTTGGATTGTATATGATACCATAATAGCAAAAGTGTTTGGCTGATGTAAGGCCCATCCAAGCCATGATGTCTGGCCCATTCTACATTTTGGCCACGCAGCCATACATAGGCCTGACATGAGTAAGGTTTCACACAAGGCACATAGATTGGCCATGCAATCCTACTACTAAAATCCCAACATGCCTTACATGGCCCATAATTCGGCCGTTTAATTTTTCATTCAAAAGAATCGTTTTGATGCTTTTAAAATACACATTTGTCTCATCAATTATGTTGAAGAAAGGTTAAAATTAAACAGAAAATAATACAGAAACATTTTTATTACAGATGACTTGTGAATGGTATACATAAGTATTTCCCTTCAACGGGAAACATGACACACTCACTTGAAATTTGGTCACAGCCTAAAATTATTTCTGTGGTACTTAACTCAACGAAACATAAACCTACATTTAAGCTATTACAAGGGTACACATCAACAGGACTAATTTTAAGGACTTGACACTTAATTAAAGCATCGTCGTTAACACCAGTTATACTATTGACTACAACATAACTACCATTTTTGGTTAAAAAACAGTTATTTCCTGACTTATTAGTAATTGAAGTATTATTATACACGTATATTTGAGAACCTTGCAAAGTAGTATTTACAAACCCGATTTGACTTATGTGTTTTGTGATTGTTTCGATCGTGTTAACGCTTGACAACCTGAGCTAGCTGCTGATTGTTTTTACGAACCAAACCTTTCAATATTTGCGTAAATTTTTCAAAAGCAAATGCACTGCAGTTGTCCAATGAACCATATAACATCGCATCATTAGGTAAATGTAAAATAGAGTGTACATTGTAAACCAAAAACTTGTATTAAAAATTTGTTTTTGAGTTAAGCTAGTCACAACATCAGTACCAGGTCTTGTGTTGTGATTACTGGTTATGAACTGCACCCATTGGTTGTATTGATTCTGCGCCTTCCTCCTCCGTGTTCTGGATGACTTCATTACTACTTCTATCTTCTCGACCACCGCCCCGATCTTTTACTCCGTATAACCAATTCTGAATTAGCCCTTTGAACTGATCATCTGTTGCTTCTTTCCCAACAGCGTTTTCTCTTGTGATATCTGTAATATATATAATTTTATCATTAAAATAAATACATAATGTCTACGATGGTTGAATATGGATGTTTACATGTGTATGTACCTACCAAGAATAAGAGAATGAAGTAAAGTCCCCTTCAGCTTCGTCTTGTTGAACTTGATGAGCAGAGAAGTTCATGGACACGTTAAGATTCGGTCCAATCAGTCTTGCAAGTATTCCACGAACTATGGCTTCTGAGCTTCCACCACCTATCCGTTTTAGCTGAGCAATCTAGATGCAGAAAGTGTAAAGTACCAGTATTTATCTTTAAAGGTATATTATATAAGCTTCTAACATTACGGAAAATACAAATTAATGTGCATACCAAGATAATTCTGTTCGAGGTATTTACTAGCCACTCGTTGGTTTGATTAAAATCACTTGCAAATTGTAAATTTCCAGCTGTTGAATCCATTTCGTTTCCAATTGGACGTTGTAGTATCGCCGAATGAAGAGCTTGCACATCTTGTCGTATTCCACTTAACGCTCGTAAAACCGTTGCCTGAAATTCTGTCATTTATAAGAAATTAAAACGTGCAATTTTCTTAAGTGAACATGAGTATATACAAAAGTAATTGCAATTCATGTTTACTCGCTGGGGATGGGTTCGACACAGGTGCTATCCGTGCATTTGATCCAGAATACCGTGAAGTGGGAGTCGCAAAGTGAACTGGCGATTTGACTGGTGTATTTCCGGTTGGGGAACTTGGCAGTGGTTGAATACTCCGATGCAACTTTCCTGGGACGATTTACTGAGAACTGTGAAGAACTTGGAAAGATTTGATGAGCGGTATTGTTTGTGACACACGGGCTCAATCCTGGTTCGTCTGTCTCCAAAAATGTCAGAGTCCTAGGTTTTCTTGCGATAGCATTGTTGAAATTCTTTGTTGTTTTCCCAGAGCCATGAGCCAAACATAATGACGGTGTTCCAGTTCGAGCTAAAAAATTTTAAAAAATCGGTATATTATAACTACTCGTAAGTTACGTAATAATCAATTGTTAGCTAACTTAAAAGTAATTACCTATCGTAGAATTTTCACGGAAGTCTGGGATCCATGGATTAGGAGGAGCATGAAATTCAAATGACGGCAATAATTTCCTCCGTACGGTTGTGGTTGTCTTCTTTCGAATAGCTACCGAAGGTACTGTCTCAGTCTGAGACTTGTACACTCGTTTTTGGGACTTGCGCAAACGATTATCATTGACCTCAGATTCCAAATGGTATGTAAAACAAAATAAAGTAATGATTATTGACTCAATTATAATTGTTTTGACACACTCCGTAAAAAAGATTTGTTTGGTTTACTTACCTGCATATGTTAAGGACATGTGTACCAAAAAGGTATGGGGAACTTCATAAAGGGAACAATGCATTACGTTCACGCCACCCATGTATACTACAACCCTTTAAAGATGACTGATTTCTAGGATTTTCAAAGGGACCTATCTACCACAAAAACAGTGTTTAGAAAGCTAATTTTGGATGATATTGGTAGAAAAAGCGATTTTGAATCAATGACCGTTGGTGTTTTCCAAAATTCACCTTATAATTTAAACTATCACTGTTTTACTGAAAGCCAATATCACTACGAAACTTGCTGTATAAATCAAGTTACACAATCTTGGATTTTGGATTTGGAGCTAACGCGCTGCCGGGTTGTAGTATACATGGGTGGCGTGAACGTAATGCATTGTTCCCTTTATGAAGTTCCCCATACCTTTTTGGTACACATGTCCTTAACACACGAACTTTGTAAGATTTCCATTTGTCATCGTTCACATCGCATGGCGGGGGTGTAAAGTCATTGACGAGCTTCGTTATTTGAAACGCCGCAAGTTTCGGGTATCGGCAACTGTTGATGTTAATTAGCCATATATTTGGTATCACTTCACATGTTCCTTCAGCTGGAAAGTCTACAATAGCATACGGCTTTGAAGTCATTATTTGATATTTCTGAAAATAGCAATAGAACATTTTTTACCATTACCAACCTAAAAACATTGAATTAAGAGTTTTAGTAAATATAAATTACAATATGTAATGTATTTTAACCCTAAATGTTCTGATTGATGGTTGTGGCTATTTAGAGACTTATGTGAGCTAGAAAATAGGACATAACATGATCACATAAGCATGGCATCATCCACATTGCTAAACCATTTCCATATTTATAGTATATAATGACAATAAGAAATGTATTGTAACTTACCTAAATATATTTGATCGCTTCCTTTCCCGTGGAACAGCTAAACGTGTTTGGAGACACTCACTTTAAAGTTGTAAATCCAATCTCAAAACTGTCCATTAACTAAATACCTCACCAACGAAACACAAAAAGCGAATTGGCACTGGTCGGTAGAAAATGTAGCAAAACAAATAGTAAAAAGCGAACACGAAAACAAAAAGAATTTAGCTGTTGCTTTTCAGTCTTTTTGGTCGGAATCGAACATCCGCACAAATCAAATGACCGAAATGAAAAGGATGAGCAATGATTTATGCATAAAACTATCCTTCCTGACAAGTAAAGTGACTGTAAACGCAGAGCAGCAAGTCCTAAGCATCGACCAATCATGTTCGACTCTTGGGCATTGTTGAAAATAAAGAGCGCGACGCATAACATTCATGGGCAATGTCTGGCCCATGTCTTTTTTAAACTCAATCGTTCTTCATTTTTACAGAGTATGAGTTCTTGAAATCCATGCAATTTAATTGGATGGGCCAAGTATTTTTTTCCTTGCTTATACATTGCCCACTGATACAGCTCATGCCGTACATGAGCTAAGGATGGGCCAAGTAATCTATGAAGGCTTTGCTATTAGGGTATTGTACCTACTAACTTCTACCATATTAGTTATATAATCTTGTAAAACGATATAAAAATGAAATAAGCTAAATTTGTCACCTAACCAAACAAAAAAACAAATCTAAAGCTCTGATGTAAAAATGTGTCTTAATATTGTATATCTAATTCTAAATGGATTAATTTTGTCTCCATTAATTAATTATTATGTGATTAATTCGATTGTTATGTGACTACTTTGTCGAGGGGCAACCGAGTTTGATTTAATCCCTAATGTCATTATATTAATTTATATACATTAGGGATTAAATCGGCTATCAATAATACATTAATACATCATGTATGCCAACACGAATAGTCATAGTGGAATTGAACGTATTCGTAATTAAAAAAATTATAAATGTATGAAAAATTGTAGGAAGTACTATACAGGCCATTCCTTAGAGCGATTGGCGCGGCGGTCCCTGGATTAGCAGCAATACATGGGCATGGAATCGCTTAACAGTTTACTATAAGCGAAACATTTTAGTACTTCTATGTAGCACTTTTCACATTTTTTGTAGCACTTGAAAGTAATGAATTCTTACGCTACCAGAATATATGTAAGCATACGTTGTTTGTTTTTCAACCAACATAACTATAACACAATTTTTGTAAAATAGCACGCAACTAAAAAATAAAAAGCTTTCTTTTCAGGTCATCTTTTTGAATTGGTAAAATATTTCAAATCAAATAACCCAAAGTGGTTTGCATTGTATATGAGATAATACCTATTAGTTTCGACCATAGTAGGAATCTGAAAAAGATATATTACAATTAAAAAGCATGGAGAAAAGAAAATCATTTTCTCCATGCATAAATATGGTTACATGAAAAAATGGATAAAAGCTACACATTAGACGCTCGAAAAACAAACATTAATGCCAGTTTTATCCGTTTGATCACTTTTTAATTTATTATTATAAATTTTTATTTATTTTCTGATAATTCTTGGTTGTTAATAATGTTCTTTTACCTAAAGCCAGTATAGGCACTTTCACTGAATACAGCTTCAAGTTTTATGTCATCGTAGCGAAAAAATAAGTGGGGAACGTACAGCCAACGGTCAAACTAAACAGGCAAAATCTGTGCACTCTGTAAATCAAGAATACACTTTTGTATTTTTGTTCCCATGTTGAATAATTAAAATAAATTATCCATACTATTAAAATGTCGTGGTAATCACTGACTTCTCACTGTGTTCTGGTTAGCACGCCACCCCATGCTTTGCCTAAAAGAGTCCAAATTGAATTTTAAATTGAGTCAAACGTAAATGTGGAATTTTTGCAGTAAATATATAGATCACGGCTTACTATAATTTATTAGTGGTAACGTTGGATTATTACTACTTTTGCTCAAGATTTGTATGCAGGTATGAGTTTCTTAAAGGATGCGAAAAATTGGAAAAATTATACTTTATTACGCATACCCTACGCAATCATTCTACTAAAATGGTTGCGTAGGGCTCTGAAAGGAGTCAAAATAGTTACTTCTTTCAATGAACCTATGTCAAAAAAGCGACCTAGAATCCGAATCCGGCATCAAAAATTATAAACCACGTAGGACTTCGGAGATACGGGGGCCTATCCTAACATGGTATTTGGTGACACCAAAATGTACTGGGCGCAGAGGGCAGTTTTTCTCACAGTTTCATCTACTGTCTATCCTGAACACTTATCCGGTTTTGTAATTCCGATACCTATCACCGTTTTGAAGTAATGGACCTATGAAGTTTTCGACTTCCAAGATCTTCTATTGTCCGCCTGCAATTTTCAAAAGAAAATTAAATAAACCTTTAAAATCATATTTGGGTTGACTTCCGAAGTATAAAACTGACTTATGTGCTTTGCCTGATTGCATTCACCGCAAGAATATGATTTTATTACAAGCAATTTATTGCTTGTTATAGGAAGGTCCAGTCGGTCCGTTCGGGGGCACGATAACTCGAAAACGCTTTGACTTTTTTAAATTCTGTTTGCACCAATCGATAGCTTAGGCAAAATGAGGAATCAAATTTAATTTTAGGCCAAATCGGAGTTACCCCAGGGGGGAAAATGTCATACCCCCTCGTTTTTTCTAGCGTAAGGTATACCGTGCAGCATATCATTCAACACCTTATCAATAGAGAAGATCAACGGTACTATGCACGTTTATCTGCGATGCTATCTTCAGGGTCAAATCTGATGATAACCTTTCCGTTTTCAAGCATCAGCTATACGTATACTGTATACCTTATACGGAATCTCTTTCTATGCATTTCACATGGGCGTCTCATTTAAATATTAGAAAAGACCAACAACTATGATATGCGGGCTTATTTTAATCTTGGATGTTATCTTAGAGGTCCAATGTCATAGTTTCATTTTAGAAACCCTAAATTGCTTGTTCGTTACACTCCTGTGTTACCAGGTTTACTATACAGCAGAATTATACAACCAAAAACCTGACACGCAAGCTTTTTATGCTTCGTTTTTTGGCTATAGTAGCAGACATCATCAATATTTGAATGGTTTTGGTGAACACTCGAACTAACCAGGATTGCCAATACTGGGCAAATAAATATATAGATATTAATATTATGTACATAAAAGAATAAATAGCATTATCTAAATGGTATGTACTTTAGACAGAAATGAGCTTTATTTTTATAAAAATAATATTTATACAAATTTTGTCACATATTGGCTTAATAACCATCAAATAATTCTTTTTTTGAGCCAAACCATGCCTTGAATGTATGCAACAAAAAAAATTGGCCAGTGATACCATAATTGAGGCCCAATTCAGGGGCAGCATAGGTCATATTTTCGAAATCCAAAAAACGTCCTTATTGCCGAATGTGTTTGTCTACAAAACACAAAAATAATCACGTCAATACATTAAGCCATTTTTACACAAAACACGTACCAATAAACCCGTTTTTTGTCGCTTTTTGCCCCATAACACAAAGTGGAGTCCACTAGGGCAACCCAAACCTGGTGTGTCACCATAACTTTTTATGTAGTATCCGATGGTACATACCGTTTGGGGCCAAAAAATGCGTTGGTGATACCTTACACAAACTCCGAATTCTTACTCATATCTAATTATCATTTTTGGGGTGTTTTACCGATTCCTAGTCACATTGACGATATGTAAAAATGCCGATTTTTTTGTCTCGGCATTTTTGCATAAAATTGAAAAATACTACAGAAATGCCGATTGGGTTTAACAAATATGCCGATTAGTTTTGAAAAGCATGTCGAGATAAAAAAAATCTTTATTAAACCAACTTCGAGACGGTGAGTCACAGGATTAAAACCTTAACTAACTCAAAAACATGCTTTAAATGAACAAAAACATAACTTTACATTCATTAAATAGTAGGATACATGTGAGTAAAATTGTCAAGCCATTGTATGAAACCCTTAGCGTTTAAAGTTTCTTCTTTGTAGCGTATAAATAATGACAGTGCTTTCCTACTTTTCTTTTGCAAGGGCAGGCTACAAGTTTTTTGTATGGATGCTAATGTGTTCTAAGTTCTACTCTGTTCCTTTCTAATAGTCAATCTTTTTTCAGGATCGACAAACATGTTTCACGACCTCTTTATAATGCCTGTATAGTATTAATATCTTAAAGGCAATCCAAAAATAACTCGAAATCCAAATTTTTAGCTTCCCATATGAAGCCGCCTTTGGGTGACGCCCAATTAAAAGTGTGAAATGGACTGTTTACTCATCTGTCCATATTTCCTATTGTACTTGGGGACCTAATTTCTTTTGCATTTGGTAGAAAACCCGAATGCCTGGATAGGGAATTTTTATTTTTTACATCTCGGCATTTTTGCATCTTGGCTTTTTTTCATCTCGGCATTTTGGTAAAGACCTTCAATTTTGAATCGGCATTATGGTAAATCGATATTTTTGTATACAAATATGCCGAGAGGAAAATCATCGGCATTTTTGTATATCGGCAATGTGACTGAACACCAAATTGACATGGTACTATATTTAGTCTACAATTTAAATCTTAAAGCGATTGCCGAACTTGATATTATCTATCGAAAATTTTCCATGGGTTAATTGCCCATTTAATTGCTACAAAAATTAAGTACGGTATAGCCGTTGCGAATAATTTAGCGATTTCCGTTCCAACGGCATGTATATCTTTAAAAAGCATAGCAAAATACGTATATCTTGAATTTCTCGCTAAATTATTCGCACGACCATTAAAGACTGTTAAATTTAACACGTGAAAACCAGAAAAATTAAAAATTTCAAGTTTTGTTTTTCTTGGATGGCGTCTTCTACGTATTTACATTCGTGTTAGGTTAGGATTATGGTACTTAAATTGCATGGATTTCTCACAAAATCGCTAATTATTCAATGTCAATTAAGTTTCTTTATGCTGTAAAACCTTTGCGAAAAGGTCAATTCTAGAAAAAAATAAGATTTGACTGTTTTTCAATCTGCTGGTTTTAGTGGTACATACAGAAAATGGGAATTTAAAAGTTGAAAATATGGGTATGTCACTTTCACGCGGACAGACCCACCTTTCGTTTCAAACTATTCATCAGGACCGGTGATTGATTGGTTTGCCTGACATTCATAAATGTGCAAGAGTCTGTCCTGAATTTAAAGCCATCGTAGTCTTAGTTAAACCACCACCGAGGTGTATTTAACTTATAATGTAAATCTAACATGACGAACACATTACGAAGAACGCAGCAAACCAACGGCTTGGGTGAAACCGCATATTTTCATGACTTGATTATGAAGAGACTAATCGTGAGGATACTGAGGTTACCAATTTTGTGGGAAGTTTCCAGAAATAGCGCAATTTGATAATGACCCAATATATAGATTATCTGTTAAAAATAATTTGTGATAGAGCGAGACACAAAAGTCAAATTGACAACGACACATTCGGACAACGATTGCTTTATAAGTCTTTTGAGAACAAGGACATTACAATAAACAATTACAATTAACATAATTCATATGGTCATCTGACAATAATAAAAACAGATTTAATAGGATTTTCCAGCCGGAAGCCAGGATTATACAAGACTTGTAATCCCATACATCAATGAGTACACGAGATACTCATATAAAGAAATTTAGAACGGGTCAAATACTCTTAACTGACCAACAGAAGGAACCATACCAAACTAATTTCACACACAAGTGCTTTTCATTCGAAAAGTATGACATATAAAATAAATTCATCCTTTCAAACACAAGGTGTTACATACTACATTAAGAACTATAGTAATCAAAATGTTAGTTTTAACGCAAAGGAATGCAAATGTGTAATTAAAAGCTTACAGTATTCGTAAATTACAATAGTATATATGTATATTTGCTTATTTTAGAAGAACAACTACCAAGCAAAACATTGGCTTTTAAATTGCGAGGAAAATAATATGTAAAATAATGTCAGTTAAGTGAGGATACAAAAGTCAAGCTGGCCGGTGTTTGCTTGCCTTTTATAGCGAAGAAATTTACATAGAACAATCCCAATCTGCCAAGTTATAAGGCTGATGCTTGGCCCATACATTTCATGATACTCGGCCCATACACCTTTTTGGCCAAAAGGACAAACATTCCCCAAGCATGCCGAAGATGGCGAGTATGGGCCATGCATTTGCCGAGTAACAATTAGTTTATAAAATACACGGACTGTCAGTTATTTGCCATACATGATATGAGACTTGCGGATGACTCAGTAATTCATATAAAAATGATGCTAGTAATAATACGTAACAACAGCATATACAAAATTACCAAATTATTGTTTATTAGTGTTTTATTCGATTGGTTTTGTAAATGGTATACATAAGTAAACATTATTATAAGGTAATAACACACATTTTGAGTACAGATCAGCCAAATTAATAATCACATCATTAATATCATCAGAGTGGAGGTTTTCAATTACATATATTCCTAATTTATAGCTTAAGCAAACATAACCTGTAAGATTTCTTTTAACTAAATTAGTACATACAAATGTAGACAAAGAAGGATCACTGTGATGGACAATTTTCTTCACTAAAACTATGTCTCCCTGCATGGTTTGAAAGCAATTATTACCCACTGAGGTACAAACAGTAATACCCTTGTAAATTAGCTTTTTAGAAGTCTTATGGAAAATTACATTCTTATTATTTTCCCTGCTTGTAGTCTGGCTAGCTTCACTCCGCTCTTGAATACGTTTGGCTACCTGGTTTACCTGCTGGTGGTGTTTCCTTATCATACTTTTTAAAATCTGCATATGATTTTCAAAAGGGAAAGCGCTACAATTGTCAAGTGAGCCGTACAATAACGAGTCATCAGCCAAATGGATTAAATTGTGAACGTTATACACTATAAATTCTACACCATATAACTCTTTTGACATATGTACAAACTCAACGAGCAGTTTTGAAGCATACCGATTCCTTTCAAAGTTTGAGGCATTGTTAGAAAGTAATATAAACATTGCACAATTCAGTCGTAAATATATAGCGTATTCTAAATCGGAAATTGTATTTTTGAGCACAACAAGTCCTGTATAAATTAAAAAAAGACGATATTCAGTCGCTTTGTAATGTTTCAACTCTCTCAATGATCTACATTTTCGGGAAAATTCTACTGGAATATATGGCTTTAAAGTTATAAGTTTACGAGACACCTCAAGAGTTTTAGCTGCATTCCATTTAAACGGGACTTTACCAAACACCCACTTATATAGTAACTTTCTCATGACACCAAGACACACGAGGTGCATATAATCTAAAGGCACCTGGAATACTAAATCTAACTTTAATACGGACAATGGAGAGACACCAGTGTGATGATCTGTATCTTTCTGACTTGAAAAATCGGTACCACTACGCAAAGCTGATAAAACGTCTGGATAAACTACCCTACCTGAATAATGTCCTTCAGTAATACAGCGTTCACACCCATGAAACGCGTTAAAACTTTTACACTGTTTAACAAAACTTCTGGCCGGAGCGTCTGCTATGACTGCACTAATTCTAAACTTAAATTTACTATTCATGACGATTATACCATTAGCTTCTAAAGATTTTACTTCATTCACCAACTGCTCAAAAAAGGAATGGACATTGTTAGGTTTCTCATTTCCCATGAAAAGACCGATAACAAAAACCTTTGATTTATAAATTTGATCACATTTTCCCAGAATGGGCCAAAATGCCATATTGGTGCTTTTTGAAATAGGTACACCATCGACTGATATTTGAATGCTTATACAATTTTCCTGACATGACTGAGTAACCGTACTGTCTTGTAGTTTGCTAAAATGGTTTTGGATACCAAAGTAAACGAATTTTCCCCCTGCTACATTCTCAACTAATATGTTTCTTGGAGTATTCAAAAACGATCTTGAGTCCACTGGAAGAGTTTTGCCTTCACTCGTGCATTTTTTTAAAATTTTTAGTAAACTAGACAATGCAGAGTGTGGGACATTATTTTGTTGATACCAACTAGTTAGAGCAGTTTTGAAATCAAAATCTACACTATGGGTTTGACTAGCTAATTGATGTGTAAAGTTACTTGACTCGTGACAATGTATAACATTTTGATTACTAAAATCGGCACTAACCGAATTTACACTAGGTAAAGCTATAACGTGTGGACTAAGACGAGGCTGATTTTTTACTTCATTAACATATGCTTGAAACCGCTTTTGAACACGGCGACGTTGGGTTCTAGATGACTTCATTCTTGATTAGTTTGAAGCGTCTTCCAGTTGCTGCTGCTGATTTCTTAATTGTTCTTGTTGAAGTTGTTTTTCGTATCTTCTCTGGCGTCCACCATCTCTGTCACCTTTCCCGTTCAGCCATTTCATTGTTATCTTGTCAACGTAGTGATCCGTAGCATCTTTTCCAATATTAGTAGAGCGGATGGTTTCTGAATAAATGAAAACCAGTTAAAAAGTACAAGCTAATATTTCATAATAGTTGGAGTATACAAGCACTTTATCTCTTATTACTGATGATGAGGGCATGAGCATTTGTCCCTTTTAATTTGCAACGTTGAAATTTTCCAGTGAAATTGAGGTCTTGGCATAACCCGGGTCCAAGTAGTCGAGTCAGCACATTCTCAACTAGTAATAAAACTTACTAGTAAATCAAAATTCAGTTTTTCCGTCAACCATTCGTTAAGGCGATAGAAGTCTGCTATTGATGACACCGGAAATGTCACGGGCAAAGTGGGTTCAGGGCTTTTCAGATCTGAGTTCAGAAGTGTTTGATACAATGTGTAAAGCTGCTTAATGTCTTCCTGAATCACGCTAATTCCACGCAGAACCGTCCTCTGAAATGCTGGAGAAAATGACAGAAAGTATATTATGACTCAAATTCAAAAATACAGCTGTTTAGGAGACGTGCAATTTAAAAATTACCTGTCAGTGTAACATCAATTTCGTGAGCTATGGACTCACGTGAAGCCAAACCATATGGAGATCCTGCGACACCCTGAGTTCCAGATCCCGGTGCCAAGCGAAAGGAAGGGCCCCCTTTCCTCTGAGATGCTGGAGCCAAGTTGAACGAGGAGCCTCCGTTTCCCTGCGATCCTGAAGCCAAGTTAAACGAGGAGCCTCCGTTCCCATGAGATCTTGGAGCCAAGCCAAACGAGGAGCTTCCGTTCCTCTGAGATTCTGTCGTCAAGTTAAACGTAGAGCCTCCGTCCCGCTTAGATCTTGGAGCCAAACCCAAAGGCGATCCTCCGTTGCTGTGAGTTCCAGATCTTGCTAAAGCCAAATGAAGTGGAGAACCTCCGTTCCTTTGAGTTCCAAATTCTAACCAAAACCGGAAATTTTGGGGATTAAAATAAGCCGATACAGTTGTTAAAAGTCATTAATAAATCGAAGGTTCATGTCTATCTACGTATTTTGCTTTATTACCAGCTGACAGTTGATAAGTTGGTTCGTTTGGAGTAAAAAGCAATTTTTTTCGTGGAATTGGTCCACTCCTGGGTGCTAATCCTGGGCGCTTCCTAGCTGGAAAGTTTCTTGATTCGTCTTCTGAAGATGAACCGTTGTCTATCTGATGATTTGGAAGTTTTCGTTTACGAAATCGAGAGGTTTTCTCGTCGTCACTTTCCAAATGAGATGTCACTTCTGCGGCTGCTGCTTTTTTTCTCGCTTTATCGTAATTATCTGTATCAACAATTGCAATACTTTTTAATTCCAGTAATTTTAATACTCAAAAAATCCTTATTTTCCCCAACTTTAAGTGTTAAAAATTACCTGCGTATGTAAGGATACGTACATCGAAGGTCTCCCAATTTTCACCAGGCTTCGGCTTCAACTTCTTTTTCACTGCTTCAGCAAATTTAAATGATGGCAAACTGGGATATACACAACTTTTATTATTATTCCTCAACCACGCTCGTGGAATAGCTTGACATGCATTTTCTTTGGGAAACTCAACAATGGCAAAATCAAACTTGTCCATTTTTGAAATTCTTGGCCAAGGACTCTTACTGCACAAGTTAATGATTCGTTAACTTTAAATAGAACTGAGAATAAACAAATCAAGTCAACAGGATTGAAATGATCTAGCTCGCTCTTCTGCATGAGGCCTGATCTGATTCAAATTTGGCGCTGCATATATAGCTCAATGCTTCTTTGTTGCAATAATCTAAGCAACATCGTTCATAAAAATCAATTACCAATCTTGGCCCATACATATTTTACATCACACAGTGAGTCATGCTTTGGGAATTGTAGAAGGATAATGTGTATTGCAATGCAATAATAAAATGCTTGGTCCATGTTTGGCACATCTAACTCAATTCCCTATGAAAATGACACAAACTTTGGCCATCTATAGCGGTGATGGCGCTTATTAACCGTGTATGGTCCATTTATTCTAAATACACATGGCAGACTGGGATGTTATGAACATTACTGTATTTTAATCGCGTAAGTTACAATATTTAATTTAGCATGAATATAGTATTATTAAAACAACTACCAAGTAAAACATAAACCGTAGTAGAAAAAAATTGGTTACTCATCCAGGTACGTATTCAATCAAGATATCAGCAGGGATGGTTACAGATCATCATGGGAAATAACCAGTCTTATCTTTTTAGAACCAAGCATTTCCTCTACTTTTTTGCGGGACTGTAAAAAAAGTAAAAAAACATTGAGAATTTAGAAACTGAGATATTAATGTAATGAAGCCACATTTGAAAATAACATTAAATATTACCTGTGTTAAAACTGAACAACCCAACATCACTGTTTCTAAACTTTGACAAAGGAGAAGGCCATGAAGAATTGAATTACTGGTCAATTGTCCTTTAGTTAAGTCCTCGTTCCGAAGGGAAGAGCCCAAAATGAAGGTTTCCAAATCTTTGTGATGAATAAAATAAAATAATGCAAAAAATTTAACAAAACACGTAACAAATTTACACATCTTTTCAACTTCCATTCAGATACAACCAAAATACAAGAAATAATTAATAAGTACGAAGAGCTAACCTTTTAAACTTGTTATATTCGGTTTGGTGTACATTTTCCTTCCCATCATTCCCAACATTCCCATTTCACTTACTTCCTTTAAATCAATATGAAGATATGTGAGCTTTGTCCAAACTGTGCACATCATTGTAAATCCATCACTGCGCAAGCCAACTCTTAGTTTTCTAAGATTTGGCATGATCCTTGCCAGTGCTTTTACACGCTCTCTGAAACAGATCGTGTTCTCAATGAAAAATTCTTTCATCTGGGGAAGCACCAGGTTCTTCAACGGCTCTTTAGAAAAGTCAGTTTTTGCAATGATATCGGTATTGCAGCTTCGTGTACATTCCGAGAATTTGGAATGACAAGATTTACCAATAAAAAGCTCCGTAAGATTTGGTGTATTTGCCAAGAAGTTTAGATTCTTGCAAATGGGTCCCCTAAACGTCAGCTTTTTCAAATTTGGAATATTTACTCCATACGGAAAATCTTGGGAAAAAGGAGCTACACCAGAACCTCGATAAACCTCCAGTACTTCTAGAGAAGGGGAGTAGAGGCTCAGCATCTGCCTGAAATTATCGACATTCGTATCAACACTAATATCAAAGGATAAGGACGTCAAAGGCAAGTTCAGGTCACGAAGTATTGGTAGGATGGTAGATGGGAACAATTCAAGGGCGCTATTTTGCTCGTGGGAGAAGTCGAGTTCCTTGAGTTGGGAGAAATAGTGGGGCCCCATCTGTTGTTTAACAGCTCTCATGGAATGTAACAATATGACAAGCTCAAGCGTCGGTACATCTTCATTATGAAGTGGGAAATTCCCAGAGACGGGTTCAGGTAGATCTTCAATCGTCAGCTTCTAATTAAATTAATATTAGGTCAGGTAATTTGACACTACTAGCTATGACAAAAGAAACCTAGAATAAAAATTAGAACCTTACCTTGATATTAGGGAGGCGGGTGAAAAAGTAGGTCCACGAGATTGAGAATTCATAAGAGAGAAGATTGATCTGTAGTTCTGTCAAATTTGGTTGCACAGATGAAGCTACCAATGGTCTAACTCTTTCATCCCAATTGCCAATAAAGAAAGTGGCTTCTTCTCTTTCCAAAAGGAAGGGATACGGTATCTGGTTGTAAGATCTTGTGCAAATCCCGTTGATTCCCAAACTTTTCAAGTTGGGGGTCATTTCCAATAAGATCCTCGTAAAATCTTCTCCTGACGACATTCTGGAGTCGCAAATGTTGAGATGTGTCATGAGTGGCCCGATTTTGGTCCAAAATTCCAGACACCAGCGACCACGAAAGCACAAATTTTGTTGAAAAGAAATTTTGTACTTGCGGAAGTAGTTGTTGTTGTCATCCTCTTCAATTAGTTGGAATGGATCCTCTAGAAGCCTTGTCATCTTCAAAAATTGCTCAAGGGTCAAGGCCGCTCCATTAACATCCTTTAAATTTAACCAGGCTTCTTTCCTCCAAACTGGT
Organism: Orchesella flavescens; assembly: GCA_964034955.1. Lineage (NCBI taxonomy): Eukaryota > Metazoa > Arthropoda > Collembola > Entomobryomorpha > Orchesellidae > Orchesella > Orchesella flavescens. The sequence continues at coordinate 4,059,523 of OZ035954.1, forward strand.
AAAGAGGCTTTGGCCCACTCCTTCGAAACGAGCCGATAGTTCTTAAATTCCTCGCAGTCAAAAGGAATAGTCTCAAGCAGATGATTTAAAACCTGAAATATCCATGAATGTAGTAAAAACATTAACTAAAGATAACAATAAACCAGCATAGCTATCACAAAATTCTTGTATTAAAATAAACTTAATAAACTCAAATGTCTTACTGGAAAGAGGAGCAGGGGATGTGGACTATCATTGACTTGCTGAGCGGAATTCACCTCTGGTACGGGTACAGATTTGGCAGTACGAGCACGTTTCATTTTTAAAAGCCTAAAACTTAACTTTCAACTTTTGGTTGTTTCCTCCTCTCTCGCTTTCTCTTAATAACTAACTTCTCACGTACAAATTAATATTCAGTGATTTATTTTAAATCACAGCGACAAACAGTTCTTTTTGTAAGTATGAAGTAACCACTCCACCTATGTCTTCGATTTAAACTTTATATTACTCATGCCAGTTAAATGAAATAACGAAAAATAACGAGTTCACAACACGTATAATTAAATAACAGTCATAGCCAGAAAATTATTAGGTAAAATACAAACAAATTATTTTATTCTTTAAATTGTAAATTTCACTTTTGTATTTGTTTTGATTGTCGAGTCAACGCAGCTTCAGCTAATGGTATACTGTTCATTCTTTTGGATTTATGCACAATACAATACAATGTAATATGTAACGCATCTGAAGCAAAGCAGAAGTTCATTTACATTGAATGGATGCTTGTGCTCTTGTATATAATGCTTGGAAATTTTTGTGCATAGATTTTCGCTCCTTGAAAGTAGCCTAGAGCTTGCTTGCCGGAGTATAGGGGTTGAAAATTGTGGGCAACATGAGAACCAAACTAGTCATGTTGCGTTTATGAACTCATTGTTCCTAGCGCTTTTTCATACGGTTCGGGAAAAAATGTACTACATAACATATATGTACTTATGCATATACCTCACATGCTGATTTCCTTTGCAAGCTTCCCGTTTATCCTCTTGGTAATAATATTCACTTTTGGAGCCAAACAAAACGGTCTCTGGCTGGGCACATTTCAATTATAAATTTGAGTTATGGATTTTTATGCGTTGTCAATGAAATTACAAGTAAGTAGCGTAATGTTATCGGATAAGCGTATTGATGTAAGATGGCGACAGGGAACTGACTTTAAAGCTGTTCATTTTTAAAATAGTGACTTGCCTTGTTCGAAATCAAAATTAATGGCTTATTATAAGTTTTAGAATGCTCATAGAATGTCAGTGATGGATGTCAGAAAAAAATCAGGTTTAATTTGAACTTAAAAATAACGCATTATAGTGAGAAAATACGTAATTTTTGACTACCTACATCAATGTATTTTTAGTTGACCATTTGAATATATATATGTACTGTATACTTGTTTTTGGTAAATCACTAGTTTTAACATCTCATTTTTTATGTTTCAATTTCTGTCACCAGACCATTTGAAACCTGATTTTTTCTGCCGCTAGGTGGCATATTTAAAAAAATTAACCCCTGACCGGGGACCAAAATTCTATGAGGAATCTTTTTAAAAAAATTCATCCAATTTCATCAAGAACTGTAGTCGCTATGGACGAACTAATTAAGCACAAATTGGGACGGTGAAAGGGGGATATTTTCCCCCCTGGGGTAATGAAGTGGAGGTTTACCCAGTATTTGTACATACCTTATGACGTATTACCTGCACAGGAAAAATGGATGGAATCTGACTCCCAAGTTGGAAAAAAATCTTGATTTTGAATAGAGTTAGTCATTGTATTGTCAGATTGAATCAAACATTTGTGTTTGCGTGCTTAGATTAATTACTTTTTGTTTTTTGCTTAGTAATTACAACAAATTGTAAAAGGATAGTGGTTTTTGAATTGCTGATCAAAAAACCAATTTACTGGCTGAAATTGATCGGAACTCTTTTAATTAACCGATGGGGGTTTCCTATTTCCACGCCACTAGCTCCTCATATTTCAGCTCACTACTTTTTAAATTTCTAGTGTATACATCTGTTTCTTTAGTTGATGGTGAATCAAGAAAATAAGTTACCGTTACGTGGACATGATCTGAGTTTCATTCGTAGTTCTTTCAAACAGTTTACACAACCGGTGGCCCTATTTCTACTCATTTTTAAGTGTAAAGTAAAATTTAACAACTAACAATAAGCTATATTGTAGCAAACAATACTTTCCTAACTTGGATTTTGACCTTTATACGGGTATAAGTTAATAACTTTAAAAATATGCGGAAAACAGTCATATCACTCTGCTATTATTAGGTACTCGATTATTTGATAAGCAACTACTGGTCACGGTCTGAACATTAGCAGAAACTCTCTGGTCCTAGTTTAAATAACTTTCCCTAATTTTAAGGTGATATGTATAGTATAGAATCTACCCGAAGGAACAAAGTGATCGTGCTTTAGTCTCAATCTACGTGTTCTTTCCCAATTCCTTTGTCGAGTTTACAAAACAGGAAGTCCCGATACCTATCTCTTTGGCACTTTCAGGGATATAGGATAGCAATCAATTCTTACAATGATTTCGTCAGATTGAAGTCTTAAAACTAAGGGTTTGGATTAATTAGTTTGGCTCTATAGCTTTTGCTTAGAACTTAAAATACATATATCCTACATCGTATCTTGTAACGCATGAAGGAATTTTGAATCCTATTAAAATGTACAAATATGCATGAGGTTTGAAATGCAGTCAAATCAATCTAGTGGCTTTCAAACTACGCATAAAAGTTCAACAAACGGCCAACAAGGAGCGAGGTTATCGTATTTAGGTTGCCCTCTCGAGTGTCTTGACATGTTTACAAAATCGGAAGCCCTAAATTCCCGTCTCTTATGAATTCTAAGAGGTATAACAAAGCAGTCGACACAATTCAACAGGTATCCGTACAATCGTATTGTCATATATTGCAGTGTTTAAATTTGCGTGTTTAGATAAATTACTTTTGGTCTTCAGCTTTTAGTTATTATAGGCAAATCCTACATGTTTCTTGTTTTTTCCGACAACCAAACTTTTATATGTTTGAGTATAGAATGGTATATAATCTATCTAAAAGAGCCAAAGTATTAGATTTTAGTCGAGATCAACATGTTTTTCCCGATGCTCTCTCGTGTTTACAAAACCGGAAGCATCGAATTCTAAAACTCTTACAAGGGGTATACGATAGCAATCTATTCAAGTCATTATTTTTGTCTATACATACAAAGGTATCGTACTGTCAGGTTGAAGCGTTTAAGTTTCCGTGTTTAGATTAATTGCATTGGTCTTTTGGCTAGGATCTACAATAAATACATATGTAATATCCTATAAATTATATTCAAACTTACTTGTAAAAAGGTACATTAAATCTCAATATAGTGCCCATACACATAATGTACACAAGATTTTAAGCACATTCAAAAACTATAATTGTTTTCAAGTTTCCATCAAACAAGCAATCCCCCAGTTGGATGCTTAATAATTACGGACCGTTTCAATTTATTCGGAAGGGTTTCTTGCTTGTAGCTATACATAGTTCAGCTCAAACACTCAAGTATATAGCTCTGTTTATTTGTTGGATGGTAAACCAAGGAAAAAGGTGCCGTTACGTAGACATGATTTGAGTTTTCAATCCCAATACTTCAAAACAATTTACAAAACCTGTGTCCCAGGTTCGAGTTCTACCCTTCTTTACATGTAAAATAAAGTTAAAGACCTAACAATGAGCTATAATGTAACAATCAACATTTTTTCAGTTTGGATTACTAAAATAATATGTGAAACACAACTGTAGCAAATAGTTTTATTAAGCTTTCCGTTGGAAAATCAACCGTTGACCATGATTGAAATCTTTTAAATAAAACTGTCTCGTCGGTAATTTTTAACTCGGTGGATTTTGATCGTCAAGTGTTCTTAATTACTTGCTCCCCTTAGTTCAGCTGAGTCGTTTTTTCTACGGTTTCTATGCCAATTCCTCACAATAGTTTACTATACACTATACCAGGGCGATGTTACAACATTAAAATCGACGTTATTATCGACAGTCGATACAGATATTCTACTTTAAGCAACAACTCAATCTTACAGTTTTAATAGTAAGCTTCTCCTTTGGTTACGTGTTACTAGTTTGTGTATTCAGATGTTATTGCGAACATAGTGGATAAAGGTTATCTCCAGCTAAATCCATTTTGAATTCGGAGCTTGTTGTACGGTGGTTGGTTTTTGTGAACTTTTGCGGTTGTTGATCTACATGTTTTTTTGTGGTTGTCCAGACGTGTTTTCCGGTTGTCTAGACATGTTTACAAAACCAGAAACCCCAAATTAGAGCCGTTCTTATGTGTGAGTTAGCAATGCTGACAGTTCCAACGGATATATCCAGTTGGAATTTTGGTTTCAAGTTATACATACGTTATTATTTCTTTTAACTTATAATACCAAGAAATGTCTTTGAATATGGGAAAACATGGAAATAATTACCATACATGCCTGAAGTAATTTTATTTCATTTTTTACCCCAATATAATATTTGGCTGTGTGTGTACCTATTGAGACATACATTTTCGATTCCAAACAGTTTACTCTGAATATCAGCTTGATCCGTGAGTTTTAAATACATTTTAACGGTCCTCTATTCGAAATTATTGACTTGTCTCGTTTTACTTTAACAATTCCTCGTTGTAACTTATCATTTCGAAGCTCAACGCTGTGAAAAATAGGTTGTAGCCATCAAAACGAAAAGTGCACTTTTAATCTTACAAATTATTGAGAATAATGAACAAGCATAACTTAAACATAAAGTGTTGCAACTTTGATTTTTGGAAATCACCAGTACAATGAAATTTGCATTCCAAATTGAACTTAAAAAAGGATTGGTAATGTTCAGGCATCAAATAAACCCAGTAATATTTTGGTTGATATTATCTGTGGCTCCTATACTAAAAACTACCTGTCACGGCCCCGCATGCTTATCTCGACTCTTTCCTCACCTTAACAGCAATTGGGAACAATTTGTTATTCACTTTTATGAAACTGGTGGATTTCTCAACGGTTGTCTACAACCAAACCCATTTTTGCATTCCAGGTTCGTTGCGTTGAACAAAATTGGCACACTAAATCGAGGGAATTATCGATATTCAAATACATTCAACGTCGTGATCATTCCATTTGAACTATGGTACCTAATGGTTTTGCTGGAGTTTGGCAATATATTAGTACCCTCTCGGTCCATGATTCTATTTGTTGGTGATGGTACAGTGACAGACACTCAAAATGAAACAGGAAATTACGAACAATTTCAGATAGAAGGACACATTCCAATATTTCCGGCCTTGAAATTGGTAGTGATTCTTGCTCCAAGTTTAAAATGTGAACAAAATGAAACCCGAATAATGGTAATTTGCTTTGGTTACTGTTCTTCTACTTCAATGATTCTAACTAGCTTCGCCCGACAGTTTCAATTAAATGATATCTATTCAATACATCGGAGTTTGTTTTGGAACGCAAATGGAAAACTAATAAATGGGGTGGTAAATGATCCTCATTGGTTTACCATGCTTAAGAGTTCACACGTTTCAGTTGTTCATCACTCTGACGGAATTGGATTTACTATGACTTTTACAAAAAATCAGCTTAACAGTTGCCTAAACGAAGAAAGGCGAATAAGTTATTATTGCTTAACCAACATTGAAGCAATATTGACATTCTCAAAACATCACAATATGACTCTCAATCTGCATGATTCCTCTCAATCTCCAACATTTCGCACACATAGCTGGTACATGGGTCCTGAGGTAATCGCTGGTCCAATGTTTTCACGTTCAAGGGAAACCATACCATTCGTAATTGCCCGTCAACCGTTTTTTATGTTTGAATCGGATAGCTTTTTTTACTGTGAAAAGATAATGAACAGTGATCATGCATTGTCATTTGGTGTTTGGGTAGAAGCACTTCCAAATGATGTTTGGATAAGCCTCTTCTGCGTACTAACAATTATGACTTTGTTCACTTACTTTTATCATCGCAGAATAGAATACGTTGTACGCAAGCTCATCACCTATGTTTCCATTATTTTTGCCCATAGTGAAGTCTGTACTCGAAATTTAATCCCAATATCTTGCTTGCAAATCCTGTGTTTACAATTATATGGTAATGGATTGACAAGTTTAGTTACCGTAATGCTCCAACCCAAAGGATTAGGGTCTGTTAAGGAACTGGTAGACAAAAATTACACAATAATGCATATTGAAACACCTACCTCGTCTTCAGCTGAAGAGAGATTTGGTGACGATTTCAAAGCAATGGGTATACCGACATCAAATACCTTCCGTTCGTATAATAATATCACAGGAATGCAAGAGTCTGTGAATATGCTGCTGAATAACCCGCAACTAGTTTACAGGCAACCTACATCCACTAGGGAGTCCGTAAAAGAGTATGTATCCTTAGAATTCAGAAAAAGATTTGGATCTACTAGCAGATGTTACGTCCTGGAGCAAACTTTAGTGCGCAAACTGTATCAATGGACAATAAAAACTGAAAATCAATTTTGGCTTTATGCTACTTCTCAAAAAATTGTTGCGTCCGGACTACACTACAAATGGGGAGAGTGGGCGCAATGGGATTGGATGCTGTATAAAAAACTACTACATTCTAAATATGCACCTGGTTCTGATACAATTGATTACAGCAAATTTGTTATTGTATTTTTCATATGGTTCTGTCTAATCACAATTTGGTTTGGAGTCTTCTGTGTAGAAATCAATGTTTTCAAATTGTTTTATGACATCTGCAACCTTTTCTGTCAAAGGTTGCGGCGGATGTTTAAGAGAAATAGCCAAACCGAAAGTTGCTCGTTTGTCTATGAAAGACGCTTTGTTGAACTAGAATCCGACCATAAAGCGCTTCGTTCTAAATATGACCAGCTACACCGCGACTTTGAAACTCTTCAAAGGGCACAGGAAACTGGCAAAAGAAATTTGCAGAAATGTAACGCCATTATAAATGGTTTGGAAGATAGTGAGAGCGAATCAAATGATAATTTGCGAACTCATGCAACGAAACTTGTATCTGACATATGTGGAAGTGAAATGGATATAGACGCAGTGGATCACATAGGCCAATTCACCGACGAGAAAACTAGACGAGTACCAAATAAATTATTCTCACAAAGTTACCCTGAAGTTGTCGTAATATAGCCTAATGAACTTACCAAATCTAAATTCATGAATGATGAAATCGCTAGTGCTACAGGACGTGACAATGCAGTACCCCACAAGAAGAAAGAGAAGCTGAAATATAAATCAAAAGCTTTGTTGAATCAATCATATGAATTATACCAACTGGGTACGAGTCAAACCAACAAGGAAGAGGTTAAGGAGGATTGAATCGGGACTTTTTTTTTAATTTAAGGTTTTGGTAACACAGCCAAACGAATAAAGTGAGATAGCTTGTTGTAATTATTATAGATACTGCACAATATGCATCTATTGTATATCTAGCTCATGTGTGTTTACAATATTTTTGCTTGCCTTTAGAGTTCAGGCTCATTCAGTGTTCACTTTTTAATCAAAGCTCATTTGTAAAATGAAGAATACATAGGATTTATCATCGCTTAATAAAATAAACCTGGTAACACAGGAGTGTAACGAACTAGCAATTTAGGGATTATAAAAGTAAACTGATGACATCCCAGATAAGCACGCATGTCATGGTTGTCTGTCTCCTCTAATATTGTGCTACGATGGCGTATTTGAAATGTGTAGAAAGGGAATCCGTATTTGAAATGCATAGCAAGAGATTCCCTACATGAAATGCATGCGGTATACCTGATGCTTGAAAACGGAAAGGTTATCATGACAGTTGACCCTGAAGATAACATTGGAGATAAGCGTGCATAGTACCGTTGATCTTCTCTCGTGATTAGCTTTCGAATGATATGCTGCACGGTACACCTTACGCTTGAAAAAGTGACGGGGTATGACCTTTCCCCCCAGGGGTAACTCTGATTTGGCCTAAAATTAAACTTGATTCCCAATTATTCCTAAGCTATCGATTGGTGAAAACAGAATTAAAAAAAGTCAAAGCGTTCTCGAGTTATCGTGCCCCCGAACAGACCGACGGAACCACTGGACAAAGCTATAAACTAGCAATAAATTTCTAGTTAATAAACCCGACAATTCGAGATGCAATGATGTAACTTTAAAAGACATTGATACGCATTTGAACACTTTGATACACCTCCTGACTGATTCCTTCCTACCACCTAAGAGATCGCTTTCAATCCCCCCTTTTGAGTGAATTTTATTTTACTTTAATATTGTGGGGTTATGCAAGATAGCTTAGCATTATCTCCACGCAAAATAAAGGGTAGTGAAGGTTCGTTCTGATAATTACTGCTGAAACTGTACAAGTCACGGTTTATTATAGCATCTTTAAATACACATATTTTACATCCTTATAACCCAAGCTAGATTCCACACGCATAACTCTGTCCCTTAGAGTCACAGACCAGTCTCAGGTCGGTGTTCACTAGCAAGGCATCAACGAAGTAATGTCCCTCACGAGCTCCTTGAGCTCGCCCTTTTATACCTCTCGGTCTTGGCGTTTTGACCACAGTCCAGTGGAACCAGGAACGTCGTAAATGCTACTTTCAGCTTATTATGTACCTTAAGGTATATATTGAAAACACTCAGGACATCGTCCGTCTGTATGTACGATAACTCAAAAACGGTTTCACTTTTTTTAATTCTGCTTTCACTAATCACTAAATAAGGTCAAAAGTAAGGTCAAGTTCGAAGATGGGGCAAATCGGTTCAGGGGAACTACTGGGTCAAAGGTCATGTCAATTTTTTGAATCGTAAGGAATAGGTTGTGAAATATCAAAATGAAGCTACTGGTGAGACTAGATCAGTGATTCTATTTTTGAAAGTTTTTGATAACCCCAACGTGACCTATGACCATGATAAGGTCAAATATTTTTTACACAGCAAGGTATAGGTTGTGATACATCAAAATGAAACTACTGTAGAGAACAGTTCATAAATGGTGCTCCCAAATTCTTAGGTGACACCAGTGTGACCTTTGACCTAAAATAAATTCTAGAGGTGGGGTCACTCAGAAGGGGAGGGGGAATTGGGAAATTTTAAAGGTACATCATTACATCTCGATCTGTCTGGTTTATTTGTTTATCTACATAGCCACTACATAGTCTATTTTGCATTTTACCTATATATTTATACAATGATTTTCTTAATTACTTATTTAAAAACAAATTTTCCTTCTTTAACTACGCTTTTAGGAGCATATTTTCCTTTATAACTACATATCGACGGTGTGCTTTTAAAAGGATTTATCTATTTCGTTGTCCGTTGGGTTTTCGTATTTACCACTAATGCTAAATCCTAACCGACAAAAAATGAGATAAATCTTTTAAAAGCACACCGTCGATATATAAGTACATATTATCCCCCACTTTATCCCAAATACTTTGTTAAACTATTCAAAAAGGCAAGGCAAAAGAACTTGCCTATTACATTTTTAAGGATGAAACCAAAACTATTGACCTAGCAGCAGAATTTATACAGTCAAGTTAACATCAACATTCACACAGTTAAGTGGGGTCAGAGCATCTAAAAAGTTGTTAGATCCTAAGTTCATTCGAATGAGTCTGCAAGACTTGTAAAACTTGAGCCAGTATTTTCGATGAAATCGAAATGGAGCCACATCAAGGCCAAGCCTTAGTATTTGAAATATTTGCGTACATTCCAAATACACGCCAACCATACCTCCTAGCAGCACAACTAAAACCAATGCGGCATCTACAGCAATTAAACTGCAAATTGCTAACGGCAAAATGTTTCCGTACGTTCACTTCAAGCGAATAAAACCTGTCAAAGCTATTGATTTAATGGAAATGGTTACAAATACCAATACTATTAAAGTGCCGCTCAGTATCATGTTCGTTAACTTGAATGTTCCTGTACAGGTCTGATGAACCGGAACTGGTTTTCGTTTCAACGTTGCACTTCTCATAAACGTCCGAAGACACCATTTCAAATACAACGAGCACAAGATTTGGACAACTCCGAAAATGTAAGCGGTCGAGTGACAGGCAAATGCCCAAACCCAGTGGTTGCCAATTAAAACCAATATCTTAACTCCAACACTTACTACATATTCTATTTGAGAGTTTTGTGAAATCTTGAAACATTCCGGTATGATGGTTTACAAGGGTTGCTCCAGTGTAAACCATAAAGGTAAATGCAGGGCACCAAAATTGACGAAAAATACATTAAGTGAGCCAAGAGAATATTTACCTTATCAATTGCATGTTGAGATTTTTGAAAGGCAACCCCTAAAAAACAGACATTTGTAATCATAAAATGGGATAAGCATTCCTCCATATTTATTTAATCAGTTTGAGAAATTACCTTTTTTATATGTTGAATGAAACTGAAAATATCCGTTAATGGACAGTTCCAGCGTTGCTGCATGTTTACAACACTCTCTGGCATTGAAGCAGATAATACTGGGAACCAGCACGCCTAAACCCGTCAGAATTTGCGAAGCAAAACTTGTGCTCTGTGAAGATCTTGCTGTGATGATGGCTTGTAATACAATACAAAAGGTGAAAAAAGTGTGCAGCTGAACATTCAGTTTTACTTTGCTCAACCTTTTTTTCCGGCAGCAAACTCATGTTGCATGTGTTGTTGTTTCATTCGACTGGTAGTCCGTCCAATGTGGAAGCTAACCGTGTAAGTTTAAGGAAAAATTTAACGTTTTTGGCGAACATTATGTAAATTGTCTTAGAAGCAGTAAGCACCTAAATACAAACTAAGTTGTGATAGACAATCCCAAAAATATTTGGGCATGAATTTCATGTTTGCGCAATTTGGTAGATTGATTAGAGTGAAGAGTATATTCACTCTGAACAAACCGAGCCATGAATAACTAAAATGACCTATTTACGTATTGTAACTGCTGATGGATTTTAACATGTGAGGCCATTTACAAAATGTAGAAAAACAAATGTTTTATTTATTTCCATCAATGCTGGTAATTTCTCCAAAAACCGCCTTGTGGTTTATTCATTCTTCTTTCCAAGTCATATAAATAAACAATATTTTCATTCTCATAAAGGACGTTTACGACCACTTTGGTAGATTTATAATGTAGGGGTATGTGCTTTCAAAAGAGAATTCGGGCAGTTGGATCACGATCACGAGTAGTGCCCATCGAAAGTCAATAACATCTAACTTATTAAATTAAATCAGACTTTATAGAAGGTTGCTATTCCACCAGTAATATCGCAACGGTCACAATCATTCTTCCATTTCAGTCTATTTCAAACTCATCGCCATACTCAATACTTATTTATCGAAACAAATACTGAATACATTAAAAGTGGGAAAATTCTTAATCAATTCTTTCAAATGAAGTCATGAGTCTAATCGGCCACATATAATTTACAATTATAAATCACAAAGCTTGAAAACGAGAAAGCCCGTATGTGAATTTTACCCACGCCACCCACGCCAGCGCTTACCCTTCCGTGTCTATCACTTCTATGTCTGTATAGTCGTGAATGATATTGTCGTGTGAGTAGCAGCTAAAATGATTTGTGTATGACTCTTATGAATTCTAAATAATCCTGTGTTTGACTTATTCTAATGATACCTTTTTCTTGGTTTTTATCTTTTTGTCTCTGGAGGCAACAACCTCATGTTTTACCTTCAATTTGTATAATCCTAATATAAATGTGTCCTTCTATGAAATCATTGACTATGAGTGAACTTCGTGATGAACTACGTGATCGGTTCATGCTATAAATAGAGCCTAAATTGTATTTCTCTTTGGCATTCTCCACATCGTCGTCTCTCGACCATCACGTTAAATAAGACCTTTCTTAACCTTAAAATTAACATCTTCCTTGTATCAGCATAACCTTTATTTCCCATAACTCAAATTGCCCCATACACTACTCATCTTCATAAACTTTAATCTTTCCATTAGATGCTGGCTTCATACCGCATCCACGAATCTACAATGTCTATGTCTAATTATTTATTAATGACGCAATTAATACATAAGGGTTGCCCAGAAAAATATCATTGAATAGACCCTGATAGAGTCAAATGGGAAAGACTCACTCAAACGGATAAAAAAGTTTTTAAGACACGTATGTATTTATTAATCGACCACATCTTGAAAACGAGAAAATTTCCCGTGTTATTTACCTATACGCTTATTTACAATATCAGGCAACCAATTTTCAATTTTACCCAAACCCATCCCATATGACTAGTACGTAACGTTGGCATCCGTTCGTGCTACTCAACTTCACTCTATCATCTATCTATCGACCTGTGAAATAAGAAAACAGCCAATACAGGTCTTTAAATTAATTTCTCATCAGGAATAATAATATGCACATGACGTGCGAAAAAGTTGCATGACATGGCTACAAAATATACGTACCACTGGATTACCATTTTTGCCCACCGGTTTTACAGATAATATGATATTGCAGAGTTGGTCACTTTTTCGCATCCAAAATTAAGGATTTTACAATATTTACCACTTTTTTACCAAAACATTCACTACACCAAATTAGTAGCAAATACGACAAAAAAATGCTTACCAAATTTTACTCTGAAACACGTACAATGCAAAATGAAATATCACAAGGAAACCAGAACCTTAAGTAACACACAGAAATCATTTTTACTATCGAATCCTTTTTATATATTATTTTATATAATATAACTATTTTTCATTTCAGCAACGGGTTTACAGATCAAGTCATGAAATTCTTTACATGTTTTGCATAAAATGTACAAAATTCAGGTTTAAAGGCTTTCAAAATCGTATAATTCAACGTATATATATGTATATCCTAAAAACAAATCAGGCTAAGTTAGTCTAGTTTTGATTTCTCATTTTTTGAAATATGGTTAATAAATTTCTTATGATTATCCAAATGCCTCAAAATTTCAAATACGCCTTATCTGGAACCTGGTTGCTATCTATATGGCTAATAAGGAGTAAGGGTAGATAGATATTATATTGTAAGAATTCACTATTCTTCCTCAATTAATTTTGTATAAAAATTAAGATTTATTTTCTTGAATATCTTTATAAAAAAATGTAATAACTAGTTTTGATGAATACATCATCATCATCATCATCATCACCACCAGGAACAGGTAGTGGAGAGTTGAGTAAGCAACTACCACTTCTAGCTATAGTGTTCTCCACGGCTCTGAAGGTCATTTTATCTATAGAACATTTCCTCATATAGAATACATCTTATTTCCTTATAATTTGGGTACCTTTAATCTTTGTATTCTCCAGCTATTTTAAGCAAATAATTATACATATATTTTCCTTATATTTTCAATGTAATTTCCTTGAAGGGTTCCATTAGCCGCTCTCTAATCGTCCGCACTCTTTGTTTAAATACTCTTCTAAATTCTGTATACATTATCATTGTATCTCCATTCTTCATCATGAATAAAGCTATCTTTCATATTTCATTCTAAACAAATACTCTTGTGCCGTATCCCCAATTAATCCCTCGAGTAAGGTCAAAACTCTTACAATATTATCTGACAGTCAAATCAAGAGTAATCGTTATTCAAAATGTAAGAACTGAAGAATATCATAGGAGCAGGTCAGCCGAAATAAACAACACTTGATAAGCAGACAACGTTCTATTTCATTCCGTCAACTGGGAGTGGAGAAATTAAAAGATTATACTGACAATAAATTAGGAACTGGATGGATGCTGAATTCCTTGAAGTTAGATGGTTGTAGATTACGTTCTTTAGATCACCCTTACAATAATTTAAACAGTGTTTGAATCAATGATCCAAATCTATTACACTAATGAAATGTTCCCTCAGCATTATTACCCTTGGTGACTTCAAGACCATTGTTGTTACTTGGGTAACCTGTTACTAAGCCCTCGAACCATCAGCACATCTACTCAATTGTAATAAACGAATATCCGAAAGAATTTATCTCGCATATTAGATTTTAAATGCTTATTGTCATTTAGGTTTTTATAGATTGCATTTGGATCTTCAAACATCATGATACGTCAAAGTTAAAAAAGATGGGCAGTTTTAGTAAAAAAAGTGGGGCTTCAAAAATAAAAAAGTGATAAAATATGCATTTTCGAATAATGTAAATTTCGGCGGGCTAATTTGATATAAACGGTGACACTTTAAATACATCCCGCATAACATGACATGACCAATTTAATACTGAATGTACAAAGAATGCTAGGGAAAAAAGTCGTATTTTCCTATCGGAACCCGAGAAACATTCATGCTGGTGAAACGTTGGCATATCCAGCAAAGTCATTGGCTTAGTATTGGATATGCCACTACCTATTTTTAGGATACCAATTCTGTACTGGGCCAGCAGGTATGATAGGCAGTGTGCGCTTACCGTGATGGCGTGACACAGTATTGGTAAAGGCAGTAACATAATGGCAATGCCAGTACCAAAACAATACCGTACCGCTACTTAGTACGATTTTGCCTACACACATCAAAACTCATAATGGCAAAATGTAATGGCCCAGTATTGGCATTGCACCTGTCTGACTGTCAGCAAGTACTAGCTTAGTAGCTGTAACAATCGGCGGGATTATACAGATATCTCATCCTCCACTATGTACAAAAATAGTCTGATGATCTTAAACTTACTTTTGTTTCCAATAATATTCATATCTTTTAATCACGCACTTTTGTATTGAAAGCTACCATTTCTGAAGTTCCGTGGACGCTTAGTCAAAATTCTCGATAAAATGAAGATGTTTTCCGTTGTTAATTTCAAGAAGGATAATTCAGTCGATTTTGTTCCTTCTACTTGGATTTCTGAAGATCAAACCAAGTGCTCTTTTCCTAAGTTCCGACCTTCAAATTTTGAACAAATTAAAAGGACCTCTAACCACGTTCCATTAAAAACATGGCCAAAATATAAAATCACATTCATCAAAGGTTACGGTAAGTAGTTGAAAGAGTAGAGTTAATTAACTAGTTGGATTCAACTTATCGTTTTGTTTGCAATAATGTCGATCGCTAATCACATGATTTTTTATTTAGATGATATAAAAAAAGCTGAAGCAAAAGTTGAGCGATGTAGTGTAAGTGCGTCATCCGATATTGACCCCAGTGAACATGAAGTGCTTCGTGGAAATGGGGTCCCACTGGTAAACGCATCGCAGCCACCAGTTGACTTAAATTACTTAAATGGTAAATATACTTTGACTGAGTATTGGCAAGTTTTACTAATTTAATCTGCAGTCCTAAAAATATATTTTATTTTTAATTGTAGAAAGCATTTTGAACAGCCAACAACAAGCCTTAAGGACATCGTTGTCACGAGCAAGTGTTGTTCCTATTCCAGACGGAAGAGTTGAATGGCCAGCGAATGGATCTTTCCAGGACCCACAAGCCCTGTTAATTAATCATCCGACACTGCAGCTTGTCGATTACCAGAAAACGCAATCAGCAGCCCAGATTCGAAGACCAGCTGAGCCAGTTCAAGCTCCTTCCCAAGTGTTGCAGCAAGGAACCCAGCTATTCACACCTGGTCGGCTGTTGGTGTCCGAAAGACAAAACATTGTGGAACCTCCAAACAATCCCTATTTCATCACATAGCTTGGATGGTAAGAAATTATATTTTAAAAACTATGAAATGGTGCAGTTTTGTAGCGGTACGCCGTTAATTTCCAGTGTGCAATTATGCTTTTCCAGAAACTTTAAACGTGATTCTGCAGAACCAGGAAATTTTGAAAGAAAACTCGTGTTATCTAACGTCTAATGGTGACGTTTGCATAATTCAAGCAATAGCTTCTGATAATTGTAAGGTAAAATATTTTAAGAGAAAGCAAAAGTTAAAAATGTATCCAATAAGTAATAGTACAGATATATCGATTTGTGTTGTTAAAAATTTATCTAAATGTATTGAGGTAATGACAGAGGAAATTGTGAGAAAATGTGTGCTATTACCTTATTCAAATAAGCAAATTTGTATCCCTCTTTGTGGGACCATTTAATCATAAAATGCAGTTCAATTACGCTTAATTGTAAGATATTGCAAGTTATTATAGATGTTGGAATGTATAATACTGCTGTGCATGATAAATAAATATAGTAAAATTAATTATCTTTTTGAATTTTTGTTATATGAACCTATTTGACATTGAAACCATATATTAGCATGTATTGGATATGTATTGGCTTCGTGTTGGTCTCGTAAAAATTCATACAGACAGTTTAGGCTGGTGTGATGTTGGTTGGATACTGGGCCAATGCAGTATTAACCATACTGTTTGCCAATACATGTCCAGCATGAAGCCAATGCCGTATCAACCATACGGTTTGCCAATACATGTCCAGCATGAGGCCAATGCCTATACTGCCAAAGCGGGTGGGTGATGGCAAAATGGTCATATCGATATTGAGCCATCATGGCAACACCGGTGCCAATCCGGCACCGCGCCACCACGAAAATGTTTCTCGGGAATAACTGTTCATAAGCTTTTGTCATGATTAATTAGAATTTGTATCAGATTTGCAAGTGCAGACTTACCGGATAAAGAAGGAGATTAAAATTTTCGTTTCAGTTGCGTTTGATCATCAGGTGGTTCTTTGTTAGGGATTTTTAATGAAATTGCTTTACTTATGGTCAATAATACTTTCTTTGACATCATCAAGTTCTATCAAAATATTTTATGTTCCGCCATGTCAATATAAGATATCAGAAACTAACACAAACCATTTTGTCGTTATCATCTATATCCAACAAACAAAAGAGAAGCTAAGAAAGAACGAAAATCAGTCAGAATCAAATTTGGATGATATCAAGTTTGAGATAGTATCCATATAGCCTTTTACAAAAATACAAGCGTGCTTTCTTTTCAAAAATTAAATTTGCAAAAAAATGTCTTGAAATTAAAAGGGCACCTGACAAGCTAAGCAAAGCTAACCTATATTTATCCTTTAGTTTTGTCTAATCAACATTTGGATTGTGGAATTTTTGTGTAGAAATCAATATTATTGTACGAAAGTTGTGCTCTTGTGTATAATAGCCTACATTAAATATTGCAGGAAAGCAGCCAAACCTAAAGGGGTAGAATGATTGAATACTCTTGCTTGTTGTGTTGATAGTTTTTACTATATAAGTGTATTTCTAGTATGAAAATGTATGTTTTTTGCAATATTTCACATCTGGATTTTAAAAGCAACGTGTCAATATGTTATCAATCTGCTTTATCATTCAATATTTGATAAAATAAGGATAACTTCTGATATGCAAACAAAACTGTTCCCAACGGTTTCAATATTTACAAGCACCGTTCGTCAGTTTTTGCGTATCAAGTACCGGTGTAGCTTGCGCTCTGATTTAGCTTAAAGATTTATATTCTTATAATCTACGATGAAGGTTCTCAGTTTTCTTTTAGTTTATGGCGCCTCATTCATTGCTCCATCATTTGGACTCGATCCACACTGTCCAACGGAAGGAATTGCATATCTTCCATTAACAGATTGCACTCACTACAAGCTTTGTATTAACGGAGCTAGTTCTGAAATGCAATGTCCCGGAGGCCTCTTTTTCAATCCCAATCTGAATAATTGTGATTTACCACAAAACGTTCCAGAGTGCATTGAAGGGAGAAGAGGAGTTTGTGAGTAAAAGATTATTTTTATATTTGTATTTCTTTGTCTTTATTGATATTAAATCTCTGTTTCATTTGCAGTAACGAAATGTGGGCAAACATTGACCGCAAACTTTGGTGCAATCGAGTACAAACTCAATCAAACTTATGATGCTGGAGAGATTTGTGTTTTCATTCTCCGTCATAACTACTCAAGTAATCCAGGTTTTCGTTTTTTGCTGGATACCCATGGAATAAATGACATGGATCGAAATTCAATCATTGTTTACACGATCGTACCCGGACCCTCCTACAATCCAAATTTTTCATACAAAACCTCATTTCTTGGTCCTCCCAATTTAGTTCGTGTACAGAATATTCCTGGGTTTGTGGCTGTCGTAATTTTTAAGCCGTACAGCAATTCTGGAACTGGGTTTAAATTAAGTTATAAGGCAACTGGTGACATGGAAATGACACCAGCATACAATGCCGGGGCCGATTTAGTATTCAACAATGTCATAGAAGAAGAATACCCCGTATTCTTTTCTTTGAACTCCCATTGCACTGGGTTGAGATGTGTGGATGTTTTTGCTTGGACTAATGAAGAAAGAATGGTTATTGATCCATCCTCACAATTTGAGCTAGCTCTTAATTTGTTGAAGTTGGAAATTCCAACTATAAACAGACCTTGCTTTGACATGTTTGCTTTTGAGCACGAGTATATTCGAGGAGTGTCTAGTCAATCAAAGTAATTTAACATATATTGTGTTTAAAGTATTCAAACTTTCAAAATACAGCTTTTAATGCTTCTACAAATGTCTTAATATTTGATTTGCGTCTTTTATTGTTTCAGTCGATGCTGGTCAAACACCACTTCCCCACAATTTAAATTTACTACCAGAGGCATGTTTATTTCAACCTTTACATATTTTCCTGAGACCCACGAGGGGGCTGAGATATTGTGGAAGAAAATTGCTGATTCGGAACACGCATAGGAGTATTTTGTGTTAAAATCTCATACATTTGTTCACCCTTTAAAAAATACAACAATCACTGTACTAATAAAGCAAATTTTTAATGAGAATCATCAAATCATTTGAATATTCGCTACATTTAATTGTCCAACAAGGAAACACCCAGCTTTGATGGAGAAGCTGCTCGAAACGTTATAAGCAATATTAAGCAGAAGATATGCTACTATTGTAATTCAAGATTAAGGTAAAGGGACTGATACGACAACAGTCACTAACCACAACACTTATAATTGCCTTTAAAAAACATTATTGAATGGCCTAAACCAATTAACTTGACAGTGATATGGGTCAGTCAGCCATCACAACTCCTTTATAAACTATCAATTTGGGTAAAAACATCTAAATAAGTGGTTGGGCGATTAAAATTCTGATAATGAATGTAGACAAGGTTTAGAAACTTTTAACCTTGCACATTTTTTTTATCGTGACAACTTTAGATTTTGTTTTTAAAATCTTTCTTCTTCAAAAAATCTAAATCGTAGAATTGAATTGTAAAAAAATAGCTGAATATAGCAATGGAATATTTTCATTAATATAGGAGTGCAAATCAGTTTATAATATTTTTCTGTGTGCATTATAATTTTACAAACCGGTACCCTGAGAGCAGAACGTAATTTTGGTAAAAGAGCGGTTACGGGTTCAGTTCTTTTTGGTATAAATGGCAGTATGTTCACAGTTCTTTTTAGTAAAAACGACATAATGGGCCTTTATTTATGTGAGATATGGATACAGATAGATTCCTCATTAAATTTTGCACAGTTTGGTTTCACCATTATGTACCTTTAGTTATCCTATCTTATGAAACTTTTATCGTTGTGCAACACGCTTTGTCAAATTTACGCAGTATTAGTAATATTTAATAACTTATTTTAATGTTTTCATGCTAACACATCAGAATGAATTATTCATGAATCTCAATGAGGAAGCTATATGCACTTTTACCCAAACGAGCTATTACCCTTCTGCTATCATGCTACTTTTAACTACAAAAAATGCCCTCATTTCATAATCTGTGTTGATTCGACCCCGATATTGAGGTGATTGAAGTTTGTTTTCCAAAGAAATGTTTATTCGTCAAAAACCAATTCTTCATCCTTTAAATAAACATGTATAGATGTATAACAACTTTGCTACAGAAAATTGAGAATGCCACAAAGAAAATGGGACGAGCGTATCAATATTATGAAGTGTTTGCTTCGCATGTTTATACAATGAATTTAGTACAAGCATACCACTCATCCCAATCCATACATGTTTATTTAAACGATTACGGGGTCGATTCAATACAGATTGTGAAACGAGGGCATTTTTTTGCTGCAAAGCAAATCAAGCTTGCTTATATACTTTGTACATTTTTTAAATAATTGGAACATTGGTGTAAATGGAGTGACCCATTTAATCGTAACTATTTAACCCTCTGCTTCTTTTTATAGCATTTGTTGTGTTTTTTTCAAAATATTTCGCTTTATGCCATGTTGAAATGGTCATGCCTTAGCTTGTTGGCATTTGTTTCACATTTCTCAAACACTCGATTTAAATTGTGCTTTGAGAAACTCCATAACAAGACCTCAGAATACCAGGGGCCTCGTTTAGTAATTAGCAATTTATATTATCCAATAATTAAATTGAGTACGCTTTAAATTTAACCATGAAGTTAAACAGCGTTTTATTAGTATGTATATCAACAATTTTCCCATCATCCCTTGAAAGTGATCCGGACTGCCCCCCAAGTGGAATTGAATACCTGCCACTACCTGATTGCACAATATATAAGCTCTGCTTGAATGGTGAAAGCTCAGAAATTGCTTGTCCAGCAGGACTTTATTACAATCCAAACCTAAAAAATTGTGATCTTCCCGAAAATGTTCCGGAGTGTATTGGCGGGAAAAGAGGAATATGTAAGTAACCAAATTCTCATATATTTCAAAAGCATACTGCATTTGAATAGAGAAACTTTATTTAACCACTTCAAACCATATATTAGTAACCGAGTGCGGACAAACAATGAAGGCAAATTCTGGGGCAATTGAATACAAACTTAACCAAACCTATGATACTGGAGAGCTTTGTGTGTTTATTCTTCGCCATAACTACTCCACCAATCCTGGATTCCGGTTTATACTTGAGTCTCATGGAATCAGCCACTTGGACCAAGATTCTATCTACATTTTAACCTTTCGTCCTGACAGATCAATTTCGACACGTTTAGCCTCCAATTCGAAATATCTTGGGCCTCCCAATTTAATCCCAGTAGCGACTTTTGACGGATATGTGGCTGTAGTAATTTTTAGGACTTACAGCAATACCGGTACTGGATTCAGGCTAAGTTTTAAGGGCACGGGAGACCCTGAACCCACACCGGGGTACAATGATGGAATGGATTTAATTTTCAATGACGAAACAGAATCACCACTTGCTATATCATCTAGGCCAAGTTGCACCGGATATGGTTGTTTGGATGTTTTTGCTATGACTTCTGAAGCAAAACTTATCACTGATCACGTATCAAATTTTAGGCTTTCTCTTTTCCTTGACCCGTTTCCTTCAAATGGGTTCGGGTGCTTGGAATCTATCAAAATATTGGAGCAACGAAGAACAAGAAGCTTGGGCGGGTAATATTTAACTTAAAAATGAATAAATTTAATAATTCTGAAGTTGTAAAGTTTATTTTTTAAATAGAGGATGCTGGACCAATAATACTCGTGAAATGGTTTACGACGGAAGGGGAATGTTTCTAACTATTTTGGTTTGGTTTCCGGACATCCCATCCACCGGAACAATTAAATGGGAGAAAGTTCTGATTTCATGAATTTAAAATATAAATGCTTCACAATCCTCTTTTTTATTTATCTAACTAAAGCCTCTGATTTAAATCGAAATTGCAACAAAATTAAATTGAAAATAAAAAGCTTAACGAAAAGTAATGAGGGCGTTCTATTTACGTTCACGTATCATGCTGCAATCTCCCCCAAAAAATCATTCATACATTTTATCAAAGTGCGCCCGTCCAGTGGATAGTGGAAATTTCCACCCCGGATGAAACGGATGGATAAAATGGAAGGAATGAACGAAACGGACAATATTCAATAAATAAGCTATTTTAGATTATAAACCATTTGAAATATTTTAGGAAGTATTCTATCATCCAAACCATGAAGTTTTGTCACTAAAACTATACTGTTTAGGGTCTAGATTTTACTTTCTACATAAAGCAATCAACCCCTCTGTACGTACTATCGTGTACACTCATACCATAAAATATTATGGGTACATATTATTCAATTTTTTTAAAGAGATAGTTAAATCGAAAATTGAATGTAGTATAACTTTTCAATTCAATTACAACTCGTTCTAATTCAGTGCGTGGTTAGTTATCAAATCTTCAGTGTAGAATACCCGTCAAACGATTTACATTAGAAGCTTATGGGGGATTCAAATTTGGCTCCACTGGCACGTGATACTGTCCATTTCGTCCGTTTTAACCACTTTTTTCCGTTTCGTCCATTTCGTACTGTCCACCCAAAAAGGGATGGAAAATGGACAAAGGGCCCACATTGCATTTTATTAACCTAAAATGCGAGATGAAATGCGACGTTAGCTAAGTAGGACAAGTCCGTTGACTCACGTGTTATCTTGTTACTGATATCTTTTGTGTATTGCAAAAGCCAAAATATCTGCAGATTATACATAACCGTGTTTGCAAAAACATTATCAGTGTATAACATCACAGTGAAGCTTACACAGGTTTCTTATTTATCTCTTGAATTTTACTTTTCACTCATATTAGAATTATGAATTTACTTATCGCTGTTCTTTATTGTATCCCATTTTTTGGACTAACCATTGGCCAAGATACAAATTGCCCACCAGATGGAAATGCAATACTTCCACTTTTTGATTGTACCCGCTTCATTCTCTGTGAAAATGGTAATCGAACGGAATTAGTGTGCGACCCTCTTTACTTCAATGAACACAGTGGTATGTGTGATTGGCCAGAGAATGTTCCAGATTGTTCCGAAGGAAAACGAGTAGTTCGTAAGTTCATCATAATATGTATATTTGCTTGTTTTTACCTGATGTGGCGATTTTAGCTGTTATTTTTTAGTGAGAAGATGTGGACAAACGCTGAATCACAACTATGGTGCAATTGAATATAAACTTAATGAAACATACGATGCTGGAGAGCTCTGTGTTTTTATTTTACGTCACAACTACTCAAGCAACCCTGGCTTCCGGTTTTTGCTGGAGACCCATGGCATAAATGAGCTCGATCAGAATTCAATAGCAATATTATCTCTAGGTCTTGAACATCAATATGCAACTCCATATTTACGTAGCGACACCAACTATCTTGGACCTCCATATTTAGACCCAATTTTAATTACTGAAGGCTACGTGGCTGTAGTCGTATTCAAAACATATAGCAACTCAGGAACTGGATTTCGATTGAGTTTCAACGCAACTGGAGACGATGTATCTATACCAGAATACAATCATGGGTTGGACTTGATCTTCAAGGACGAAATCAAGTCCCCTTTTGAGCTCAAAAGCTGGTCACAATGTAGTGCTCCAGCTTGCACACAGGTGTTTGCATTTACCTCCGGAGAAAAATTGATAACTGATCCCGCTTTTTTCTTCAAGTTATCTGTAACATTCAACACTCTTCCTCAAAACACTAGCGAAGAGTACAGAACTTGTTCTGAAATTGTTTCTATTCAAGATCAAACCTTTAATTGGCCTTCTGGTTTAAATGAGTGAGTTAAAGTAATTTTTCGCTTTTACAATTTTATGCAATTCTTAAACTTAAATTTATGTTTCAGCTGCTGGAATGAAAGGGATGAACCCCAAAATTTTGTATTTGATGGAAGGGGAATGTTCATCGCAATTTTGACTTACCTGCCAGGCAGCAATGCAACCGGTAGTATTAATTGGGAGAAGTTAGTTGACCCTTACCATTAAAAGCAGCATCTTAAGTTATTAATTATGCTGACCAATTTGCGCATTCTATTAATGCAAGGATCACATTATTCAACATAAACTTTAGAACCATACAAATACATTAATTGAAATGCTCTTCTTTCCTTCAACAATAACGTTGAAGTACCGTTTTTTAAAGAACTTTTTATAACATGGATGTATATCTTTGTATTCGAGCTATAAGATACGTCTGCAATAATGAATAATAATAATATTATTCGCGTTCGATTCATTTGATGCATTCAAGTTATCCATTTTATTAAGAAATGTTATTGAATAGTTTTTATTTAGGTCAGCAAAAAGATAAATTTCCCCCATAAAATACATTATCTTTCATTCCACAACATATTTTGAGACCGACAAACAAGGATATAGGTTAGATAACGGTTTTGTTTGCTAAATAATAAAGTGATGTCCAACTCCTGGAATGCAACTGCAAAAAAAGTCAGAATGGTATAGAAGGCATGCCTCGCTTTGCTCAGTGTTATAGGTACGGCCGTGCTGACGGATAAAGTGTAACCAAGTATTGGGATGGGATCATACATGTAACTTCCATTCAATATTGGATTTCCAAAGTCATCCTCTTTATTCATGCTACAGCAACAAAAATATTAATTGAATAATAAGCAAAAAACAAACAGATCATAATTTGCAGTTTACTCGTACTCAATTTGGAGAATTCTTTTTGCCCGATTTTTTTTTGCTAGAGCTTTTTTCTATAAAAGAAAAAAGCGGGGTACATTCCAATCGAAGAGAGTAATTGTAATATAGTGGGCGTACGAGCAAAATTCACGGCATCATGAAACTTATCCCTTCTCTTTTGATTTGCGGTTTTGTCCACGTCCTCCCATTGTCCCTGATTGGTCTGTACTCAGTATTATGTACTCAATTAATTAGTACTCCGTTAGAAAACCGTTTAATCATAACTCAAAGTGTTTAAAAGCTGAATTAGTTCGTATAAAGGTTCTAGGTGGAACCTCATACAACGGTAACTCATAAAACCAAATCTCATTAAGGAGAAAGACATAAAGGTCAAATACTTCTAAAAACCAAACCTTCTAAAGACAAATACTCATGAAGTCTTTTTTTCCTCGTTATGAATGTTTAAATTGTAGAGGTTCTTCCATCCACCAATATAATCATTATTAGGAATCAATATGAATGTTTATACACCAAAAGTACAAAAATAATATACAAGAAACGAGGGATTTATTAATTTCTGAATCAATGTCTACATTTTTATAAATTTTCAGTTTTACTAAAAAAAACGCTTAACTAAAATCATGTGTCACTAATTATAGCTATATCACAAATCGGTTGGCAAATATTTAGCTATCAAGCGTTCCGTTGGGTCTTACTGATGCTCTACTAGGTTGATGGATCAATATTCTCTTCATCAGAATCAGACAGGAATAATTCTTTTTCTGAATCTATTTATAAAAATAAATTTTGTGTATTGATGGCCATACTTTCAAGGAAGTCGGACAGCTCTTTGTTACTTGATGCATGCTTACTAATGACTTAATGTTTACATTAATTTTCCTACAAATATCGATTTTTAAATCATATCATCACTGTCAATTTTTGAAACATATAATGTCAATTTTTAAATTATTTCATCAATGTCAATTTTTGAAACATATAATGTCAATTTTTAAATTATATCATCAATGTCAATTTTTGAAACATATAATGTCAATTTTTAAATTATATCATCAATGTCAATTTTTGAAACATATAATGTCAATTTTTAAATTATATCATCAATGTCAATTTCTAAAACACATAATGTCAATTTGTAAATTTTATCATCAATGTCAATTTTTAAAACTATTATATCAATGTCAATTTATGTCATATCAATACCAATGTTAAAATCATATCATATCCATATTTTCATATCTTACAATTCTACATTATTATCTTTTTATGTGACTCTATCCAGCATGAAATGGTTACAAAAACAATCAGCAAATTTACTACTGTGTTCAGTTTCCCAAATGTTCTGAATTGAACTTATTATGCACTCGTACAAGATGATAAAAACTGGATGCAGGGTTTTCCCAAATTCTTTCTTGATAACTTTCCAGTCTGGATTACTAAATGATTTGCAAATGCAAGATGTGTTTTCAAGTTGGCTAACATTATATTCTGTATGTAAAGCCACAAGTTCTCTCGTCTTGACCTCTTCAAACCCATATCTTTTTCCCAACGCTGTTAATTCATTCAGCTGCTTACGTACTTCTTATGATTCGCAAAAGTATGCAAGACTTGTCCTTGAGCATTCACTTTGTCCAAGAGGTTTTTTGTCGTCTGACTCGTCATCATCATCGTCTGTCTGCATTCTTAATTTTTCACTTGCTTCTTCAATTTCTCGCTTGCTATCACTCATTTTTTCTCCTTCCACGATAATATCTTCATTTTCTGCTTGCATAAACTTTTCTGCCTCTACTTGACAATTTTCTTGTCGGCATGTTGCTGTCGCTTTAATTTTACACTCACAGACTTTGGAGCTTCCTCAGTTTCCCCAGCTTTACTACTGCGTTTTATGCGACGATTAATTATTTCATGGGTAGAAAGGTCATCTGTGATTGAAATCTTTTTCCCATAACTTTTGAGTAAATGACAATTTCTGAAGATTTTACTCTTTTCACGCTTTGATTTTAATTTGACTATAGCAACAAAACCGTTGGATGGGTTTTTCACGTTCACATCAATAATATTGACGTTTGTGTTGAGATTCGTTTTGAAAAAGTCTGATACGAACTTTATGTGGTTTTCATCGTCAAGTATGGCCGGGTCAATTCCGTGTATAACAATGTTGTTTACTCTTGTTGACTCCTGTGTTTCTTGTTCACAGCTTTTGAATTAATTCACGGATTTTCCACTGATTCGCTTTGCTTTTTCTCGTTGATGTACTCGTTTGCGTCGGTACACATTTGACGTTCAGATGATCTGTTTAACAGTTCAAGCTCATGCCCAATAACAAAATTGAGACAGCTATCTACTTCAGATTATGAATAATTAACATTCATGTTTGTGCTTAGGAAATTTAGCATATTAGGAAACTAACCTGATTAAGTATGTAAAAAAATGATTATGAGTAATTATCTTTACTTTTGGTGTGTAAAAAAATTCATAACCATGAAAAAAAGACTTCATGAGTATTTTTCTTTAGAAAGTTTCGTTTTTAGAAGTATTTGACCTTTATGACGCTCTGCTTTATGAGATATGGTTTTATGAGTTTACGTTGTATGAGGTTCCTCCTGCTTCCCCTTTACTATTTAACATTCCCTTATGTAGGGCGAAAACGTCATTGAGCTATGGTTATTTAAGTTAGCAAGCAAATAAATTTCCCCCATTATATGTATAACAAAGTTGGATGCCGACAAACATGTATTTAGTGAAGATAACGTTTAGTTTGTTAAATAGAGTTTAATTTTCGGTTTTAAATGCCAAATCCTGAAAAAAAACATTAAAACTTTGATAAAAAAAAGTCATATTTCCATTGAGTATCATTCGAGACTCCTATTCTATTTACAGAATATAATTTAATGAATAATGACTCTCTCGCTTTGTGTTATAGGTACTACCATACTGATGCATAAAGGTTACATCACCTTAGTATTGTGATGAAGTCATATAACTTCCATGAAATTCGGATTTACATGGGCGTCCACCTTGCAGCAGCACCTTTGATGCAGCCGAAACAAATATTGAATGAATTTTATGCACATTAAAATCAAATCATAGTTTGCACTTTACCCACAAGTCATACAAAGGACATCATTTTGAGACGGAGCCTCTTCCTATAAAGGACGAAAAATAAGTTGGGTACATAACAGTCAATAAGAGTATTTCTAAGACAGTTGGTGAACCAGTAAAATTGACAGCAATCATGAAACTCACCACATTTCTTTTGATTTGTATTTTTGTTCACATCAACATCTGCAAAGCAGATTTTGCGGGCTGTCCTTCCGAAGGGAACGCACATTTACCTCATCCCCAGTGCAGTCATTTCATCATCTGCTCAAATGGTATACGAGTAGATATGAAATGCCCAGCTACCCTCTACTACAATCCAGCAACTATTCAATGCGATTATCCACAAAATGTTGAAGGCTGCACTGGAGGAATGCGATTCCCCATTGCTACAACAGAAGCACCAACAACAACCACTTCAGCTCCTTCAGTTACTTGTAAGTTAGTATCCAATTTCATACTCTATTTTTGCCCAATAATTTTTTTGCATATTATATTTTTACACAGTGACGGAATGTGGACAAACAGCCGTTGCAGATGATGGCATAATCCAATACAAGCTAAATCAACCTTACGATGCAAACGAACTCTGTGTTTTCATTATCAGATTTAAAACTGGTTGGGGAAATTACACATTTACACTTGACGACCATGGTATAAGCGACCAGGATCCAAATGCTTTGGGAATCTTTCCAATTGGGTTGACAAAAAAGGCATACCCTTTCGGACCGTCCCAAAGAAGTTTGACTTTTGCTTCCTTCGAAGCAATGATAATTTTTAAAACTAAAAGCAGGGCGGGAACAGGTTTTAAAATACGTTTTAATCGGGAACCAATGAACCAAGTCTACAAACCACTTCCGGGAAATGATTTTATATTTAATAGTGAAGCAGCATCACCCTTGCAAATTCCCAATCCGTCTAATTACACCAGCGCAAGTTATTCACATAATTATGTTTTTACATCTGGATCCAAATTGATTACAGATCCGGACTCATACTTAAAACTAACTATTGTGGCGAATTTCAATAACCCTTCAGTATTTTGTGGAAACGGGTTTGAAGTATTTGTTATTGAAAATAATGAGGTCATAACAAGCAAACAGTAAGTTACTGATGATAGTTTTTTTTAAAATTTATTTAACAACGCATGATAACTAAAATTATTAACTGTATAATTCTGTTTGTTGATTAGCGTTTGCAAGAATCAGTTTAGTGGAAAAGTGTTTGAATTTACATCCCGTGGGCTGATATTTGTGTCTCAGTTTCGAATTGTCAATCATCCAGTTATGACGGGAGTTATTAGCTGGGAAACGGTTTCAAAACCAGCAGTTTGTTAATTTTATTACCATTTTATGCTTTTGTGCATTAAATTTGACTCAATATGAGCATCAAAGTGTTAAAAAGCGTTTCAAAATTTGTTGTAATTGCTGGAGAATTAAATAAATACAGATGCAATCAAAATTTATATTATAAATCAATAAATTCTGTTTCATTGAGCTCACCATTGCATAACATAATACATTTTAAAAACTTGTCACCCAACATTATAACACAAACTTTTTATGCAGCTGGTAACAGAATTTACTGTATACTGAGAAAGTCAGAGAATAAATTTGTAATTTGTAGCACCTTTTTTTACCAATTGAAAAACTATGCCAACGTGTGCAATTAGTATTGACCCATGCACCTCACAAGAAAAACAAGGGATTGACTCTACTTTCAATCGTTTTAAACGAGTCTAAAGCAATCGCTTTTTATTTCTATTGATCGCATAAACTGGTTGTTTAACTTGGAAAAATGTAGACAAAAGATACTTGTCGGTGATCTTTCAAAAGTAGTCATATGCTTCAGTTTATACAGGTGATTGCTCACGCCCAGATAAACAAAAGGCTTACTACAATAAGCTGATATTTTATGACAATGACGTATGTGCATTATGTTAAAATTTGGGGAAAACGAAACTGGGAATGAAATGTAAATATTTAAGTAATGAATGGTGTGCAACCTTGTATCCAAATTAAACTAAAATATTGGTATACCAATCTCTTTACACGACGTTTGAAGTTGTACGAAAGTGTTATTTGCATACCGTAAACTATCGTTATTAAACTGGTTTCATGACTTTTTTATTGGTTGTGTTTATAACAGAGTAAAAATTTTCAGGATGTGAATGGAATTTCCACGACCTTTTTGGATTTGGTTCATTTTTGGCACACTAATACTCCTTCATAAGTAGTGGTCACGTGCCAAGTTTCACCTCATATAATTTTTGCACATGGGAGATATCGCGAATTTTCTGCAAATTCCACGAATCCCAAATAAATCACACAGTTTTTGACTTAGAGACTTAATTCTTTTTTTATTAGAAAGAACACTAAATTTCGGTTAGGCCATTTTTTTTGTTTGTAAAAATTCGAAAATTTGGCGCCACAGGGGCGGGAAAACCACTTTTAAACAACAAATCCATTTTATTAACAAATGATGCATAGTAGGATGAATCTAAACACATATTCGGATTCAGCATGAAAAAATGAAGATGACACTTCTTTTAATTTTTCAAAATTAGCAACTTTTAAATTTGGTTAGGTTAAGCCAAACACAAAATCCCAATTTTCTCGGTTATTTTACATCCTACAGTAATTATGAAAACAGATGTGGAATCAGCATCAAAAACTGAAGATGACACTTCTTTTAATTTTTCAGAATTAATAACTTTTAAAAGTTGGTTAGGTTAAGCCTAACACAAAATCCCAATTTTCTCGGTTATTTTACATCCTACAGTAATTATGAAAACAGATTTGGAATCAACATCAAAAACTGAAGATGACACTTCTTTTAATTTTTCAAAATTAGCAACTTTTAAATTTGGTTAGGTTAAGCCTAACACAAAATCCCAAAAACGGTTTTCCCGCCCCTGTGGCGCCAAATTTTCGAATTTTTACAAACAAAAAAAATGGCCTAACCGAAATTTAGTGTTCTTTCTAATAAAAAAAGAATTAAGTCTCTAAGTCAAAAACTGTGTGATTTATTTGGGATTCGTGGAATTTGCAGAAAATTCGCGATATCTCCCATGTGCAAAAATTATATGAGGTGAAACTTGGCACGTGACCACTACTTATGAAGGAGTATTAGTGTGCCAAAAATGAACCAAATCCAAAAAGGTCGTGGAAATTCCATTCACATCCTGAAAATTTTTACTCAACAGTCTTTTGCTTGACTGTAATGCACAGATAAAAATGTCACATAGATTATGATAGTAAAGCACATCCCCTTCATGTTAAAGAAATCTCCCCAACAATTGAGTACGTTTTTTATCTCTAGGTATTTATTCTCGCAAATTTTAAATTTATGCGGAACCAACAGTTGTTTGAAATTAGTTATATGTTCATCCCAAATCCGAATTATGTGCCACCTCCGTTCAATTTCGAAATGAATCATTATGGAATTAAAACCCCACTGATAATGGCATAGTTGTTAGCTTCCTAGGATTAATGATGGCGAGCCCCAATTATTTAAAATTTCCATTTTAATTTTAACTTGAATTTTATTACAGCATAATAATATCTAGTTATCATATATAACCTTGGGTTCATGAATTGGTTGAACCAAAATATAAACCAGTTTGCACAAGAAATAGTTGCTTGGATATGGAAAGAATTGCAAGAAAACGCATTTTTTGCTAAAACAAAAGGATTATTCGATTAAAAAATAAACTTATCAACCGTCAAGATCAGGCATTAGTATAAGTACTTTCACATTATGGCATATTGATTTTGCAAGGAAAAAAAGTAACTTCCACAGAAATTGAGATATTAGCATTCCAACTTTGGCTGCTGGCTATAAAACTAATGGCGATGACGCGTGCCTCTTAATTAATTTTTGCTGACGATGAGCTCAGAATGCTACATTTCGTACGACTTTGGTTTTGTACATGAATATTGATTTTTTTCGTAGATATTTGCACCAATGTATTTTTTTGCAAATTGTAAATATTTCTATTAACTATTTTTTCTACAAATTATTGATCAATCGTGTTTTAATAGAATAAAATTCGCAATAAAATAAGGTAAAATATGGAAATAGGTAGGAATTTGATAAAAACTTGATAGTTTTAACTCTTTTACATCTATATTACCATAGGTTATGGTAATTTAAATACTGTTATAAAAAAAACTGGTTAAAAATCACAAATTACTTTACCAAACCAATTCACAACACCTTATTAGTAGCTGTATCAGTAGATTTTATGTTTTTTTAAAAGCCCATAACTGAAATTCTTTTGAAATACAAAAGTTTCTGTATATTTCATTCTCATTCTGACTGAGCTCCTGTACGCATGTGCCTAGCTGTTGCTCTCCAGAAAAGCTCATATACATAAGCCATCACATACTCACCGTGAAATAAGTGCATTACAGCTAACACACTCTTACCCATACTAAAAGCAAGTGATTTACATATTCTACGTGAGTTGAGAAAATGGGAAAGAAACGTCAACAGATTCCTGATAATTCCGATGTCGATGACCAAGTATTAAGCCCACCAAAAAAGACTAGAAATGCAAGGACTCCAATGGCTGAGATACTTGCAAAATTGTCAGAAATTTCTGACCAAAACAAGAACTTGACCAAGACTATTGAACTAGTGGAAAGAAATGTGACTAGTTGCAAAAATACACTGGAAACAACGATCAACGAATTAAGAACTGAGTTTCGTGAGACTGCTGTTGTCCATAGTGCCAAAATAACACAAGTTGAATCCAAAGTGCAATCTATTGAACATGAAGTGAAAGACTTAAGACGGGATCATGATAGAATGATGCTCGAAATGAACAAAATGAACTTGATTCTTTTGAATCTCACCGAAATTCCAAATGAAAACCCTCACTCATTAAAATCATTTATCGTCCAACTTATGTGCAATACATCAAATTCTAGTGACATCCAAATTGAGTCAGCCTTCAGAGTGGGACAACGTAAACCTGGTCACAACAGACCCATACGAATAAAATTTGCTAACACTAGCCACAGAAACATTTGTTATGAATCGAGAAAAAATCTAGAAGAGCCAGGAATACTATGCCAAGATATCCCTTATGTCATTCGTCAGGGCCACAAGCTTCTACAACAGGTGAAAGACGAAATACTTAGCGCCGACCCTGATGCGGAAATGTACATCAACTTTAATACCAGAACGCTGTATCATGACCTACAAATAATATCAATTTTCCACGGTGAAAGAAAGGACTCGATAAACACAAGACCATATAGAAGGCCTGCCAAACCAACAACGCCAACCACTGGTACCCCAAGTATATTGCATTCAACTCCAAATAGAGTTAGGACTAACCAGGCAGTAACTTCAGTTCCAGATGCTCCAGTGAATCAACCACATCCAAGCAACAGACGAGTTACCAACCCCACATCAAGACTACCAATTCAAAGTACTTCCAGGGGAGGGGGGCGTATTTCATACCGTGGTGCAGTAACGAGAGGCAGAGGTGTTTTTTTAGGGCGCAAACACTAAGACGTGACGGGAGCTGGAATGCCTGAATGTGTGGCTACTGCAGAATAAATTAGAGCTAAATGTTCAAAAGACTGAGTTCATGGTATGTGGTAAGCATGATGAAAATGATGTTATTGAACTATGTATCGGCAGGGAAAAGCTTCGTCATGTAAATAAATTGAAGATACTTGGACTTACGATTGATAATAAATTGACTTGGGATAACCATTATATGAATGTATCTAAGAAAGCTATGTATGCGTTGTCAAGTATTTACAACCTACGATTGTGTCTTGACCAAAAAGGTCGTGATATGGTAGCGAAGGCATGTGTCCTTCCAATAATAAATTATGCAGCGAGCGTATGGTTTGTGGGAAATAATGCCCATGTAAATAGGATTAATAAGTTATACAGGAGAGTCTGTCGCTATGTACTTAATTTAGGGAAATATGACACTGTCATGAATGAAATGTCACATGATGTAAAGTGGCTAAGTTGTAAATATAAATATAAGTACGAATGTCTAAAGTTAGGATACCAAATAATAAATGACGATTGTCCTAATTATTTTAAAAATTACCTGACTATAAGTGAAGAAAATGTTCGTAACACTAGAAATAATATGTATAATACACCTGATGTGCCATGTAAAACTCTTCGGTAGACAGTCATTCAAATACCAGTCCAGTCAACAGTGGTTGAAACTACCTGCCAACATTTGTAATGCTACGACAAAAATGTTTAAAAGATTGCTGCTCAATCATTGTATGGAACTTCAACAAAACGAATTACCAGCAGCTGAAACAAATGTTTGTAATCTTTCGGATATTCTTTCAAGTATTGACCGTGTTGTTAACATGTATATATGATAATGATGATTTAATTAGACATGTACTTCCTGAGGGGTAATTCACCTTACAAAAGGGTCCCTCTTGTATGTCAATAAATAAATAAATAAATATATTCATATTTAAAACAGAAGGATTTATAAAAAAAACGATGAAAAGCAAACAATACACTATACTCAAGAATCCATCAATATCAATCGTTCAAATTAATTGTTATCATTATTTTACAACTTTCACACCAAAAATTTAAAACTTCCAGTGCAGTTGTTGCGTCATTCATATTAAAATCAAATTACTATACATAAAAACTAAAACTTACACGCGTTATTCAAGTATTCGATGGCTTGACGTCAAAATTTACTCATCAATAAATTCGTTTTTAAAAGGCTTTTATCCCCCATTATAAACTTTATGCTCATTATTATCGCTTACGTGGCGGCACCTTGTTGCTAGCCACAGACGCATTAATTTTCAACCGTTGTTCCATATTAATGACGCACCGTAATCACACGTACCTAAGCACATAACCATTTCCATATTGCCATAATGGGTTTTTTGCACTAAAACTGACGCGACATAATGGCATTAGTCTTGGTGATTACGCATTAGTCAGCCAACGTCCAATCTCAGCGTGCATCTATTTATTTAAATCCTCATATTTTTTGCATTAAAAATGGAGTGCAGTAGTGGAGGTACTTTCACCATCAAGCTGATAATCTTGGTCTTTCTCCTTCCCTCAAATTTAGGGCTCTATCTACGAGCTCTGAGAGGTGGGTTGAAAGTATGGAAATAATTAGGCCTTGTGAACTCTTCTTTTTGCTGTTTATAATGATTACAGGACCGGTTTCGGTTTATTTTAGCCCTTCATCAGCTAGAACACGGAAACAGCGAGTATATATAAATGTACATTACAAATTTACAAAGTTAGGATTTAGTAGTAAAAACGGAGCTTATAAATTTATATTTATTGCATACCTGTAAACTTTATAGATAATTAGTTTTAATTATTGAGGTGAACCTCGTTGAATACTCAGGGAGTTTTGATTACTACACATAGGATTAAAGTAAAATAATTTAAAACATTGTAGTTTGAGGTAGTAAAAAAGTTAAAAACATACAGATAGTTGAGTTTTAGTTTAAAAATTACCTGACTTAAAATATAACATGAGTATCTTAGCAGGAGTTAAATAAATATATAATATTACAATAGTATTTGTGTATTAACAGTCTTGCTTTGTATAAGTGAGTACCTTTGTAAGAATGACTTGCTTTATTATCGTTTCTTTGTGTTTTAGGTAAGCACCCCAGAAGTTTTTTTACGCGGTTGGAAGGAAAACAAAATTGGTTTCAATGGTTCTCATTAACACATTGTATAAACCGACTAAGGGAGTTTGGTATTGAGAATGCTATGTTTATCTTAAGATCAAGAATACAGTTCCTCAGTCTTCTACTACGGCATTTGTTGAGTTCAGACAAAAACATATTTCTTGCAATCCGCCCAAGTCCTCTTATATTGTTGTAAAATGGGAGTACAACAAAAATTTGATTTGTCGCGTTAGGTGTAGGTTGGGCTTGGGGGATATAGATGTCTAAAATTTCTGGGTTGTGTAAGGAAAGATGTTTTATAAGTAACGGAGATTTTGGTTTCAGGATGGAATTTCTGTCAATTGTTTCAAGTTTGTTAGTAACTGATGCCAATAGATTGGTAGGGTATCCTCTTGATTTGAATTGATTCATTAGTAAAGATATTTCATTATTTCTTGTATTTGTATCAGAACATGATCTAATGGCTCTGAGACCGCATGAGTATGGTAGTGACTTAAGTAAATGTTTTGGGTGGTTTGATGAGAAGTGTACAAATTCATGTTTTGAAATGGGCTTGCGATAAAGAGATGTATCGATTTCATTGTTTTCATTAAGTTTGATGCTGAGGTCTAGGAAAGTTACTTGATTAGCACTATATTCATATGTGAATTTTAGAAATTTGTGCTGAAAGAATGAATTCAACCATTCATCTACTGGTGTTTCTAAATCAGTGACATCTAATATCATTAAAATGTCGTCAATGAATCTTCGTTTGAAAGCAATGAGATCAGATTTTAAATTTTCCAGTTCCACTGCTGCAGTAATGTTTGCGATCGAAACACTTGCTGAGTTGCCCATTTGTATTCCACGATGTTGGAAGAATATTTCATTGTTGTATTCTAAAAAACTGTAATCTAGACATAAATCTAATAACAATTTAAATTGTTCTTCTGATATTTGGAATGGGAAGTTGACAAGGTGTTTGTTAGCTCTGAAATATTTTAGACAGTTTTGTTTGCATATATTGATAGGAAGTTCTAAGTACATTGCACTGATATCTGCTGTCACCAGTATATATTTTCTCTTAGGATCTAATCTAACATGTTGTAAAAGTAGTAATAAGTGTGGGCTGTCTATTAGTAGATCTGGAATGAAAAGGCTTATTGGTTGTAAAACTTTGTCAAGAAACATAGCAGTTCCCTTATTTGCGCATTTAATGGTACTAGAAATTGGGCGACCAGCAGGAAAGATCTCAAAATGTTTGTGAATCTTGGGTAGTATATAAAATTTGGCAGGTGAGTGGTTATCTGGAATTATTTTCTTAATATTTAAAGATTTATCAAACCACTTACTCAGATGTTTTATCTTATCTGTAAAATCGAATAATTTCAAGTTATATTCTGACCTTACTGATGGTCTGTATGTCGTTTGGTCATATAATTGTCTGTAAACTTCTGCATCGTAATCTATTTTATTCATGATACAGATGCCAGCGTTTTTATCACTTTCTTTAATGATTAGATCATGTTCGGCTACAAATGTTTTTAGTTCAAGAATTAGAAATTCATGGATTTTGTTATGGCATTGTGTTGCGTTGCTCAGTCTAGAAATAAAGTTTCGTGTAAAATTATTTGAAAAGAGATAGGGTTCTAGTGGACATTTGAAACGGGATGGGCACGTTACTTTTTTTATTTTGTGAATTGTTCTCTCGATTTCTGTCATTCCTTCAGAATTTTTGTTAAAGTGGAAAACTTGCCATGAGACTTTTCGAATACCCTCCTTTATGTAGTTTGACATTTGATTAAATTTGGGTCTTTCAGTAATACTGTATTTTAAACCCAGACTTAAACAAATTCGTACTGACTGTGGGATTTTAAGTGGATGTGCAAGATTATGAATTTTGTCTTCACTTTTTATTACATGTATGTAAAGTTTGTAGAGTTGTTTTTGTTCCCTTTTGCTTAATTTGTTGTAAAAATTGAATATTTTGTTTAGATTTAGAAATTTGCGTGGATTCTTCTGGTTTACATCCTCAACACTTTTTTCAGTTGATTGTCATTCAATGAGTTTAGTAAGATCAGCAGGTATGTTATCTGAAGATGATTCAAGGTCACGGTTACGATTAAAATCGGGATGGGGATTACGTTTTGTTAAACCTACTCTTCGACTAAGTTTAGATTGTTGTTTTACATTGATTCTTGGACGCTGTGGACTTTTATTTTTGACTTGTGGTTTGCTAGTATTCGGTTGTGCTTGAGAAGTAAAAATGTACTGTGAGCTGGTGCTCGGTTGTGGTTGGAGAGAAGTAATATTATGTGAGCTAATGTTTGGTTGTGGTTTAATTAGTTCGTTATAACTATTTAAAATTTGAACTGCATCAAGTCTGAACTTCCATTCATTTACTTGCCGTGCTAAATTCTGGGCGTATTTATTTGGAATGTTGTATGGTACTGGACCACTTTCTGCACGCCATTTCGGCTTGGAATCCCTAATTTTACAGGACTTTGTTTGCCAATTAATTGCCCTCAAGTGACCGTTTTTGATGTAGTTGGTTTTGGCTAGCGTAAAGATTGTGAGTAAAAAATATTGGAATTCATTTTCCAAATTGTTTTCGTCTGTGCTTTTAGATTTAACTGCTTCTAGAAGCATGTTGAATGTTTGTAGTATGATTAATTCTATACCAAAAGACACGCCATGAATCGCTTCCATTTGTAACCCTAGAGCACAGTGTTTTTTGATTTGTGTACTATTCTTTAAAGTTTTTCTGGGCATGTAGGCGAATTTAGGAATGTTGAGTTTACAAATTGGGTTAAACATGCCAATTTCATTTTGTGTGGCTTCTGTGGTATGGTTATTGAAAGACTTCATTTGAAAACAATTTGAAAAGTTATGAACTACATCAACAATAGTGTGTCCTGGTAGTGTATATGTAGGAGCAAATTTAGTAAATTCGGGTAGTTTTTTCTCGTCTGGAAGGACAGGCTTCATTTTGAGTTTACACAGTAAGGTAACGTATTCTTTAACCAAAGGGTCTTCATTAAAGTCCTCTATAAAACTACGTATAGATAGTCCTAAAACACTGTCTTTTTCGTGCGGGTCTAACGCATCTATAATACTGTAAAAATTTGACAGTACCTCATCGTTAGTTTCCATTTGATGAGGTGAGTAGGATGGCGATTGGGATGTGGATTCTCTCTCCGGTGTTTTATTCAGGATGCGTTGGTGTTCCATTGTTTGCTGAAGGCTGACTGCTATATTGAAGAGGATCTGGGGATGCGAAAGGCCACAGGTTGAAGCTTTGAGAGGTGGGTTGAAAGTATGGAAATAATTAGGCCTTGTGAACTCTTCTTTTTGCTGTTTATAATGATTACAGGACCGGTTTCGGTTTATTTTAGCCCTTCATCAGCTAGAACACGGAAACAGCGAGTATATATAAATGTACATTACAAATTTACAAAGTTAGGATTTAGTAGTAAAAACGGAGCTTATAAATTTAAAGCTCATATACATAAGCCATCACATACTCACCGTGAAATAAGTGCATTACAGCTAACACACTCTTACCCATACTAAAAGCAAGTGATTTACATATTCTACGTGAGTTGAGAAAATGGGAAAGAAACGTCAACAGATTCCTGATAATTCCGATGTCGATGACCAAGTATTAAGCCCACCAAAAAAGACTAGAAATGCAAGGACTCCAATGGCTGAGATACTTGCAAAATTGTCAGAAATTTCTGACCAAAACAAGAACTTGACCAAGACTATTGAACTAGTGGAAAGAAATGTGACTAGTTGCAAAAATACACTGGAAACAACGATCAACGAATTAAGAACTGAGTTTCGTGAGACTGCTGTTGTCCATAGTGCCAAAATAACACAAGTTGAATCCAAAGTGCAATCTATTGAACATGAAGTGAAAGACTTAAGACGGGATCATGATAGAATGATGCTCGAAATGAACAAAATGAACTTGATTCTTTTGAATCTCACCGAAATTCCAAATGAAAACCCTCACTCATTAAAATCATTTATCGTCCAACTTATGTGCAATACATCAAATTCTAGTGACATCCAAATTGAGTCAGCCTTCAGAGTGGGACAACGTAAACCTGGTCACAACAGACCCATACGAATAAAATTTGCTAACACTAGCCACAGAAACATTTGTTATGAATCGAGAAAAAATCTAGAAGAGCCAGGAATACTATGCCAAGATATCCCTTATGTCATTCGTCAGGGCCACAAGCTTCTACAACAGGTGAAAGACGAAATACTTAGCGCCGACCCTGATGCGGAAATGTACATCAACTTTAATACCAGAACGCTGTATCATGACCTACAAATAATATCAATTTTCCACGGTGAAAGAAAGGACTCGATAAACACAAGACCATATAGAAGGCCTGCCAAACCAACAACGCCAACCACTGGTACCCCAAGTATATTGCATTCAACTCCAAATAGAGTTAGGACTAACCAGGCAGTAACTTCAGTTCCAGATGCTCCAGTGAATCAACCACATCCAAGCAACAGACGAGTTACCAACCCCACATCAAGACTACCAATTCAAAGTACTTCCAGGGGAGGGGGGCGTATTTCATACCGTGGTGCAGTAACGAGAGGCAGAGGTGTTTTTTTAGGGCGCAAACACTAAGACGTGACGGGAGCTGGAATGCCTGAATGTGTGGCTACTGCAGAATAAATTAGAGCTAAATGTTCAAAAGACTGAGTTCATGGTATGTGGTAAGCATGATGAAAATGATGTTATTGAACTATGTATCGGCAGGGAAAAGCTTCGTCATGTAAATAAATTGAAGATACTTGGACTTACGATTGATAATAAATTGACTTGGGATAACCATTATATGAATGTATCTAAGAAAGCTATGTATGCGTTGTCAAGTATTTACAACCTACGATTGTGTCTTGACCAAAAAGGTCGTGATATGGTAGCGAAGGCATGTGTCCTTCCAATAATAAATTATGCAGCGAGCGTATGGTTTGTGGGAAATAATGCCCATGTAA
This sequence comes from Orchesella flavescens, assembly GCA_964034955.1. Taxonomy (NCBI): domain Eukaryota; kingdom Metazoa; phylum Arthropoda; class Collembola; order Entomobryomorpha; family Orchesellidae; genus Orchesella; species Orchesella flavescens. Next base: position 4,099,673 of record OZ035954.1, read on the forward strand.
ATAGGATTAATAAGTTATACAGGAGAGTCTGTCGCTATGTACTTAATTTAGGGAAATATGACACTGTCATGAATGAAATGTCACATGATGTAAAGTGGCTAAGTTGTAAATATAAATATAAGTACGAATGTCTAAAGTTAGGATACCAAATAATAAATGACGATTGTCCTAATTATTTTAAAAATTACCTGACTATAAGTGAAGAAAATGTTCGTAACACTAGAAATAATATGTATAATACACCTGATGTGCCATGTAAAACTCTTCGGTAGACAGTCATTCAAATACCAGTCCAGTCAACAGTGGTTGAAACTACCTGCCAACATTTGTAATGCTACGACAAAAATGTTTAAAAGATTGCTGCTCAATCATTGTATGGAACTTCAACAAAACGAATTACCAGCAGCTGAAACAAATGTTTGTAATCTTTCGGATATTCTTTCAAGTATTGACCGTGTTGTTAACATGTATATATGATAATGATGATTTAATTAGACATGTACTTCCTGAGGGGTAATTCACCTTACAAAAGGGTCCCTCTTGTATGTCAATAAATAAATAAATAAATATATTCATATTTAAAACAGAAGGATTTATAAAAAAAACGATGAAAAGCAAACAATACACTATACTCAAGAATCCATCAATATCAATCGTTCAAATTAATTGTTATCATTATTTTACAACTTTCACACCAAAAATTTAAAACTTCCAGTGCAGTTGTTGCGTCATTCATATTAAAATCAAATTACTATACATAAAAACTAAAACTTACACGCGTTATTCAAGTATTCGATGGCTTGACGTCAAAATTTACTCATCAATAAATTCGTTTTTAAAAGGCTTTTATCCCCCATTATAAACTTTATGCTCATTATTATCGCTTACGTGGCGGCACCTTGTTGCTAGCCACAGACGCATTAATTTTCAACCGTTGTTCCATATTAATGACGCACCGTAATCACACGTACCTAAGCACATAACCATTTCCATATTGCCATAATGGGTTTTTTGCACTAAAACTGACGCGACATAATGGCATTAGTCTTGGTGATTACGCATTAGTCAGCCAACGTCCAATCTCAGCGTGCATCTATTTATTTAAATCCTCATATTTTTTGCATTAAAAATGGAGTGCAGTAGTGGAGGTACTTTCACCATCAAGCTGATAATCTTGGTCTTTCTCCTTCCCTCAAATTTAGGGCTCTATCTACGAGCTCCCTCGCGACATGACAGAGATAACAAAATGCAGAGTATGATCCAGAGCCAAATTATTGAACTCCCTTTGGCGATATTTGAAGAGAACGAGGTGGTCAAGGAACACATAAATTTAAACAACTTGGTGACGCAATACAGGCACGAGGAGAGTGAGGAGGTGCTGCATGAAGTACCGTTGAATAAGGACGAGGAGGATGTGGTTATTATCGGAAAAATGTTTGCAGACGATGCCATAAACCCATTTATGAAGAATCCTGAAGCTTCTGAAGACCTCATAATTTTGAGGAGAGTCCGAGGCACTTCTCATTTCTATCTTAACGGCGTTTCCGTCAGGTAGGTACTGCCTTATTGAAATGGTTGGTTTGAATGGACAAAATGAAACTGTGCTAATGTTTTGGTTGGCCTTCAGACAAAAACCAAGGGAGTCAAATGAAGGGGACAAAGAGTACCAAGTCCTTCTCAGGAAAGTTCGCCCAAGAAGATCCCTGGCGAAAGAGGAAGATAATTCAGATGAAATGCCTCAACGCAAGTTAAAACATACATAATATTATATATAATATAGGGATTAAAACACGTTTGTTTTAGATATTTAGCATAAAAATAATTTACCCCCATATCTCCCACAAAAAAGTTATTACCTGACCTTCATAACATACTGAAAGGTAATTAATACAGATATTATGGCTAATAAAATTTAATTTCACATTTAGAAGCCAGATTAGGATATGGAATGAGTGGCAGAACGTTAACTGGTAAGAAAAAACGTAAATGCCGCCCATGTCGGTTAAAGGCAGATTTGAAAAAAACCACTACAACCACCCCTGTACCTACAGATTCTGTGGATAATGACTCCAAATCAGTCTCAGGTTCTTCAGGACAGACAGAAGGACAAACGCAAAAGAAATCGGATGAAAATGTCGATAAAGAACATACTTCTGGACCACCAGGTGGAAGGAAATTGGATGGGGTAGTTGAAAACGCCGACAAAGAAGATGATTCTGGACCACCAGGTGGAAGGACGTTAGCTGGAGTCGTTGAAAATGTCGATAAAGACGATGATTCTGGACCACCAGGTGGAAGGACGTTAGCTGGAGTCGTTGAAAATGTCGATAAAGACGATAATTCTGGACCACCGGGTGGAAGGACGTTAGCTGGAGTCGTTGAAAATGTCGATAAAGAAGATGATTCTGGACCACCAGGTGGAAGGACGTTAGCTGGAGTCGTTGAAAATGTCGATAAAGGCGATAATTCTGGACCACCGGGTGGAAGGACGTTAGCTGGAGTCGTTGAAAATGTCGATAAAGAAGATGATTCTGGACCACCGGGTGGAAGGACGTTAGCTGGAGCCATTGAAACTGTTGATAAAGACGATGATTCTGGACCACCAGGTGGAAGGACGTTAGCTGGAGTCGTTGAAAATGTCGATAAAGAAGATGATTCTGGACCACCAGGTGGAAGGACATTAGCTGGAGTCGTTGAAAATGTCGATAAAGAAGATGATTCTGGACCACCGGGTGGAAGGACGTTAGCTGGAGTCATTGAAAATGTCGCTATAGACGATGATTCTGGACCACCAGGTGGAAGAACTTTCAAGCTCAAGCTCAAGCTCGAAGGTTCTGTTGCAACTTCGTCACCGCCAGTTAATCAAACTGACATTGATACTGATGATGATGACGACGACGACGATGATGATGACATCGAGGCGGCAGTTGAATATCAGGCAGCCGCTGCAGCTGCCAAAGCTGCCGCCGAAGCAGCCGCGGCAGCTGCAAAAACAGCAGCTCAAGCAGAAGCCGCCTTGAAATTGAGGAAGGAGGCCAAAAAAATTCAAAACCAAGATCCAAGCCAAAAGCCAAAAAAAACAAAAAAGGCAAAAGAAGGCACCAAGGGATTAGCAATAGGTGAAGATATTATTGGTCAGGCGTTAATTGAGCAAAACAAGGATGGACAAGATATAGAGTTAGCAGGACCACTGGGAAGGACGTTGCCGGCTAACAATGCCAATACCAATAATGTAGAAGAGGAGCCTATAACTGAAGATGATGACTCATTTGACATGACATTAGGAAGACTTTTCGAAGCTGCAAGCAATGAAGAGGAGGACACAACCGGAACTGAAGCACCTGTTGAAGTTGTTAAAAAATCAAAATCCTTTTTTCCTGGAGGAAGAACGTTGGTTCAAGTACCAGCTCCTGTTGAAGATGATACATCGTCATTTTCCCCAGGTGGAAGGACATTAAACGGAATTGTTGCAGCTCCTATTGAAGATGATACATCTTCATTTTCCCCAGGTGGACGAACATTAAACGGAATTGTTGCAGCTCCTATTGAAGATGATACATCGTCATTTTCCCCAGGTGGAAGAACATTAAACGGAGTTGTTGCAGCTCCTATTGAAGATGATACATCGTCATTTTCCCCAGGTGGACGAACATTGAACGGAGGTGTTGCAGCTTCTGTTGAAGATGATACATCGTCATTTTCCCCAGGTGGAAGAACATTAAACGGAGTTGTTGCAGCTCCTATTGAAGATGATGCATCGTCATTTTCCCCAGGTGGACGAACATTAAACGGAGTTGTTGCAGCTCCTATTGAAGATGACACATCGTCATTTTCCCCAGGTGGAAGAACATTAAACGGAGTTGTTGCAGCTCCTATTGAAGATGATACATCGTCATTTTCCCCAGGTGGAAGATCATTAAACGGAGTTGTTGCAGCTCCTATTGAAGATGATACATCGTCATTTTCCCCAGGTGGAAGATCATTAAACGGTGTTGCATCAAACTCTGAAGATTCTGACACACCTTCATTTCCAAGAGGAAGAAGACTTGATTCGGATGACGTAGCCGTGGAGACTTTCCAGTCAGATCCGACTCCAACTCCAGAAAATAATGATGGCAAAGGAACAGCTGAGACAGCTTCTGGTCCTGGTGATGCTAAACCTGCAGGTATTAAAAATGCCCACGAGCTCAACCTAATTTACGGAAAAGATATCGACGGGGTCTCATCCCCCGTGAAGAAGCTAGAGCCACCGGGTATAAACACCAAGGGCATTGAAACCGCTGCCACAGACCGCCTCACTGAAGTAAATCAAGCTGCCATTTTGTCCCGTAACGCTCCAGCAAATAAAGCTGTAGCTCTCGCTGAAGGCGTCTCAAACAACGTTACTGCAAACGCCGTTTCTTTGGTAGGAGATGACGCGATTGCTCACGCATTAAATGGAAGCTCAGCCGACGCTCTGGCGTTGACAAGAAATGGGGCGGGAGATGCACTGAGTGGAGCTAAAACATATGGAGATATGGGGGCCAAATCTGGGGCGTTCAATTTAGGAAGTGGAACTTCAATCAGTTCAGCTGTGAGTAAAGGTACTGGGGATGCAAAATCTGATGCTATGGCAAAAGAAAGTAATGCAACAGCGACATCTTTGGCCGGCATCGGTGGAGCTATTTCAAATGCCATCACGAATAAAGAAGGACACGCCCTCGCACTAACAGCAACATCTGAAGGAGGATCGGGTAAAGCTAGTTCTCTTGCTGGGGGAACCGGAGACTCTAGAGCGGGAGCGAGAACCGTGGGTGGCGGGAATGCAACAGCACTTTCAAAATCGAATGATGGGTCCTCTGTCGCAGACACTATATCTAATGACGGAGGCGCTGCCTATTCAGCGTCGTGGGCGAATAATGGAAGTAGTATTGCTAACGCAGTTACAATAGGTATGGGTAAAAAACATGTTTTTAAATATGTAAAATATAAGAGAAAAGCATGTAATTTTCCCGCCATTTTTTCAAAGGCAAGGGTGGATCAAGGGCAGAATCTCTTGCGGAGGGAGAGGGAAGTGCTTTTGCCAAAGCCTACCAACTGAACGATAACGATGAAGGTCGGACAGGTACATTAGCACAAGTGTCTCATTAAATGAGAACCAATTAAAAGAGATTAATGACCAATTAATCCCTCTTAATTTTATTTTTCTATTAGACACCGATGTTGAGGTGGATATGGATGATGTTGTGGAATCCTTTGGATTTCGGGTTAGGGAAGATTTTATGAATGACCAATTTTTTAGCGGGAGGGGCATCATGTCTTTGTGTAAGGCTCAATTAAACATTAGTTGGTTAAGTGTTTAGTTCAAGAAATTGCTTTCCAGTTTTCTAATGATATGGCATTAAATCAACTATTTTTAGTTGGAGATGGAGACGATGAAATTTCAAACCATTTTCCAATGAACTGGAGGGTGGGCAAAGGTTTGGCATTGATGATTTCATTAAAGACAGTTGCAACAAACTATGTGTATGCGAATATGATAGCAAGATCAATAATTAATATGATAATGTTTGATAAAAATTCCCCGCAGTTCGTAGGAAGAGGGAATTCCAGAGAGAACACAGAGACGATGACGATGATTATGAGGACTTGGCACCGGCTCAAAAGGGCTCGGCTGATGTAAAACCGGAGCAAAATAACGCTGATATAGATAGTGACGAGGTGGCTGAGCCCGAGGTAACTGAACCCGAAGTAGCTGACGTTATCCCTTCATCCTCTGCCCCTGCAAAAATTAACAAGCCACTGAGATCACCCTCTGTAAAAAATAAGAAACCACCACCACCACCCCCTGTAAATGATGACGAAGACGGTGATGACGCTTCGCCTATAAAACACCACTCAATTAAGCTCGGTGGTAAATAAACTAAGCATGACTGACAAGATAGATGATCCTTGAATAAATATGAAGGAATTAATTTTTAATCCACCCCCAGATACCACAGAAACAAAAAAAGTCAGTACAAAATCCAACAATCCCAAGGGAGAGCTGATGTCCAACGCCCAAGCAAAGGAAGGAACCTCTCTTGCCATTTCCATTTCAAAAATGGGTGCTGACGCCACCGCAACAGCCATCAACGGAACGGGAGCATCAGCCATAACTCAAACGAAGGGTAGAGGAGCCGCAACATCCCGATCCAATACACATGGGAAAGAAGGAGCCAAATCTACAGCTATTGCATCCGGTCGGGGTAACGCAACCAGTTTTACGGTTGCGCAAGGACAAGAAGGTGGCTCAGAATCCGACGCGACAGCAATCGGAGGTCATGCTAATGCGGATGCTTTAAGTGTTCGTGGAACAAATGCTCTTTCAACAGCACAAACGCTTAAGGAAGGAGATGCTATGAGTAAAAGTATTGCGTTGATGGGTGGAAATTCCTCTGCGGCTTCTTTAGCCAAAGGTAAAAAGAAAATTATAATTTATAACTTATTCAGGTGCTTTTCTCAGGTTTTAAAAATGTTAAAATCTACTAAAAATAATATAGGTCAAGGTAATGCCAAGTCAACGTCGTGGGCTGATGACAAAGGACACTCCTCCAGTATTTCTAAATCAAAAGGTCAGCGTTGAGTTTCTATTGCATTTTGAGTTCGAAATTTAGTAGCAATTCTTAGGGCACTTTTAGGGCATAAATATTTAGTTGGTTCTAACGAGCTGGTTTGAGATCCATAGGCTTTGTATAGCATGTAAAATCAGGTATTTAATATAAAATTAGGCGGCAACTCCACTGCGAATTCGGTGGGATTACGGGATTCACATTCGCTATCCATTGCTTCCGCTCAAAAAGAAGGGAGTTCCCTTGCTAGCTCGCTCACAGGAAGTAAGTAGAATGTTTTAAATTCTAATTCTTTATTAATTGCTGTAGTTACTTTATGGAAAATGATTTTCATTGTATTTATGACCTTTATAGTTAGAGGAACTTCCAGAGCAGATGCAACGGCAGATGATGGTGATGCTGTTGCTTTAACGGTCCAGGATTCTCCGATGGAGACACTCAATATCAGTAATATATTCTCACTTTGCACAATATTCTTTAGATAATTTTTTCTTGCAAATTTGGATTTTTTATTTTGCAAAACAGAGGACCTAATGATGAAAAAGAATTATAAGAACTTTGGAAGTTCAGAAGAAGGTAATTAGTTGACAATTCACACATAATATTGCTGAAAATTGATTTTGGAAAGTCCCTCAAATTTAAGTTCAATATTTTTAATTGTTTTTATTACAGCTAATGTTGAAGAGGAAAATTCGGAAGAACCAGAAACTGTATCAGATGCTGCAAGAAAGAAACGCCATGTAGATATAGAACAATTAAATTTGATCAGGGTGAGAAGAGGACTTAAAAGGGCATTGGCTAGTAAGAAGGCAGCCGCAGCCCCTGTTACTGGCAGAGGATTTGGTAGCGCTAGGCCGCCGCCGGTATTAACTTTAAAGAATTTCAAAACAAATAATATAGTGGTATTAATTTTTATTTAAAATTATGTTTTATTTCGGATTCCGACTTTTATTTTTACTTGCAGAAAAAAAACGGACGATGATACAATACATCATAATTCATACACCGAATTCGCTAAAATTTGACTAGCTTAACTATTTCTGTTGTATCTTTCAATTTTTAAATATATTTTTTAAATGAGCTTAACCGTAGCTAATTTTAAAACCAAGTAGAATTATTAAAGGTGATTTAGTGTGATACTACAGTTTTAGTTTATGCACATGGCTCACATCATAAATATAACTACATATTAATTTTAATTGTTTAAGTAATTTAAAATCAATAATTGTGTGGAAGGTGATCAAACACATTAATTTGTAAGATTATTTATTAATTTTTGTTTTGAAAATTGTGCTGTGAAATTTTACTGCCTCAATATTTTTATTTTTTTCAGCCAATTGCAAAGTTTCATAAGGACTATCATTGTCATGGCAACCGAGTCCCACCGAATTACATTGATTAAATACAGCTGGAGCAGTTGAACATAAAATTGCATAAAAAGTTAGGGACTTGCATATTATTATATGCATCTAAAAATTTCATAAAGATGTTTTTATAAAATTTTAATTAAACTCTGTTTTATACGCAGGTGGATATGCCTTATCTAGCTCAATGAGTCAAGGGAATGGTGTAAGTTACGCAGCAGCATCTACAAAAAAACAAGGGAATGCGGTTTCTTACTCAATATCCCAGGACGATGCATCTAATGCTCAAGCTGATGCGGAGGCTGGATGTAAACCCATCAAAAAAAAATTTTGCTCGATAAAAATTCTTGTGAGGCATGTATAAATTTTCTATTAATTTTCTTTGTTTCTATGGTAAAGATGCTCTTGCGAATGCAGTTGCGGATCCGGATCTCAGTAAAGGCCAAGGTATATATAATATTTTTTCAATTTATACATTGATGCCAACAAACCTGTGGGTACCTTTTTTATTCCGAGCGCAATTAGCTTTATATGTTCACATTTTAAACATTAGGTCGTAGGACATTGGAGAACGAACTGGAAGATGACATTGTGGAGATGGTTTGCCACGATTGCTGACCATTGGAAAATACGAGGCTGATGAAAATATTTTCATGCTTGCAATATATATGTGTTCCTCAATTCATGGTTTTATATTTGACGTCAAATCAGGATTAAATTAGGAATGTGCAGGTTGTATAATTACTCGGTTGAAATCCATGATTTGTACATGATTCCCAATATTTTACAAATATATTGTCAATTCTTTTGGCACTTTTCGTTTCCCCAATGAATTTTATACCTGTGTTGTGTAAACAACTTTCGTACGTAAAATTACCACAAGCAAAAAGAAATTGAGAACTAGTTTGCAAAAATAGGTAAACAAACAACTGTATAGAAGCTGATTGCATGAGTACGTGGACCTAACTTTTATGCATATATGTTGCACGCGATGGTCACAAATGCAAACAACACTCTTACTCATATTCATGGTACCTTCTTCTATTTTCTTGGAAACCTCCGATCCATCTAAACTACTGATAAAATAAAACAAATTTTATAAACCTAAAGTATAAATACTTCATAAAAAAATTTCCTTGGATTGAATTCAACAATAATAAGCATTTCAAACTGGCTCAAACTTTTATCTTCATCTCAGTTGTCCCAACACAACCAACATGATAATAATTCATGTCACGTAGAATTGACTCAGGCTGGAATGTTCAAACAAGTCCTAATTTTTTGTGGATTCTTTTCCTTGTAAGCATACTCTCTTTCTTTATAACAACAGCATTGCTACGTAACTATACCAATTCTACATGCATCCAAGCTTTGAAACCTTCATTACTTGGTATTGTATGATTTTCAATTCATTGGCATTGAAATCAATGGGGAGCGAGCTGGTACTCCGTAGAATCATTCAGAAAATGAAAACAGTATAGAAAACAAGGTTTTTTCTCTCTAAAAATATAGCTATATATTTTTCTCTCTAATACCATGAAGGTTCACACGAGATTATTTGTGTTTTTGTGCTTGTCTTTCGCTCAAGGACCTGCAGTTGCAGGTGAGAGTATCAAAGAATCGTTTAAACCCAGCGGATTAATTTCTCTAGGAACCATTGATGAAACGAATTATTTTGGGGACAATGATGGTAGGCTTCTGGTAAGTTTTCTTTTGGGGATTAGTAACCCAAAAAGTTTGTAAAATAAAAAATTATTGTGTTAAAAATGTTTTTTCGTAAAAAAAAGAATTGGACGGAAGCCCAATCCTTCTGTGAAATTCGAGGGTTGACACTTGCAACAATAACAATAGAGAACCAAGCAGACTTTCTGAAAACTATTTATGAACCCGAGTGTGATTATATCAAGTGAGACAAAGTTGTCCGTTTTTTTCTTGCTCATTTCATATGTACCATTGACCATGACTTTTCTCAAGCAGAAACTTCTAATGTTTATTATTATTATTATTATTATTGACTTTATTTGCAGACATTAGATACACGTTAATAACAGGTAGGAAGTCCATAATCTACTCCACTACACACAAAAAAACCCATTGGGATAAAAAATGTGAAATAAATAAGAAAAAAATTAAAAATTGACATCCGTCATAAGTCACTAATCACATAGCTTTCAGAGAAATACATATAATTACAAACAGTGGATTAAGTTAGATTATTAAAAAGTAGACGCTTACATTCTTTCGTTATTGAGGATTGTAAAAAACAGTCAGAGTTAATTATGGCTATGAGGATTTTATTGTTGTTGTTCGCCAATCGGGATAGGAGGGAATAAGCGGCAGCTCTTCTAACGCCATCAAAATCATGGATCCTATTTTCACAGAACATCAGCGATGCACTGCTTCGTCTGCTGTAGCCAAAAATGATCCTAAATGCATCATTATATGCAAATCGCATTTTGTCCAAAATCGCTCTTCTAACAGGAACCCAGAGACTACTACAATAAATATTGGAGAAGAAAGTTTTAAATAAATACATCTTTACATCATGACTACATTTAGAAAATCGTGTGTGTATTAGATTGGCTTTCGCGTAAGTTTCTCTTCTTCTTCTGTTTATCTCCTCGTAATCACGATCATGGCAGTTTATGTCAAAACCTAGGTATCTAACGGTATCTTGCCACTGCAATATCTCGCCGCAAAATCTGATCAGAGGACTAATGTCTCTAAACGCTACATCACAGAAACATTGGCACACTGATTTCTTGGGGTTAAAAACTAGATCATGTTCGTTAGCATAATTTTCGCAGATTTTCAACATGATTTTGAGGGCAGTTATGCTTGATGTAAGTAAGCAAACATCATCTGCGTAGAAAATGTTGTTGATGATAGTACTTCCAATTCTGCAACCTACACCGCAACTCGTCAACATTTTGCTCAGTTCGTCCATGTAAACTGCAAAAAAATACGCAGATAAGATAAGATTATGATGATGATGATGATGATTATGACAATGCAAAGAGTTCTGGAGAGAGTGAAGTATCCAGTGGTCGAGACATTCTTCTGAAATGCGTGGTGGACTTAATGCATTGTGAACTGCTTGAGCACATTGATGATGATACGGAAGCTTCCACAACCAATAGCCAGGAACTATCCCCAACTACACCTTGAATAGCGAATAAACTTTTATTTTGGACATGAGTTACAACCAATTGATTTTTAGTTATAAAATATCATGATAAAAAATAAATTTATGGTGTGTTACTGTCATTTAAAGTTCCTGAAAACAAAATTTAAAAGTAGGTTTTAAAAATATAGACAATACCCGAGATAATTTTTTTTAAATTTGAATTTTTATTTGTTTGAAATAAATTTACAAAATTGAAATCATTGAAATAATCTATGCAAAATTTCGTAAAATGAAAAGCTACATTTTCTAGATTTAGGTATAACTTATAAGCTGCATTAAATCAATCGTACTTTTGCAGAAACATTCATCTGGACTCCCTCATATTATCAAGAAACCACAACACTTACTAATTTTAAGCCCTACCTCTTATTCCTACGTCCTGAACTCAAAACAGAACGCAACCAAGGCAGCATTCAACAGACCCACGTATATCACAAAAGTTCCAAAAAATGCTGTAACTTTGGTAGGTACCTCCTCATTTATTATTTCTTTTTTGTTTGCCAAAAACAAATAACTAAGCAAACTTCCATTGCTCATTCCCAACTTTCTAATGTGACGCATGTGTTGCAAACGATGAAACGGCTTCAGAAATCGATATCGAACAACCCCAAGAGTATACAGACCAGATTCAACAAAGGATCCAAAGAAACCAGTAAATTTAATCGTAGCAAAAGTTGGAGTATTAATTGTCCAAAAAAGGGTTTTGCTAAAAAATGACCTTTGCTTTGGAAACACACGATGAATATTTTTTTGCCCAAGAAATGCGGAATTCAACTCACCATCGCAACTGACACCACAAAATATAGCAAAACGGGAAAGTTGTACGTTTTCATGTATTTTAGTACTCTCACCAAAGACATCCATTGTTTCGTTTGTGTAGTAAGAAATTCGTATTCTTTGTCCATTGGATGCATTTTGTAATGCTTCAGAGTAGGATTGATGATTACAAAAACGAGACTTGTTGTGAATCTGGTTGTATAAGTGTCCAATTCTTGATGGTAGTTTTATAGATCCTTTTCCATATGATTTTGAGACACGTCCAATATCTGAGTGGATAGTTTGTGAAAGAAACAAATGAAAGTCGTCTCTATTGACTAATTCATCGATACTTTCTGGTACCTTAAGAGGTAGCTTTTCTGCAGTCATAAATGAGTACAGTGATGAATTATAAAAGTTTCGAATTGCGACACTGGAAAAAATATATATCATAATCAAGGTAATACCCCCAAAATATTTTTGTCCAAGGACATTATAATTCTGTTCGACAAGTACGGAAAATTGCCAAAACAGTAAACTACCTAATCGCTCTTGACCCCAAATCATTAACCAGATTGAAATACAAGTAATGGCAAACAATGCGCATAGCCAAACTGTGGTTTCAAAAGGCGATAGAAATGCGGTAAAATTTGCGTCAAAAATTGTTACTCTAGGAAAAATAACTTGATAGTAAATATCTCGTTGCTGTAATCCAAATGGTAATCTTTTCTCTGGGTATCCCAGTTCTTGTGAATCCACATGGCGTATTTGTGTCGTAATCTCATGATATCTATAGCATTTCTGAAAGTTGGTGTAGTTAACGTACTCAAAAAAGTTTTCATGAACTTCGCATTCTTCGTTAATATAGATAGACTTTACTTTGTAATTGTAAATATTATGACAGTTGGGAATACCAGGGGAAGGTGTATCTTTATCAACGTCGACAAAATGCTTTAAATGCAGTTTCTCCCAAAAGAGTTGCACGTTTTTGAAAGATACTTCTCCATCGATTGAAATATTTTCAAATGTTATATTGCTACCCAACACTGTATCCCATTTAGATACCAATCGATTTCCGCAAGCAAAACAACCAATGCTAACGGATTCGGTTTCGAGATTGACGAATAGAAGAATTGCTATGCTAAGTAACCAGCTAACTTCTCGAAACGTGTCTTGGTCTATCAAATTCAATTGAGTTTCTATTGGTAAGAGAATTGCTGTCGGAATTGCAAACGGTGTTTTTTTATTAGTTACCTGCGTCTGCAAAATAGGGTTCTTGCTTTTTGATGTTTGGAACATGTTTTTTGAAAACTTTGACGGGAACTTTGCCTCAGAAACAATCAGGATTTCAGATGGAGAAAATCTTTGCTTCGAAAGAACTAGTGCGTTTATCTCCAAGATTTGAGGAAAATATATTTTTTGTGTGGTGCGGTTTGCAGTACCAAAGTTTGTGTTGGAACTGATCGCATGTAAATTAAAATCGAAGTTTAATGAAATGCACAACAAAAGTACGCATTCTGTAAACATTGCTGCTGTCATTTTGCTTGAGTCTTCGAAGAGAAATTCTGTACTAGAGTATCGAAAATGATTTATTAATGCAGATTGCATGTGTGGAAATGTTGTGTCCATCATTGTATACAAAAACCTTGTATAAATATTATTGTTACTGTTATAGGTCAAAAGACACTTGGAGAATTTCTAACAAAATTGGAGCTTTAGGGTACCTTTCTTCCAGATTTTGACACAAAAATGACACGATAGCACAGAGTTACGATGCTGCACTAGTTTGCTCGTCAAGGTCTCTGCTCAATCAGGATAGCTAACGAGGGAATGGTCAAGTTAGCATAAACTAGATTTGACTCTTCACTAATATGCGAGTAAATTTCGAAAACAACTAGGATATTTTAAACGAGATATACAACGGAGAAAGTTGGATTACTAATACTAATTGCTAATAAATCTATTTTACAACCTTAAAAAATTAAAAGAATTATGCAAAAGATGAATACATATAAAGATAAAAATATATTTTACTATGACTAATGACTTAAAAACAAAAAGCATTCGAAGTGCTATTCAAATAATCTTCGGCATATTGAAAAGTTTAGGGTCTATAACTTCTTCGCGTGGTCTTCCTTCCATGATGGTATTATAAACCAGTCGCGTTTTCCCATTGAAACCACAAATTATTGCACTATTATTAGCGAAGTTGCGTTAGTGCCAAATTCCAAGCAATTCCATGAGGTACTAACCTGACCAATCCCTCGTATGTAAGTACTAGGCATGTGGCCTCTTATGCCCATGGTAGTTTCATCAATTTAATTGGAGAAAATAATTGTTTCACTTTCAGTAATAAAATAATATTAATAATGATTGTTGGCATACCAAATGGTGTATAAGCAACAAAACATATTTTTTTATCAAAAGTCCCAGTACTGACTGAAGTACATGTCGGATAGTGGTTGAAATTTAAAAACATGAAGTTTGAGAGGACAGGAGAGGCTGAAATTTGTTTAATTATGTTATTGTGTCAAGGGTTGTTAAGGGTTTTTGAATTTCAAGTGGATCTCCTTTATTTTTACGAGTAGGAAGTTGTACATACCCACCTAAATAGCAAACCATTTTAACTAGAATTATAAGTAGTGAGTTAAATTATTGATGAATATTTACTTTTAATAGGGCTTGATACCGAAGTATTTCTGCACCTCATGTAATAGACTGAACTAAAACAAAAACGCAGCTTCTACTGCTATAATTAGCTCGAAATTTTTGGGTCGACATGGTTAACTGCCTGTGTGAAAGCCACAGAGCCAGTAATATAATAAACTAGAGTCTCAATGAAGTGACGTAACGTCAAATAAGGAAATTGAAATCCAGGACGCAATTGTTTTTTTTATTTTTACCACAGGTCAGTTAATATCATATATTACTATGCTTTTATATTATGGTTTTATAAGTTTCATACATATTAAAAAAGATACATTACATTCACTTAATACAGGTATCATAATTATGTTAATATAACAAAATATAGAGTATCATTTTTCGGTTATCCAATAATAAACTAAATAGCATAACAGTGATTTTTATTCAGCGTCATCGTAGCCACGTTTAGTTTAGTCCTTGGGACGGTATTGGTTTTTTTCCTTACATGCTTTCTATTCCTATTAAAAACTTCTACTACATTGCTAGTTCTTGATAGATTCTCTAACATCCTATCATGAAGATTCCAAAAGGCAATGGGAAAAAGTAATTAAATTCTGTAACTGTTACGCTCTTATGAAGGTGCGCAACATATATGAATATATTTGAGTACAGGTTTTGAGTTCCGCAAACGAATCCTGTGGTCCTGCGTACAAGAATTTAAGTATGGAAAATTGAAATTATGCAGGACGCTTACGAATTTACATGTAAATTATAATGTACATGATTCGACGTTTTTGCAATTTAATCCGACATTTTGGACCCCGACGTTAAGCGGACGACGTTTATGTCCCCAATGAAAATGCAAACTATATAGTTTAATGAATTGATTTTCAGAATTTTCGTACGCCGCCGCAAAAACAACATTTTTCGCTCAAGTTACCAGCATTTTCAGCAGCAACATGGAGTTCTTTGCATTTGACTTATTTTGTTCTCGTCTACCAATACAATGTTTGTCCGAAATATTGTCTTAAAATACTGTTTTTATTGCCATACCTAAACATGTTATACTCACGATGGACTTAATCTATGGAATCTTAATCTCTTAATCTTCACGATGGAATCTAAAAGAAAACCACCTAAATCTACTACTATATAGTGCAAATATTTTTGTTATATCAGTTTAAAAAAGTTACAGATTTTTTTTCATGGCTAATTCTTGGATTGAAATCATTCAAGAATTTTTCATTAAATAGACAAACTTAGTGCATGGGTTTTGTTATAACAGATTAGAAAAGTTATAGATTTCTTTTCAAAGCTAATTCTTGGATTTAAATCATTCAAGAATTTTTCATTAAATAGACAAATTTAGTGCATAGGTTTTTGTTATAACAGATTAGAAAAGTTATGGATTTCTTTTCATGGCTAATTAATGGATTTAAATCATTCAAGAATTTTTCATGAAACCGACAAATTTAGTGCATAGGTTTTTGTTATAACAGTTTGGAAAAGTTATGATTTGTTTTCATGGCTAATTTCTGGATTCATTAATGATGGCATTCACCAGGTATGATTGGCCAGCTTTTTAGAAAAAGTCAACCATCGAGTTAACTCTTATCACGTTCTATTGAGGACATCAAGTGGATTTGACGCACATTTCAAGTAAAGTCAACCACCAAATAGAGTTTCATCCCATTTTGACTTAAAGACGACCACCAAGAATTCCAGCATTTTTCATTAAATAGATATATTTAGTGCATGGGTTTTTGTTATAACAGTTTAGAAAAGTTATAGATTTCTTTTCATATTTAATTCCTGGATTTAAATCATTCAAGAATTTTCGATTAAATAGACAAATTTAGTGCATAGGTTTTTGTTATAACAGTTTGGAAAAGTTATGATTTGTTTTCATGGCTAATTTCTGGATTCATTAATGATGGCATTCACCAGGTATGATTGGCCAGCTTTTTAGAAAAAGTCAACCATCGAGTTAACCCTTATCACGTTCTATTGAGGACATCAAGTGGATTTGACGCACATTTCAAATAAAGTCAACCACCAAATAGAGTTTCCACCCATTTTGACTTAAAGACGACCACCAAGAATTCCAGCATTTTTCATTAAATAGATATATTTAGTGCATGGGTTTTTGTTATAACAGTTTAGAAAAGTTATAGATTTCTTTTCATATTTAATTCCTGGATTTAAATCCTTCAAGAATTTTTCATTAAATAGACAAATTTAGTGCAAAGGTTTTTGTTATAACAGTTAAAAGTTATAGATTTCTTTTCATGACTAATTCCTGGATTTATATCATTCAAGAATTTTTCATTAAATAGACACATTTAGTGCATAGGTTTTTGTTATAACAGTTTAGAAAAGTTATAGAGTTCTGTTCATGGCTAATTCCTGGATTCGTGTATGATGACATCCAATAGGTATGATTGGCCAGCTTTTTAGAAAAAGTCAACCATCGAGTTACCTCTTATCACGATCTATTGAGGACATCAAGTGGATTTGACGCACATTTCAAAAAAAGTCAACCACCAAATAGAGTTTCCACCCGTTTTCACTTAAAGACGACCACCAAGAATTCCAGCATTTTTCATTAAATAGACAAACTTAGTGTAGTTGTTTGTGTTATAACAGTTGAGAGCCGTTATGGATTTCTTAATTTTTGGATACAAATCATTCAAGAAGTTTTCATTAATAGACAAATCTAGTGCATAGGTTTTTGATATAACAGCTTAGAAAAGTTATGGACGTCTTTTCATGGCTAATTCCTGGATTTAAATCATTTAAGAATTTTTTCATTAAATAGACAAGTTTATTGTATATGTTTTTGTTATAACAGATTAGAAAAGTTATAGAATTCTTTTCATGCCTAATTCCGGGATTTAAATCATTCTAGTATTTTTCATTAAATAGACAAATTTAGTGCATAGGTTTTTTGCTATAACAGTTTAGAAAAGTTATAGATTTCTTTTCATGGGTAATTCCTGGATTCGTATGACATCCACCAGGTATGATTGGCCAGCTTTTTAGAAAAAGTCAACCATCGAGTTAACTCTTATTATGTTCTATTGAGGATATCAAGTGAATTTGACGAACATTTCAAAAAAAGTAATCCACCAAATGGATTTTCCACCCGTTTTGACTTAAAGACGACCACCATGAATTCCAGCGCTCTTAATTAAATAGACAAACTTAGTGCATATATTTTTGTTATAACAATTTAGAAAAGACATAGATTTCTTTTCATGGGTAATTCCTGGATTCCTGGACGATGACATCCACCAGGTATGATTGGCCAGCTTTTAAGAAAAAGTCAACCATCGAGTTAACTCTTATCACGTTCTATTGAGGACATCAAGTGGATTTGACGCACATTTCAAAAAAATGTCAACCACCAAATAGAGTTTCCACCCGTTTTGACTTAAAGACGACCACCAAGAATTCCAGCATTTTTCATTAAATAGACAAACTTAGTGTAGTTGTTTGTGTTATAACAGTTGAGAGCCGTTATGGATTTCTTTTCTGGGTTAATTCTTGGATTTAAATCATTCAAGAATTTTTCATTAAATAGACAAATTTAGTGCATAGGTTTTTGTTAAGGACATGTGTACCAAAACGGTATGGGGAACTTCATAAAGGGAACAATGCATTACGTTCACGTCGCCCATGTATACTACAACCCAGCAACGCGTTAGCTCCAAACCCAAAATCCAAGATTGTGTAACTTGATTTATACAGCAAGTTTCGTAGTAATATTAGCTTTCAGTAAAACAGTGATAGTTTAAATTATAAGGTGAATTTTGGAAAAATGCGTTCTGTCAAAAATTTTAAATCGCTTTTTCTGTCAATTCTATTAAAAATTAGCTTTTGAAACACTGTTTTTGTGGTAATTAGGTCCCTTTAAAAATGACTGATTTCTAGGATCTTTAAAGGGACCTAACTACCATAAAAACACTTTTGCAAAAGCTAATTTGTGATGATATTGGTAGAAAAAGCGATTTCAAATCACTGACAGAAGGCCTTTTTCCAAAATTCGCCTTTTAATTTAAACTATCACTGTTTTATTGAAAGCCAATATCACTACTAAACTTGCTGTAAAAATCAAGTTACACAATCGTGGATTTTGGGTTTGGAGCTAACGCGTTGCCGGGTCGTAGTATACATGGGCGGCGTGAACGTAATGCATTGTTCCCTTTATAAAGTTCCCCATACCGTTTTGGTACACATGTCCTTAACGGTTCAATGTCTTCATAGTTTTTTTCAAACCAAAATGTAAGTAGAGGGATCATATCGAATTTATTGCATTTTAGGTTTGAAAATTAAACATACTGATTATTCTGTGGGAAGACCATTGGGAATGAGCTTCTCTTCATCTCCCTTTTCCTCTTCTTCTTCGGAACTACCACGTTTCTTCCTCTTTTTCTTGGAGGATTTCTTTTCTGATTTGTTGAAAATTTGGGTTATTCCAAGGTAGTCTAGATTGAAATTTCCTAAAAATCTTCCCATCTGTTGAATCCCTTCCGCCGTGCCATTATTTTCAGCAGCTGGCTTAGTTTTGTTGTCGGCTGCAGCAGCAGCAGGTGCATTCTCTTCAACAATTAAACCCGCAGCAGGAGCAATCTCTTCGGCAGGGGTTGGGGAAGGTTTTGAGATGGGAACAGTCCCTTCAAAAGTACTTGTTGCAGCTTGCTTATCAGCGTCATTTTCTGATGCAGGGTTGCAAAATGCAAGATGACGGCATACAACAATAATGCAACAAATTAAGACTTCTTTTCTTCCCATTGGAGAAATATTTCTGATCCGTCGAGACACCTTCTTGCTTTGGTCGTCTGATGACAATAAATGATCAACTTTATACTATATCCTGTTTATTATATTCATCGGAGGTTTTTTTATTCCTTCCAAAATTACAGTAATAAATATCATGCTTATGCTGTACGTCATCAAAAGCCGGAATCTAGACGTTACATGAAATGCTTTATGAATATTAAATACTATTGACGCTAAAAACGCCATTCCTCAATGGTAAAAAAATTAATTATAAGATAAAAGTAGCTTTTTAATTTTTTTAATAAATTTTGCTTCATGGTCAGTCTAACAAAGTTTTCAATAACTACTTCACTCGATAAGGGATAAGAATATATGTACCCGGAGTACAATGCGAAGATGAATAGTGTCAAGAATAATAAAACAACAAATACAAGAAACCAAGGATGGGTGCAAACTTTTTTTTACTATTTTTTAGAATAAAAATTTCAATGCTGTACATTTTAACAATAATATATATTTAAAGTGTGACACAATGCTTGAAGGTGTCGTCCCAGTATTATCTAAAAACCAAAAAGAAAACCACAAAAAATATTAATAAATAAAACCAACCAATATAGTTTTTACCAAATTAAGTATGTATTTCCCATTTGAAGTCGACCAAGATTTAATATAATTTATAAAATTAAAACGTACCAGGCGTTTTTATCCACGTTTACATACCTCCTATGCCTCTTCTGCCGCAGGTTCGCCCTCATTCCCATCACCCCCTTTTTCTGCTTCTGCTTGTCCCCCTTCAGCATCATCACCAGCAGCTATGTCTTTCATGGTTGCAATGTTCAGTTTCTTTTTACCATCCTTTTTACCAGCTTTTTTCCCTGCCTTTGGTTTGTCTATGAAAGGTATTACGATTCCATATTTTTCAAGACCAAAAATACGACCCTGTTGGGCTGTTTTATCATCCTTTGTATCCTTTGTAGCAGCAGCAGGGTTCTGTTCATCTTCGGCAGCAGCAGCAGGTGCTTGTTCAGCTTCGGGTGATGCAGGGTGGCAAGTTGCAATTTGTAAATAGATTAATATGATGGAACAAACAAAAATCCCAAGTCGTGCCATTTTGCACCAAGTATATTAAGAGCAGCCTCTTCGTTCTTTTCTTGTTGCACAAGTGAGCAGTGGGATAGATTTGATACTGTGAAAAAATGTAATTGCTAATACCGAGTTAAATGAGTCTTGAGATTAGTAAAAATTAATTTGATTTTTATTGCCAACGAAGACCATGTAAAAATGTAGATTTTTAGACAGACAAAGACAAATTAATGTACTACCGAAAACGGACGAGACGATAGTTATGGCTAATTACATGGCGCTTGGCTTAATGTGTCTATAAACTAGCGGTAAGCATTACAAAAAGGCGCAACGGCAACACGTTTAATGTTCATATAAAACTCAATTATATTTTTTGTCCTTGATTCCGACTTTCTGCTGACGTGGTAAGGTAAAGGTACCTATATACCTGAAAATGGTGATGAATCTAGGTTGGGTTTCAAACAAAGACGTGGATATGTTGTTTGTATTTTAGCGTTAGCATGGCCTTCAAAATGTACTTGGAAAATGTTTCATGTGAAAATGAAAGATGCATAATATTCAAGAGATGGATTTTGGGTTTTAAGTTTTCGAAATGTTACATACCGATGGTCGGCAAGTCATTTGCACCATCTCTTTCTTGGTCCGATCGGAAAATGTTACATCTCTTTTGAGGTCCGATCAGAAATAGCATCATCTCTTTCTTGGTCCGATCGGAAAATGCATTATCTCATTTTTGGGGTAGTATGAGATATTACTACCACCAAATTCTAGACTAAATTTTGTTTATTTAAATGTATTTGAGCCTTCTAAGTCGTACTCAATATGACTTGAATGTTAAAACGTTAATTAGTTTCAATTTAAAAATTTATGTTATTTAGGTACGTTCAAAGGTTTTAATAATTAATATATCTTTCCTTGTATGGCCTGGCAATATATAAACAAAAATCCGAAATTTGGAAATTTACTTGCCGATTTCAAAAAGAGTTGGTCATTTTTTGTTGTTGTTGTTTTCATCAGCATCACGTGACTCCAGACTTCTTATGGGAAATAATGCATGGAACGTAAAGTAGCCTGCCTTTGCCTGAGTTGACTTTACCACAAGTAAACAACTTTGATTCTTTCACGATCCGAAAAATTAATGAATATTGCCAATCACAACGACTAGACTAGAAGTATGTTTAGGATACTGAATAGCTTAGTTATCTTTATCAATGGGCGAGTGACGCATTAACTTCGTGATAAAACCGTCATATATGGCTGTAAAATATGCAATAACTACCTATAAAATACTAATGATTTTTTGGCAGAAGTGTGATCATTGACATTTTGAGTGAATGGCAAGCATATTCAAATGATATTTGGCATTGCACTAAAAACGTTTTAAATGTATTTTGTGTAAAAAATATTTAATGCTGCAATAATAGTAAGAAGAACGATAAAAAACTGTAGGCTAAATTACAACAGTGAGCTAAACTGGCACGGAATATTAAAAATGGTAAGTTATTATGTACCTTTAGGTATATATTGAAAACACTCAGGCTGTCGTCCGTCTGTGTACACGATAACTCAAAAACGGTTTCACTTTTTTAAATTCTGTTTTCACTAATCGATATCTTAGGTCAAACGAAAGATCGAGTTCGAAGATGGGTCAAATCGGGGTCACAGGTCAGGTCAATGTTTTTGAGTAGTAAGACATGGGTTGTGATACATCAAAATGAAGGTACTGTTGAGACTATATCAGTGAAAATTTTCGAACCTTTTTGATAACCTCAGTGTGACCTATGACCATGATAAGATTAAAATATAGCAAGGTACGGGTTGTGATATATCAATATGAAGGTACTGGTGAGACTAGATCAGTGATACTATTTTTGAAAGTTTTTGATAACCCCAACGTGACCTATGACCATAATAAGGTCAAATATTTTTTGTAATAGTAAGGTATGGATTATGATGTATCAAAATGAAGCTACTGGAGAGAACAGTTCATTAATGGGGCTTTCAAATTCTTAAGTAACCCCAGTGTGACCTTTGACCTTATTAAAAAAAATCTAGAGGTGGGGAACACTCTAAAAGGGCGGGGGAATTGGGAAATTTTAAAGGTACATCATTACATCTCGATCTGTCGGGTTTATTTACTTCGTGACGAATCGCTAAATTATAATTTTAAATTATATCGCTTAGCTTTATTGTAAAAAATAATGACATGAATCATGTGCGTAATTAAAAGTTTCTTTAATAGTTGGAATGTACGTACATTGATAATTACACTTGGTCTGATCTCATTTCATCAATTGCGACATTTTATATGAATTTTTATTGGTTTTGAGCTTTAAGTGTCATGTTAGCAAGGCAATTTCATTGCCAAAGTATATTTGTGAAGGATGTATCTACCATTTCGTTTTATATGAATTTGTCTAGTTTAGTCACTTTGAACAACAAAGCTAATATTAATCCATTATCCATGGCATATACAATATCAAAATTAGACTTTAAAACACGCCAAGTGCTTTAATGTATTACATATATTAGTTTACATACTGCATAGTTTACCTGCCCCATAAACCAATGTATCCGAAAACAAATTTTAAATGAGGATAATTGTTGCATTTAAAGAGGTAGCTCAGATTTGTCCACTCTAGCTTTCTTCTTTTTAGCGAACGATCCCCACACGCTTTGATATTCAACTTTCGGCTTCTCAGTAGTGGTAGCCACAGCGTTCTCTTTTTTTCCTGATTCGGAATCATCAGACTTAACTAGTGACGGTGGAATTCCTCCTCCCGGAGACAATTTGGCTTTTGTTGGATGTATGCTGTCGATGTCAGTCATTCTAGATTTTAAGTTGGGTAGGGCAAGGATAGGAACTACTCCTGAAGCAGCTGGAGGGGGTGATGGTCCGTATCCATAGCCGCCGAAATTGACCTGGAGTGCAAAAAAATTAACTTTTATGTTTCTCAAAGAAACTTGAATTAACTTTAATGTTTTTCTGGTTACTTACATCCGTGTTAGCCGAGCTGCAAATTAGGTAAGCAGATACTATTACCAATAGAAATATTCCTCTTGAAACAAGGATGCTAAATGGTCCTTTAACTGCCATTTTTGAGCTAGAAGCAGAATTGATTCTCATTTGTCAATGCAAATGAGTTGGAAGTTTACAAGAACCTTAAAACATTTTGATATGTGCGTTGCAGGAATTTGTGAGAGTAGTCTATACTTTACTTTTGACGCTAATGCATTGATAAAGAAGTTATAATTGCTATAATAAGCAATTAGCTTTGTTTCTGCAATGATAGCCATATCCCAATTAATCCATGTAATTAAAGTTGCTGTAATTGCCAATTGCACTTGGATTTTATTCGATAAAAAGTTGAATTTTGTTTAAATTGCAATTAAATTATTTTATTAACTGAATTTTTTATTTATTTTTTTAAAAATAAGCCTTTTGAAATTGTTGATTTTTCTTATGGAATTTAACATTGGGAAAATTAGGTTTAACAGGGTTTAAAAAAATCATGATATTTAAAAAATCTTCCTAAAATCAAATATTTTGATTTGTGAATGCGGAATTCATACAATATCGATATTATATGCACTAATAGTAGGTTTAGACTGATAAATGCCTTTAAAAGTTCTTGGTTAGGTTACTTTTTATCTCCATTATTTCCATGGTGACCATACTATGCCTCTTGCCAGATGAATATCCATCGTTGTTTTCCCAGCGTCGTCAAATTGCCAGGACATCTGTGAGCGGTACTGAAACTGTTTACTAAAGAAGCTTACTGTGTTGGTGATCATACGTTTTGCAAGGTGGACGACAGAAAAACAAACAAAATGCAAAGCAGAGTTGCGCAGTGTTTTTTGGATCACCGGGGTCTACGGGGCACATCTTAGCTAAAATGTTAGAATTGACTGAAAATTGGTACCCCTGTACCATATAGCTCACTGATGCATGGAAAAATACAATTTTTGATTTCACCGTTATTAGTAACGGTTATCAGCTGATTGAAAATCAAAATTGTTAGAATTGACTGAAAATTGGTACACCTGTACTCAGAGATTGGTAACTTTTTTGAAAAGTTACAGTTACAAGTTAAGTTACAGTTAAGTTACATAACTGTAACTGTAACTTGTAACTTATCGAGTATCCAAATGTAACTTGTAACTGTAACTTGTAACTGAGCTTGTAACTGAATGTAACTGTAACTGTAACTTGTAACTGAATGTAACTGTAACTTGTAACTGAGCTTGTAACTGAATGTAACTGTAACTGTAACTTGTAACTGAATGTAACTGTAACTGTAACTTGTAACTGAGCTTGTAACTGAATGTAACTGTAACTTGTAACTGAATGTAACTGTAACTTGTAACTGAGCTTGTAACTGAATGTAACTGTAACTGTAACTTGTAACTGAATGTAACTGTAACTGTAACTTGTAACTGAGCTTGTAACTGAATGTAACTGTAACTTGTAACTGAATGTAACTGTAACTGTAACTTGTAACTGAGCTTGTAACTGAATGTAACTGTAACTGTAACTTGTAACTGAGCTTGTAACAAAATGTAACTGTAACTTAACTTGTAACTGAAACCTTCCAGTTACCAATCTCTGCCTGTACTATATAGCTCACTGATACATGGAAAAATACAATTTTTGATTTTCAATCAGCTGATAACCGTTACTAATAACGACAAAATCAAAAATTGTATTTTTCCATGTATCAGTGAGCTATATGGTACAGGTGTACCAATTTTCAGTCAATTCTAACAATTTTGATTTTCAAATTTCAATCAGCTGATAACCGTTACTAATAACGGTGAAATCAAAAATTGTATTTTTCCATGCATCAGTGAGCTATATAGTACAGGGGTACCAATTTTCAGTCAATTCTAACATTTTAGCTAAGATGTGCCCCGTAGACCCCGGTGATCCAAAAAACACTGCGCAACTCTGCTTTGCATTTTGTTTGTTTTTCTGTCGTCCACCTTGCAAAACGTATGATCACCAACACAGTAAGCTTCTTTAGTAAACAGTTTCAGTACCGCTCACAGATGTCCTGGCAATTTGACGACGCTGGGAAAACAACGATGGATATTCATCTGGCAAGAGGCATAGTATGATGGTGACCCATCGTATCTTAGCAACGGGTGCCCATTGTAGTCTCACATTTTGTGTGAAGCAATCTATTAGCCCAAAGTGCCAAGTTTCAGCCAAATCGCAGAGAATCAGTTGAGTGACACTCCTCGTAAGTTGCATTAAAGTATACGTAGAAAAAAAGTGCACATTTTACAAAAAATAAAATAAATAAAAACTAACGCGAAAAATATTCCAAACAGTAGAACATGATACTAAAAGCTCATTTATAGTATAAATAAAATAAATAACTGCAATCATTAGTACATAAATCTCAATTTCTTAAAAATTAATTTGATTTGAGCTCTCACCATTTTATTTGATATTATATGTCGAATATATTAATTACAAGCATCAATATCAAATAAAATGTTAGAATTCGAAATAAACTTAACTTAGACAATTTTAATTTGATATCGATGTATTTACTAATAATTGTAGTTATTTCTTTTATTTATGCCAAAAATGAGTTTCTATGATCATGTACTACATCACTGTGTTTTAAAATACCTAAATTTCGAACATGGGGCTGTGCTGATAGAAGAGAATTCGTAGCGTCGAATGAAAAAAACTCCATCTTTAAAGTTATATCGTTGAACTTTTATCCTAGCTAGCTGTTCATATGAACTTATATATACGAGTCGAAAAACAAAGTTGATGATGAGGATGATTGTCCATGTTTCTACTCATATTTAAAAAATTATTGTAATATTGTAAATTGTTGCTGTGAAAGTTTCCACCTTCCTCTTTGTGAAAGCGTAGATTCAAGTACGTCAAACAACGAAAGTGGATTTGAGGAGAAAATAACTTACGAGAGAAAGTCCAAAAACTTGTTTTCTAAGTCTAAAACGTCAATTAAAACCACCCAAGAACTAAAATCAAAACTGGGTGAGATCGGAAGATTTGGAAACAAGACATATTTTGGAGACAGAATTAAAAGGGTTAGTAAATTAGAGAAATGTATAATTAGTCAAATTTTTGGCCTAAAATTCACTATAAATTTATGTTTGGAGTTGTAGAATTGCACACTGTTCGGAATCCCGTCAATTGTGCTCGAAAGTACTTTTTGTAGACATTTTTCATGTGAACAAAATCAAGCGTTTTTGAAGTTGGAGATTGTAGACCATGTCAAACTGTGCTAGAAAAAAAATACTAGAGATTTTTAAAGTGAAAATTGTTGTAGATATTAATTAAAAACTATAAAAATGTATGTTTTTCTTAAATTCTTGCAATTTACTAATACTTGCGGGTCCGATAACCTTTTCCATCATATACATAAGAAAGCGCAAGTTTTCTTCTCCAGGATAGCGTTGGAAGCAAAAGGTTATTGGCTGCGCAAATACATGTAATTAATTAATGAAGATGGCAATTTCATGATCAAACGCCAGCAGGGATGGCCAAACTTACAACATATATTCAAATTAAAAAAATCTTTGTTTTGACCAGAAAACGACAAAGGCTAATGTAGTTAAACGTTATTTCATAAAAATCACAGCACTAAGTATTGTTTAAAACGGCCAAAACCAATTGATTTTTTTGATTTGGTATATTATATGTCATAGTTTGGCCATCCCTGCTGGCGTTTGATCATGAAATTGCCATCTTCATTAATTAATTACATGTATTTGCGCAGCCAATAACCTTTTGGTTCCAACGCTATCCTGGAGAAGAAAACTTGCGCTTTCTTATGTATATGATGGAAAAAGGTTATCGGACCCGCAAGTATTAGTAAATTGCAAGAATTTAAGAAAAACATACATTTTTTAAAGTTTTTAATTAATATCTACAACAATTTTCACTTCAAAAATCTCTAGTATTTTTTTCCTAGCACAGTTTGACATGGTCTACAATCTCCAACTTCAAAAACGGTCGATTTTGTTCACATGAAAAATGTCTACAAAAAGTACTTTCGAGCACAATTGACGGGATTCCGAACAGAGTGAATTGGACTGAATCAAGACCACTTTTTATATCCCACGGACTACAACTAGCTACTGTAAGGGCTAATGACCATAGACGTTTTCTTCATATAACCTGCCAAACAATAAAATATAGATGTGAGAAATTTTTACTTTGAAAAGTGTAAACGAGTGAATATTAATTTTATTTTAATCACAGATCTATATAGATTGTAGGTCGAGGCGAAAAAGTGTGACGAAAAGAATTTCGGACTGATAACTTTATATTCTTGACCACTATCAAAAGCATGGTTAATTTGCAAACTACATGCGCCGTAGTCTCGGAAGCATGTCATTCTGCTTTTGACACTGGATGCCTTGGTTTTTGCTTACAAACAGTCTGCTTTTCTTAAACTTACTTATCGATTGAACCGTTTGTTTTAAGCACACAGGGTAGTTCTTAAAACTTAGAAAATGAATATTATGTGAGTCCCCTATTCATACGATATTTACGAAACCCCCACGGGTCATCATATTTCAAACATCCGAAGCACAAATAAACGGTAGTCAGGAAACAAAGTTATCAGTCATAAATCGATTTCGTCACACGGATCTCCCCATCTCTTCAATGTAGACCTACATTCTAGTTATAATATGAATTCTTTGATTTTAATACACATTCATTTTTTTAGATTTCTGGTAGGCATGGGAGGGTTCTGACAAAAATCTTGAGCAATGTCCGTATTTTGATACCAATTTTGGGCACAACTCTGTCGACGATTGTACCCAGGAACGCCTTCTTCTTTGTGAAACGGTTAACAAGAAGAGTGAGTAAAAGCAAATAGGGCACGGAGGAGCAACAAATAGTTTTGGGATTAATGAAGATTATGAGACATTGAGAGTAATAAAATTCATGGTTTTCACGTTTTGGCAATATTTATAATAAACGTTTTGTTGCTTGCTTATAGATTACTAGGAAACGGCCCGTTCTTCGAACGGAACATATATGATGCAATAAATATTAAATTATATAAAAGAGGCGTTCGATAACATTTGAGTTACCTAAGGCAGGGGACGTAGATCGCCCGCTATGCTGCCCCCGCGGGCACTCGCGTTACATTTATAAAGCCATAGCTCGATTGAAAAGTTTATAGGTCAGTCAAAGACTTCCCTATACACCACATTTCTCGTGAACACATTTTCACGTCCCTTTCCTTCACCAACTTTCCTTGCTGCACAGTCTCAATCACTCTTACATGGAGTTAAATACTCTCTCCCAACTCCACTAATACTAATATGCTTTACGGTTTCGCTTCTGCTAGCATACTAATCGCTTTTCAAAGTTGGTAAAATTCCTCTCTCTACCACCATTCATTTTTGTAATTAACCTGACGAATATCGAGAAGGGGTCAGGCACACTTGAGGTGGACAGGTGTGCTTCTTAGAATGTAGAATGTATTTACGTCAGATTTTCTTATGATGCCCATTCTTAAATTAAATTAATTTCCTCCAACAATCAATCAAAATTTGAGTATCAATCAATCAATCTTCACAACAACCAACATTCAACATAATTGCCCTTCCAACAATTGACACTTCATTTTCATTAAATAACATTATATGATTGCCTGTGCACTCCTTTCCAACTCCACTAATCGATACGTAGCATACTACCCCGTTTTGAAAGTGGGTGAAATTTCTCCCCCCAACACTAATGACTATCGTGACTAAAATCCCTCTTACTTGGACTTCAAAGGCTTTTAAATTTGTGTCATTTACTAACAGTTACCTAACCTGGCGAATAAATGTTCTCTTTTAAACAGTTTAATTCATCGCCAATCTATCTAATGCGTAGTAAAATCATCGCTTCTCCAATAATCGATCGAGTTGCAACCTGTATACTACGCCCGACTGATCAATGCATTTAAAAATTTAATTTTTATGAAACCACTAACTCAGGCAGTTTAAAAAAAGTAGAACTTAACATTTTCTACAATCAAAATTTCAGAATCCCAGCAACGATCAACAGTTAATTATCCTCAGCTTCCAGTAAATCGGCATCTAATTATCCTTTCAGCATTCAACAACTTACATTTTCATTGTGCCTGAAATTCAACATTTAATTCACCTCCACCTCCCATAAAACAATAATCTTAATTATTCTCCGCCTCTCAAAAATCAACAGTAAATTTTAATGTGGAAGGAACATTTGTGACCATGAGCCAAAAATGCATTAGATCAACTAACAACAACAGCAAAACATGAATAAGAAAATTGACATCAGACGACAGCAGCAAAATATATATAAACTGAATGAAAATCAGCAAAATATGCGTAAGAAAATGTATGGTAATTAATGATATTGCCCGGAAAATCATGCTGCATCTAAATCGCATAGTAAGCATCTCGAGAAAAAGAACAAATGAGGAACGTGGGTGAGATAGGGCAAACTCAAGCAGGCTCTTATCACTATAGAAAGCAGATGGGGAGTACTCGCCCCATGTTAATTGGGACAGGCATGACGCATGAGTTCTGTATTCTAAATATGATTTGAAATAGGCGCATAAAAATCACATGTAATTTTCTAGATACAGCTTGTGTTTAAGATTTTCCTATTCGAAAGAAGAATAAATTTTAATGAATAAATGTTTCCTTCCTCAGCATTGATTTAGTGAGCGCATACTATCAATTCTTTTAATCTACTTCTACTATAAAAGCGGAACCAGATATTACGTTGGAAGGAAACTCAAAATACAATTTTTGAAGGTGAAATTGTCAGTTGTAAAGTTACAGATTATTTGGATATGGCGTTCGAAAGCAGTATACTTATGCTAGGCTTTAGTTTAAGATATCACTGTAAAATAAAATTAACTCGACAACAGGAGTAAAGAATTGGTACTAGGGGCAAATTAATAAAATTGTCATTGTGATGTGTCAACCAGACTTTTTGTCATAAGGGTATAGTTAAAAGCTTTGTATGCGATGGCTTGGGCAAATTGCAATGACATCTGTGAACGGCAGTGAAACTGCTTACTAAAGCAGCTTACTGTTTTGGTGATCATACGTTTTGCAAGGTGGACGACAGAAAAACAAACAACATAGCTGGCCCAAGGTCCGTTCAAGCAAACATTGTCAGAATTTGGTGAAAAATGAAATATCCGCTACCCGGGTGTAATGAGTTTCAAAGTAAAAAAATGTATATTTCCATGTGTATAGTACACGTATACTAACTTTCAACAAATTCTGACAATGTTTGCTTGAACGGACCTTGGGCCAGCTGTGTTGTTTGTTTTTCTGTCGTCCACCTTGCAAAACGTATGATCACCAAAACAGTAAGCTGCTTTAGTAAGCAGTTTCACTGCCGTTCACAGATGTCATTGCAATTTGCCTAAGCCATCGCATACAAAGCTTTTAACTATACCCTTATGACAAAAAGTCTGGTGTCAACCTATATTTTGCCATTAGAAGTGTTTGACCTGATTGATGTTAACCATGTATTTTCATGCATATTTCAAGCCATATAAAGCAGTTCCTAAATTATTACGTAGCTGAAGCGAGAGCATTCAGCGAAGTAATGGTTTTACTAAAACTGTCTGTCTGTCTGTCTGTGCGCACTCTCCTGGTCACATACATTGACCGATTTGGACCCAATTTGGTACACAGGCAGCACTACTCAAGAGGACCTCTGGGAATACTTTTCAGCCAAATCGGTCAAACGGTTTGAAAGTTATAGGCTCGAAAGTTCAGTAACTCATCGATTTGGCTTAAACGTATACGTAAGCACAGCATTGCATCCGTGTGGGTGTGCTTGTGCATACATCCGGAATCATGTGCCTGTGCATTAAGTCAGAATCCGAACTGGTATTCTACAAGTAATGCTTTTACTACGTTGGGAGAGGATCGCAGAGGTGGGTTAAGAGAGAGAGGTAGTGGAGGAGATTTGGTGGATATGGGGGGTAGTGGTTTGGAGGAGATCACTCAACGCCTTCTTCAGCTACGTCTCTGGCCTGATTACTAGCAGTTTATTAAGTATAAAGTTACAATTTCTCCAAGTAGGAGTCGAATTTTGACGTAGAATTTTTTGTTTCCGACTTCTTTTATTCTCTTTTTCGAATACTATGCATGTCCGCAATTTTGTGCAGCATATTTTATATTTCAGTTTTTATATTTTGAATGTAGTTAAACCTGTTTTGGTAAGTGTCACGCTCACATATCCGTTCACAGGAAGCATAGGAATGGCTTTATTTTGCGGCGCACATTAAATAAATGGAAAGCGACAAAACATTTATATTTTAAGTTTATTTTCTACCACATTTGACCATCAAATCACAGATATTTGTGCTTAATAATGCAAAAATCATTGCAACCAGTTTTATATAGAAAATGGTATGTAATTTTTATGCGTCTGTGTCAATTATTCTGGAAACATAAAACACGCAAATATTAGGAACATAATCGTAGGTATTAGATAATATTGGAATTAATAATAATGCAAAATTATTTTACCTCAAATATGGCCACCATGTCAAAACCATGGATTTTAATGTTCCTAATTTCCCTTCATTCATTGAAGAATTATCTGTTTGCTCAATCTTGTCAACCGTTTCACAAAGTAGAAGACGTTCGCTGCCACAATCGTCGAAATGTCTGTAATAATAATTGGTGCTGAAATACGGACATATCTCAAGATTTGTGTCGTGACCCTCTCTTGCCATTGTCCAGAAACCTAAAAAACATTTACACGTATTAAAACAAAATTTAAATACACCAGTTTACACAAACTACCTTTCAAAGTAAAAATCTCTTACTTCTTTGGCCATTTCTGCGAAGAAACTGTATGTGGCAGTCAGTCGTTACAGTGATAAGTTGCAGACCGTGAGATTTGCAAAAGGCTCTTGATTCAATCCAATCCTACCATGCCGAATAGAAAGTTATAATAAACTTTAAGATAAAAGTTCCGACTAATTATAAACACCCATCAAATTAGCTACCCTCTTAATGTTGTCTCCATAATACGTCTTGTTTTCAAACGTTCCTAATTCAAACAGTTGAGACTCCGGTTTCGGTGTGGCTGAGATTGTGGTTTTGCTTGAGGATGTTGTTTCCTCCTCCAATTTACTTGCGTTGATTGAGGTACTTGAATCTACGCTTTCACAAAGAGGAAGACGGTAACTTCTGCAGCAACAATTT
This sequence comes from Orchesella flavescens, assembly GCA_964034955.1. Taxonomy (NCBI): domain Eukaryota; kingdom Metazoa; phylum Arthropoda; class Collembola; order Entomobryomorpha; family Orchesellidae; genus Orchesella; species Orchesella flavescens. The sequence continues at coordinate 4,132,300 of OZ035954.1, forward strand.
TCAACGTATTGGAAATAGGAGTTAAAATATGGGCAATCATTATCATCTTGATTTTTCAGCTCGTATACGGCTCCCCCTCTGCCTGAAATCCATTGTGCTGCAAGTAATTGGAACATAATTTATATTTCTATTGGTCAATTAAATCATTGCCTTATACAAATGATTTCTCAAAAAAATTGCAGTTTGCTTTACTTGAATATATCTTTATGGAATCCATAAAATTACGAAGGGCTCCTGAGAGAAATGATCGTACATCTCGATCTGAAATTCTGGAAAGTTGCAATCCATTCCCTTCGCACAGAGCTCTCGAATCTGCCCAAGTCTAGTTTAACAAATAAAATTAAAATATGGCAAAGTATACTATATGTATGTATGTATATAATTATTTTTTATAAATTAGTAAAGTACTTGAGTTCGGTTGCCCGCGTAGTATTTTTTATTTCCAAATGTGCCAATAGAAATCAATTTTGGTAGGGGATTGGAAAAGATTGATCGTTGCGATGAGTGGGTGACATTTATGTTGCCTTCAATTGCTCCCAAAGTCGAATTCTGTTGTATTGAGTTCGGAGGTTTAGTTGTAATAAACCTGACAACTGGCAAGGTATATAGGAACCTGCGATCTAGCATTTATACTGAATGAAGTAAACATAAGCTATGTGTCTGAGAATTGGTTTAAAAAAGATTTGAAAATTTTCATCATTGTGGCTGCTATTGAGAATTTTTTTTTAAAAAAATTGACATTTAAACGCTTATAGGTCACGCTGGGGTCATTGCTGAATCTTGATAATAGCATGGTTGAGTTTTTCTCGAGAAATAGCATCATTTTGATGTATCATAACCCATGTTTTGCTATTAAAAAATATTTGACCTTGACCTTTGACCCAGTTGCCGTTGACCGATTTTGCTCATCTTCGAACTCAGTCAAGGTCTTGACCTAAGGTGTCGTTTAGCAAAAAGAATTTTTGAAAATTTTCAACGGTGTAAAAGTTATCGTGCGAACAGACGGACAGACGGACGGACGGACGGACGGACAGACAGACTATGATCCATTCTAAAAAACCTGCTTTTGATCTGCGATCGCAGGTTAATAAGCCGTCTTGCGTCAGCAGCAAAGACGATTACGAAGACTTTTACTAGCAGAAGAGTGCGCATGGCTATAAAAATTGGATGTTAACTTGTTAATTATAGTTAGAAAATCTGTAACTACTTTTTGACTGCTTGCCTATGTCATTATGAATGATATTGAAAGCCAAATCTTCGCCGGTTTATATATGGGTGGAAGTTAGGTTGATTTAGCTCATTGGATAAAAAATTATCGAGTGCTCAGCATTTCCAGGAAAATCGATTCTCTGATTGTTTTTCTCATTCACACGATTCATCACAGGAGTCATAGTTGACTTTGTCTGTGTCACAACATTTGCAGCGAGCTTATGGAGAATCAAGCCAATGCAATTGAAATAAATTGATGTTACTCTTCAAAACATATAAATTTAGCAACAGCGAGAGCATATGTATAATATCCATCCACCATGGGCAATGATCGTTTCATGCAACATCTATATGTATTTACGTGGAAGCATTTTAATTTGAATAACGTGTACATACATACATTTACGCTTACAAAGAAATGCTAAAAGGGTTTTATGAATGCCAATAATGATTATAAACTATCTTACCGGCCACAGCTACGTGACTTGGTGTAACAATATGTTGTGCATGTATTTTGAGGTGCCTTCAACTGTCAACTGTGGCTAATTTCATTGGAGTTTTAATAGCATTCAGCTTTTAAATCCCAAAAAGTGGGTAATTCAAGCTATTTCTCAATATTCTTTCCACCACCGGTGGTGATGGTGGTGGAAATTATTATTGACATTTATTCATAAACCCGTTTTATCGTAAGCGTAAAGGGACGTATGTACACGTTACTCAAATTAAAATGCTCCGACGCAAATATCTACACATATTATTATGTTGCATGAAACGATCATTGCCCATGGTGGATGGATATTATATTCTCTTGCTGTTAGCTGTAGTTATATTTTTTGAAGATTAGCATCAATTTATTTCAATTGGCTTGATTCTCCATAAGCTCACTGCAAACGTTGCGACACAGACACATTCAACTATGACTCCTGTGACGAATTGTGTTAACGAGAAAAACAATCAGAGAATCAATTTCCCTGAAAATTTCGATAATTTTTGACCCAATGAACCAAATAATCCTTACTTCCACTCATATTTAAACCAGTGAACATTTGGTTTTCAGTATCATTCAAAACCACAAGCAAGCTGTGATTAAATTGACCAATAGAATAAAAGTATGTTCCAATTACTTGCATCATACAGGATCGCGGGCAGGGACGCAGAATTATACGGGCCAAAAAATGGAGATGATGATGACGATGATTGTCTAGTCTTCTACACGATTCCCTGTCACCTTTTCGATATGCAAACATTTCGATTTTTTAGTATCGATAGTATCGATTAGTTTTTTAGTTTCGAGATAAAAAAATCTTTATTAAACCAACTTTGAGATGATGGCGAGTCACAGGAATACATCTTAACTAACTCAAAATTATGAATTACTTTAACATAAAAAATATCAAATATAAAATTTGCATACGCTAAACTGTAGGATACATGTAAGTTTAATTTTTAAGCTATTGTATGAAGCCCTTGGCGTCTGAAGTTTCTTCTTTGCAGCATATACACAATGATAATGGTTTTCTATTAACCTTCCTGTATTTTTTCTTTTGCAAATGCAGGCTACAAGTTTTTCGTATGGATGCTAATGTGTTTTCAGTTCTATTCTGTTCCTTTCTAATGTGATTTCTTTTTTCCAAAATAACTGGAATACTCAACGAATGCAGAAGCCATGTTCTTCACTACGAAGTTGAAACCGAACAACTCAAGTTCAGCTTGGGATACCTGAAGTCTGAGAGATTTTGGTGAAGGAAGATGTGAAAAGATTTTACATGTAATTTGCATCTAAAGGTTTGCATTTACATATAAAGATCTTTATTGTTTCCAAAACTAAATTTAATTAATAGAAAAAACAATTTCAAATCACTTGTAACACGGGCTTTCCAAATTTCAATTTCTAATTTAAACTATCACTATTTTACTGAAAGCCAATGTCACTACAAAACTTGCCGTGTAAATCAAGTACACAATCTTGGGTTTTGGTTTTGGAGCTATCTTATTACCGGGTTGTAGTACAGAGTGGCGGTGTGAAACCAATGCATTGTTCCCGCGTTTTTTTGGCGCTATATCCTTAACAAAGCTAAACATTCGAATTTAGCTTTTGTGACTAGTGTAAAGATGAGCGAAATTTTCTGAATATCTACGTTAGCCTGACCTAAAAACAAGTCTGACTAGACATGACGTTTGACTGTTTTTCTCTCGGATAGATCTAGGTGTGGTTTCCTTTCTGTAATGGGCCCACGTGTAGGAAAGATAATTATCTTTGAAAAGTGGAGTTGAAATGAGCCCAAAGTGGTCATAACAAGGGAATCTAATTATTTCAAATGATGAGCAAACTTCAATCTAAGCTGTTTATTTGCTGGATGTCTTTTGGGTATTAACTAGAAATTTACTGCTGGTTTATAGCTCTGTCATTTCTCTCCGTCGTTCCGTTCGGAGGCAGAATAACACGAGAACGCTTGACTTTTTTAAATTCTTTTTAAGCCAGCGATAGCTTAGGTCAAACGAGGAACCAAGTTCAATTTTAGACCAAATCCAAGTTACCCCTCGGGGAAAAGGTCAAGATATATAAGATACCAGTCTATATAAGACGATATTTCTGTATATGCCTACAAATTTTATAAAATATCAGAGTAAAGTAAAGCCTTTAAGTTTGCGTGTTTAGATTAATTACTTTTGGTATTTGGCTTCCGCCCAAACATTTACATTATCTTATGTGCTAAATCCCAAGTTGTAAATTCAATCTTTAACGAGCACGCTAGAATCATATTGAATACAATTTATAAGTTGCCCATCAAATAAGTAATCCACGTGTAAAGATAATTGAAAATCTTTCAATTGACACGGAGGATTTACTTGTCATCTGATCGATAGTGTCTCGCCATAGTTCAGCTCAGTCGCGTTTTAAAATTCCAGGTTTCTCCCTGTGCTTGTTTGGTTGCAGACTCCTTTCTGTAGTTTTTCCACAGTTCAGTTTTTATGGTGTAGTTTAAATATTAACTTATTGGCGTGGTTATGTGGTATTACGATAAATCAGATTCAATTAATGATTCAGTGGTTGCAGTTACTGAGAGTAGAGAGTGTTTCTGATTGTAAACTTTCGAACTTCTGATTTTAACAACAGTTTTCGTCGGAAGTAATTCAAGTGTATACAGAGGAGTAGCAGGGTATTGACCATAAATGCTAGTGAATATTTGCAATTGAAATACAAATTTTAAAAGTTACCGCTGCAATGTTTCCTTATCAGATTTACATGGTGATGTTGCTACTAGCTGTGACTCCCGTTTTAGAATCAAAAGCCAGCGAATCTGAATGCTTGTCGCGACTGTTTCCTGACCTTAATATCAAGTGGGAACAGTTCGTTATTTATTTTTATAACACCAATGGATTTCTTAACGGTTGTTTCCAACCAAGTCCATCATTACATTCGAGGCTTGTTTCCGTGGACAACATGAGCATTGCAAATCGTGGAAATTATCGTTATTCAAATACGTTCAATGTCATGCTCATTTCCTATCGAGTATACTATCAAACGGCTCTCGTCGAGATTGGAAATACATTGGTACCCTCTCGATCCATGATTTTATTTGTTTTTGTTGGTAGTGCAAGGAAGTTGGCACATATTCAAAACGGATTGGCATTCCTACAAGAATCCCACAAGCAAGGACAACATCCTATTTTTCCAGCTTTGAAATTGATAGTAACTCTGCCCCCAACTTTAAAATGTGAAGCAAATGAAACGATAATAATGGTATTCTGTCTTAAATACTGTTCCGTACCTCCAATGACTCTAGCTAGATTCGCCCAGCAGTTTCAATTAAATGACATTTATTCCATGCATCGGGATTTGTTTTGGAACGCAAATAAGAAAGTAATGCTTGCAATGGTAGAAGGATTTGCCTGGTTTATTCATCACTCTTCGAGACATCAACGAAATAGTTGCCTAAACAAAAAAAGACGAATGCATTTTGTTTGCGTAAGAAACATTGAGGAAATTTTTACCTTCTCAACAAAGCACAACATGACTTTAAGTATGCATGAATTACTGCAACGGGAAAAGTTTCTTTTTCAGCAATGGTATGGTGGCCCTGAGATTATTGTTGGTCCAACTGCAACACAACGACCATCGTTAGACCCTATTTTGGTGATAGGCCGCCAACCGTTTTACAAGTTTGAGTCGGATAGCTTTTTATACTGTCAAAAGAAAGCAAATAATGACCATGCGTTGACATTCGGTGTTTGGATGGAAGCATTTTCCAATGACGTATGGATTAGCCTATTCTGCGTAATAATAGTTGTGACTTTGTTCACTTACTTTTATCATCGTAGATTCGAATATGTTGTACGTCAGCTTGTTAGCTATATTTCCATTTTATTTGGCCAGGATGGAGAAATATTAACCCGCAATTTAATCGTGATTTCTTGCTTGCAAATCCTGTGTTTACAATTATATGGTAATGGTTTAACAAGCTTAGTGACTGTTATGCTTCAACCGAAAGGATTGAAATCTGTTAAGGAACTGGTTGACAAAAATTACACAATAATGTATCAAACATATAGTGGTGGGATATCCACCGAAGGAAGATACGGTGACGATTTCAAATCACTAGGCATACCGATTTCGAAAGCATTCCGTACGATAAATGGAGTTGAACCAGGCTCTAAACAGATAATGGAGGACTCACAACTCGCATTAATACGGCCTACATCTAGTAAGGAACTCGAAAAAGAGATTTTGTCATCAGAGTTCAGAAAAGGATTTGGGCCTTCTAGCTGGTGTTTCGTTCTCGAGCAAACAGTAGTTAACAAAATATATACATGGAAAATTAAAACTGAAAATCAGTTTTGGCTTTATGCTACATCTCAGCAAATTGTGGCCTCCGGGTTACACTACAAGTGGGATGAGTGGGTAAATTGGCATAGGATGCTGAGGTACAGAATACTAAATCCAAAATATTCACCTGGTTCCGATACTATTGATTACAACAAATTTCTTGGTTTGTTAATCGTGTGGTTTTGCTTAACTACCATTTGGTTTGGCGTTATTTGTGTGGAAATCAATATTTTCAAAATCATTTACAAAAGATGCGCTCTTGTGTATGATGGATTGAAGCGGATGTTTCTGGGAAACTACCAAACTTAAAAGGAATGTGTTTTTCAAAGTATTCAAATTTTAAATTCACTTAATTATTAAGGTTTTAAAATTTATTTAAACTGATGCAAAAAAGTTGAGTTTGGGTCGAAATTAAAAAGTTGTCATTTTTAAAAATAAAAAATGTCATATCAAGACCAGTTTTCTTCGCTCATTAAGATGTGCTAAGATTTTTTAACATATTATGTAGCTTTTGAGAAAATAGCATATTTGTAAAAATGTTTTCTACTTTGTCCTATGATTTTGGCTTGATTTTTTTTGTATTATGAGCAATCTGTCTGTAAACGCAGCATTTTATGTAACGCCCTATTTTATGATTTTGAACTTTGAATGCGTAAAAAATAAAAACAACAACAATTAATTGCAGTAAAATCATTATGTATTGCATCTCCTTGGATTTTAGAACTGAAAGAATGGCGTGAACATCCACGAAACCATAGGCATTAATGACCTTGCATTGACACTGTAGATTATGTGTGGGCGAACAGTTGGACACACTCTGTTATTTGAAGTGGTCATATATCCTCATTGACTTTGACGACTGTCAAACCCAATTCACACACAAACAGGCATCCTCATACTCATGCATCCAATGTAGCTTCAATGCATTCCATTTCAAAATGTTGAAATGGAACGCTGAAAGCAAGCTTGCTTTGCATTCAAACAAAAACAAAACCACATCAGAGTAACAACAACAGCAGAAAACAATTCAGTTTATGTGAAGCTGCTTCGTTTGCTTGTATCATAGCCGGCTCTCTCATTTTAAAAGTGATTTAAATTCAAAATAACATTAAAATCATGAAGACATCAGGCGTACTTTATTTTTGGATTTTAGTTTTGTTGTTTGCCAACGGAAAAGCAAGTGAAGTGGACTCAGACATTAAAAACTTAGGTATTGTTGATGGCAAAACTTATTTTGTGGACTCTGTACTTCGGGTAAATGAAATTGAACGAATTATCCTAATGTGTTTCGTGAAAAATCAAGTTGCTATAATTTTAATGGATTTTTTTCTGTAGAATTATACCGCAGCACGTTGTTTTTGCAAAAGTAAAGGAATGAAACTTGCGACAATTACCAGTGAAACTCAAGCAGATTTTTTGAAGTCAGCGTATAACTCAACTGAATTTGTTGGATGTAAACACCCACTTACAAATTAACAAATGAATGAGAGTTTTGTTTGGGAACTTAAATCGTTGAAAAATTTATTTGTTTCAGGGCACTGGGTAGGTGCAAGAGACCATGAGGGAGATGGAAATTTTACTTGGACTGAAACAGGGGAAAAAGTAAACGTATTCAGAACATTGGATATGGCTGGTTGGAATAATGAAGATGAAGTCAACAATTGTCTTTGTTACAGTTCAAATAACCAGCAAAAGGCGTATTATTTCAAACGCGCTTGTTATCATGAGCACTACTCTATTTGTCAACTCGTGTCTGGTAAAATGAGGAAGAAAGTTCCTAAACCACCAAAAATTAACACTTCTTTGAGTGATTTTATGGACATAAAATAAATAAAACAAAAACTATTTTCTGCATTAATTATTTTTGTCACTTCATCATTTTATGGTGACTTTGTTTTTTTCTGTATCGTTGGCAATTAAATCATAAACACCAAAACATTGAGTCTCATTTCTCATTGCATTTCTCGTCCACTACAAAACATCATCTCGTTTGAATGCTGCAGGCTGGTTAAAAGGATGGAGCCAATTAATTGTTTTTGTGTTGCATACAAAAAACGCTCGCTTATTCAGCAAGCCAGCGTCAGAGTGGAAAAGAAGCTGGCTTGCATGGAGAGCTGTTTTGTTTTTGTAAAAACTAAACTCCTTCATGAATATCTCGAAGCTAGCGAGAAATAACAAGTAAATGAAAACTGACGTGATGGCACCCCACTTGGTAAAATTTACTTTGCATTAATGATAATGAAAACACAATGGAATGAGCTGCAGTATGAGCCAGGGTTGCAAAAAAACATGGAGAAAAGCTTTTCTCCATATTTCCATGTAAAAAATAATAAAAACATGGAAAAAACATGGAAATACTAGGATACATGGAAAAACTCCATTCGCATGTTTTAGACACTCTACAATGGATACAATACTGTTAAAATGCACACTTATACTCAGAATAGTGAAAGACTGAACTCCTTTTCAGTGATGTTTATGATACTTCACCATATTTTTAGTAGTTTCCAATAGAATTTACTTTAAAAGATAGGGTGATTAAATTATGCCAACGCTAACTATAAGTTTCAACGAGTATTGACGCATTAATATTCATATTCTAAACTATAGAAAATATGAAAGAACACAAAGCTCGACAAAATAAGTGAATTTGTATCTTACCGGAGTGTTATTTCTGAGTTTTTAATTGGTTCAGGAGCATTTATCCATTTTTCCATGTAACCGCATTTATACATGGAGAAACGAATTTTCTTTTCTCCATGTTTAAACATGTTTTATCCATGTCATTTATCCATAATATGTTTTTACATATTGCAAAACTGGTATGAGCCCAATATATTTTATGTTCGTCAGAGCTCCCTATATAGCTGTGCGGATCTACATTGAAAATATCATGTTTTGTTTGCCTTGTTATATTGAACGTGGTCAACAAATTTGTTTTTTTCTCATCATCATTTACAAAAGAAGGCAAGTGCATTCGTTCTAAAAAGCTCACTCACAAGCAAGCATAATCGCATGTGAAGTTAAAACTGTGATCGTGAATTGACTGTGAAATGCAGAGAGTGGAATGTTCCTTATGAATTTTGATGTGATAATAAACTCTAATCTATTTAGATTGCCATGAAGTTTCTTCCGCGGCTTCAGCCAAGCTGAAGAAGCATTCAGTAATAAATATTGACCTTTACTTCATTGCAAGAACAAACTCCAATTTATTTGGTAAGCTCATTTATAGGAAATTTAAAAATGCATAATGATTAAAAAACCACTTCTTTCCTCTTTGACTTTATATGAATTCAAAGCCAATGTGAAAATAAAACATCACCCTGCATCATGCATGATAATATTTTTATGAGTTTCGTATCAAACGTATATATGTCACACATATAGCACATATGACATATATGTCAAATTATATATAAATTGCTCACAAAATAAACCTTAATATTTTTTATTGTTTGCCGTTTTCTAGAATGACAGGAATAAAATAGCGTTATTATTTATTTTTGTGTTATTCATGATTTCTGCTTTAAAAATTAAGTGGAAATGGAATGGTCAAAGACCGAGATAAAACGAGTATTTGTCACGCAAGTTAGTAGGATTATTTTTAATTTTTTATGAACATCAATTTCCAATTTTTAATTTCCTGACAAAATAAACCAATTCACAACTAAAAATAGAAATACTTAGAAAAATCGATGCTAATTAAATTTGTAGGAGTGCTTGTTAGCACTCAATAAATAGTTCATAGTGCTAATTAGCTGTTCGGACCAACTATAACCATTCAACTTGTAGTCAACCATTTGACCATTTAATTAATTTCTACCAGTATTCTACGAAGAAATATTTCGGACAGAACTGAATCCGACCGCAAAATCTTAATTATTCGTTAAATTTTAGGACAACGTTTTGGTGAGATTGTCATCTTATTTCTTACTAGATTTAATGAAACTATTTACCAAGTAATTCTAGTTCACGATCGTTAGTTCTAAAATATTTTACATTAGTTTGTAAATATTTGCAGTTATTCTACATTATCAGAAATTAATTAAGTAGATTTCACGCAGTGGAACAATTACTGCAAGCAAAATACAGCATTAGTAATAAAAGATGTGCTACCCAAGCAATATTCTCCTTATGCATTGCTATAAACATAACCATAAATTATTACTCCCCTTAAAAAAGATGGATTTAATAACAATATCAAATATTTTCTGGTCTTGGTGCTACAACAACAAGCTTAGGAATGCTTTGGTTATTAACTACATTCACTTTTGTGGTAGTTCGAGACTTGCAGAATTTTAACTTAAACCTAATTTGACGATATAAAAATGTTGCTCCATTTTTAATATGCGACCTAATCTCCCAAACAAAAACTAAAGAACAAAAACATAATAGTGCAAATGATGACTGCATAATTACAAGTACTCTCGTATCCATTTTCATTTTGACCACGGAAACCTTTTCCTCCACAGTTTTTAGTTGACGAGTCTTCAATTCATGGTTTTGTAGTCCAATCCAAAAGAATCTAATACCACTATCGTACAACAGTTTACTTAGCGTTTGTTTCATTTCTAAATTCACAAGAGAATGCTCAATCCAAGCAAACAAGCGATACCAGCATATTTTTTTTTGACTTGATGACACCGAGACAGATCTACCCCATCCATATGATGCTGATAATTAAGCGACCGCGTTATAATGTTGCAAATCCGCTTGGTTGATACAAATAACTTCAAACCGTCCCTATCCATCTCCCAGAGGCTGAAATAATCCCGTTCCCAAAGTGGTTCTGTCCAATATTTATCCAATTCAAAACTATCATTGAAGCCTTCTGCCCCCAAATCATTTTCAAATATTTTGATCTGGGTTTTACGTAAAAAGATTGATATGTTTGGCATGAAGGCAAACCTATTATAAATCGACGGAGTTGCGTATTTGTAGCCATCAGTAAGAAGTTCGGATAATGTATTTCGTATATAAGGAGAGGGAGGGACGATCATATTCTCGGTCATAATACAAGTGTAAAGAAACTTCAAAATGAAGCATACAATGACAAAGGCAATAGTAATATTTGAGATGATATGTGTGCTTCCTTGAATTAGAATTTCATAAATATCAAATACAATATCACTAATAGTGTGCTTCTGATTACTGTTGATAGCTTCGCTAAATGTTGTGTATTTCCTCAAAATTTGGAAACAAATTAATAAAAATGTGCCGACACCTAAAGCAATCCAAATATAATGGTCAAATGGTTTGCCCAATATACTAATCATGTTTGGTGTAATAGTTTTGATTTCATCACAGTAATGTAATGAATTTTGTCTAATATCATTATACAAAAAACTTTGACCTTCCATGTGCCACAGTTTTATCCAGTTAGAGGTGAGCGTTGTCCAAGTCACCATTCCTTTGAAATATATATTCGGCCAAAGATCTGAATTGAAAGTACCGAATACTACAGAATAGTTTAGATGCTCACCCATAGTAGACGATAAGAATGCATCAGTTTCCATGCATTCAGGACCCTGTTCATGGACTCCAGTAGCTGGTTTTACAAAGGTATTTTCACTAAGTTTACAATGAGTCCTGTCCTTTGGATTAATTGAACCACTCATCGTCACAACTTGTATGATTGGTTTTGAGAGCAGCTCGTTCCAACTCAGTTTTGGATGGTCCCAAAACGGATGAGGACGAATAAATTTGTTGGGTAGAGCCATGTTAACAAATTGTTGTAAAAGGAAATTCTGAAAAGTATTCTCGAATGGGCGCATTCGAATAAGTGTCTCCTTTTCCAATTCGCATTGTAAACATCCCCACTGAGCCTCTATGACGTTTGAGGTTTCTGAATTGATTACGAGCAGAAAGTGCAGTGCTGGTGGAATCATAACAGTGTCACATGTCTCTTCCAATTGGGTGGGTAGCTTGAAATTTTTGTCGGTGGTGAAGCTCAATATAACATTATCAGTTGAGGTCATTGGTAGTCTTCTTCCGACGCCCCCGAGTCTTAGCCAATATTGCTAATCAATATACATTGGGTTGTTGCACTCACGTGTTTGTAATGTGATTTGCGAAATGTCTGTCAATATTAGTATACAAGATGACTCGCTGACTGTGTGAGTTGACTTGGTGGGAATGTAGCTACTCGTTTCTGTTACGTTTGGGAACAAGGCAGTGAAAGTTTTGTAGTGTATGTTTAGCATCGGGAATAAATGATCCGAAATCATCCATGTGAATTTTTCAGCTCGTTGATTTTCTTGAACGACATGGTTTAAGAAATCATTTGTTGTGCTTTGTGGCACTCCAGGGATGTCATGATTGTACGGGGATCGAAATACGTATATTGTACAGAAAGTGTATTTGCTAAAGTTTACTTCCAACTTGAATGTGTTGCAGAAAATAATTTCGAAAAATACTAGCATTACACAAAGAAATACTCGATTAGTCGTCATGATTCTTTAGTTAAAGTTTAAATTTGAGTTTTAACTACAAGTATCGGACTTGAAAAAGTGTGTGATAAGTTTATCAACTATATTCCGTTCTCTTAAGGTTTGCAACCAAATATTTTCGCAACAAATGTACGTGCGAATTTGTTGGCATGCAATAATTCTGCTGCTTTTCAATCAAATGGCGAAAACATAATTGCTTAGTGGCTTTGTCTGTCGGTTGATGTGACTAGCAATAATTTATTTTGTGACGAAACGAAAACTAAAGTAATTAACTTGAAACTTTAAGAAAGTGTGAGCGTGTATGTTAAGAATTTTAATGGGATACCTGTCTGTCTAATACAGGAGGGGATACAAATTGCTTAAAACTAACAATTGTTTTTTGCCGACACGATTATTCATTAGCTCAAGAAAAATGTTTAAACTTGAAAGAAAATTGGCATTTATAATGGATTTTTTTCAATTAACTAGCAAAAATTGGTATTTATAATGGATTTTTTTCAATTAGCTAGCAAAAATTGGGAGGTGAAAACTAATTCAGAAAGCTTTGCGCTATAACTGCGAAAATAAATAAATAAATAAATAACGCCTGGTATTTAAAGCGTCACGTTTTTTACCAACATAACTAACAATGCTAGGCACGTTTGCTCCTTCTGGTTTGTTCTTTAGACCTTTAAAACTCCACTCCCCCCATTTTTAAAATCGTAAACCCTGCACTTAACTCCTCAAACTGGTTTGTGAGGAATGGTAAAATGGTTTAAGGTAAAATAAACCCAAATCCTAGCACAAATATACCTAATCGAAATGGAATAATCGTCGATTTTCCACAAAATCTAGGTGGTATAGACCTTAAACACTTACTGTAAATATATCTAGAATTGTTTTTCAATTTTCGTAGTTTTTACGTGATAAATAAAACGCTTTCAATTACCATTGAGAATAATTTAGCATAAATTAAATATAGATATATACTGAAAGAAAGAGAAAAATTTCAATCAAAATAAAATTGAAAATGAAGGCTAAGGAAGCTAAACATCACTAAAGCATTACTATATTGTCAATTTACTAGTACAATGTAGAATTAAATACAATACTAAATTATGAAGAAAAAACTAAATACAAGTTAAAACACTGCTTTGCTCCGCACAGGAATAGCGATCAGAGGCGACTAGTTTTCTTAGCATCACTTTCGTCCTGAATAAGAGCAATTATTTTTTTTACTTAGTTATTATTCAACCTTGAATGTTTTTTTCTCATTATTGCTCTTCGGAAAAACCAAAAAACAATTAGCTGGTGAAAAACATGTCTTGATTAGAAGCTTGACAAATGATTAATCTACCATAAGTATGCATAGGAGATGATTATCATGGCGTGGAGCGACCAAATTATACAGGAGTGAATACTATTCAATTGCTACCAATAATTGTTTTTACCTAAGCGATTGTTCATTACTCTTAGCCCAAGGGTTGGCACGGGCGCTAATATTTCAAAATCGATTCTTTCATAACACGATAGCTGAATAATCAGAAAAGTATGAGTACAATTACTCCCTTGAGAATATCAATCTGGATGTGCTGCTCCAGTTTTTCGGTAATTGCTTTCCGCAATACAGGCTGTTTTTTTCAAGTGAACTCATTTTGAAACAACTGACAAAGAGCCGCTTCTTTACTAAACACAGAAAGCAATACACCATTTTAATCAGTTGAGTCTCCTCTTCATTTTCCGCTATTGGTCATTGGTTTTGGTGAAGCCCTGTCTGGACACCTGTCACTTGAAGTGGAATCGCTCATTTTGGAGCTTTCCAAGAGTATCTGCGCCCAGAATAAGATAATTTCAACGTTAAAAGTGCATGGAATTAACGTGTCGAGATCAGCAATATACTAAGTAATCCATTGCAGAGGAAAAAGAAGAGCTGCGCATGCGGTTGGAGCCACCACACCGCCTCGGAATGCGGTCAAGAGAAAGCGGAATCAACCCTTGATCAGGAAGGTCGACCTTTTCACCACGAAAGAGAACCCGCATCCTATACGTGAGATGGCTAAAAGATGCCCAGTTTCCTCCTCTAGAATCCACAAAAAAAATCATGAAGATTTGGGGAAACGAACCTCAAGAAAAAGTGTCGTCCATGTCTTGAAAGACACTCATCGTGCAAACCGGAAGTCGAACTGTAGGAGCCTCTGTGAGTGGCACCTAGTTGGTGGAAAGAGCGAGTTCGTGGTCACCCTTGATGATGTGATGTTATGCTAAGCAGAAGTACGAGGTGGAGAACCTCGTTATAGGAAAAAAAGAAAAGTTTATTGATAAAGTTATGGTGGTGGGTGCTATAAGTGGGAGGGGTGTGCTTCCTTTAGTCAGGGTACCCCCAAACGTAAACATTAATGCTCACTAATGTATAGAGCATGTTTTGAAACCTCAAGTTGTGGTTCATATTCCAAAACTTTATGGTGAGGACACCTTCAAGGTGTTCATTCACCAGGATGCCGCAACATCGCACACTGCGCGTTTGACCGCTCAGTACGCCAATGAAGTGAATAAAAAACAGGAATAACCATCATCTCCAATGAGAAAATACCTGTGAAAAGCCCTGCCGCAAGTCCCATGGATTTCTTTGGCTTTGGCTACTTGCAGCAGGAGTTTTTCCGATGAAAACCAAAATCTTGGATGGGCTGTGGAAAGCTACAAAAAGGGCGATTCCACTTCAAGTGACAGGTGTCCACAGGGCTTCACCAAAAGCAATGACCAATAGCGGAAAATGAAGAGGAGACTCAACTGATTAAAATGGTGTATTGCTTTCTGTGTTTACTAAAGAAGCGGCTCTTTGTCAGTTGTTTCAAAATGAGTTCACTTGAAAAAAACAGCCTGTATTTCTGGTCACTCAATTATTTTACAAATATAAAGGATAGGAAAACATCTTTTACATACTTTATGACAAGGAAAAATCACGAAACAAAGATCTACCTGAAACTAAACTGGTCCCAAACTGAATTGTATAAAATAATATTTGATTCGTCGGGACAACCAAATATTAAAAATTTAAATCACTTTCGAATAATTACCTTCATTGGACATTGAATGATTCATTGATTTTAAAGCGAATACTATCAAATTCAATTTGGTGACATCAGAATTCCAGAAGATTGTAATAAATTGGATTGGTTCTATTTAACTGGATTGTTACTTTAATTGGCGATTAGTATAGTTTTTAAACATGGAATATTGAAAGAAATTTACTAAAACCTCAATTTATGAGTGACACATTGTAACTCGAATTGAAATGAAATTAACAATTTAAAGTGATTCAAAACTTACTTTAAATTTTAATTGCTCTCAATCAAACGCTACTTTTGCAGGAATATCTTAAGTTTGAGGACTCCCGAGCTGAATAATTCCTAAAGAGTAAAAATTCTAATTTGTTATCGTCTTGTATCGCATATCAGTCGTGAGTTGTAACTACTGCCCATCGTGTCATTTTGATCTGAAAATCTAGAAACAAGTGATCCGAAAGTTGAAAACTTTGTTTAAAATTTTAAGAAAGTTCGTGCTCAAAATGTCGGATAATCGACTCATCACAGTTCCACACATGCAAGCCGCATTACTAAATCATTTTCGATATTCTAACACGGAATTTCTTTTTGAAGATTCGGGTAAAATGACATCCGCCTTATTTGCTGAATGTATAGTTTTGTTATGCGTTTCATTAAATTTTGATTTTAATGTATACGTGTTCGGTATTAAAGCAGGATCTGGTATCATAAATATCACCTACCAAAAGATTGAATTACCACAAATTTTGGTGATAAATGCTTTTTTAATTTCAAAACAAAGATTTTCTCCACCTGAACTACTTCTGATTTCGGAAGCGAAATTCCCATCAAAAATTCCAGAAGGGGAGTTGCAAGTACCATACTATAATCGTATTTTGCAGAACAAAATGGTTAATTTCTTATTCAAACCGTTTACAATTCCAACGGCTATTCTCATACCAGTGGAAACTCAATTAAATTTGACAGACCAAAACACAATTATTCGAAAAGTTATCTGGCTGCTTAGCGCATCAATTCTTTTATTCTTCAATATTGAAACAAAATCCGTTAGCGTTGGTTGTTTTACTTGTGAAAATCGTCTAATATCTAAATGGGAGATGGACTGGGGTAGTAATATATCCCTTGTAAACATTACGCTTGAAGGAACTTTATCTTTCAAAAAGTTGCGAATCTTTTGAGAAAAGTTACATTCAAAACATTTTGTTGAAGCTGATGAAAAATCCTCTCCTCAAGGTGTACCCAACTGCCATAATATACACAACTATAAAGCAAAATCTGCCTACAATAGCGAAGAATGCGAAGTTCATGAAATGTACTATAACTACGTTAATTGCACAAACTTTAGGAATTGCTGCATATACCACGGATCCACGACACGAATACTTCTTATATTTTCAATGGTATCGTATTACCCAGAGAAAATCTTACCGTTCGGTCAACAACAACTAGATATATATTATCAAGTTATCTTTCCTAGAGTCACATATTTTGACGCAAATTTTACTGCATTTCTATCACCTTTTGAAGCCACTGTTTGGCTATGCATGTTGCTTGCCATAAGTAGTATCTCAATCTGGCTTATGATTTGGGGTAAAGAGCGATTAAGTAGTTTACTCTTTTGGCAATTTTCCGTACTTGTTGAGCAGGACGATATGTCCTTATGCAAATTTCCGTACTTCGGGGGCATCATGATGATTATGATATATATTTTTTCATGTGTCGCAATTCGAAACTTTTATAATTCATCACTGTATTCATTTATGACTGCAGAAAAGCTACCTCTCAAGGTGCCGGATAGTATTGAGGAATTAGTCAATAGAGACGATTTTGCTTTGTTACTTTCACCATCTATCTACACCGATATTTCATATGCCATCGAATCATATGCAAATGGATATATAAAGTTGCCATTAAGAATTGTGGCTTTATACAATCGGATTCATAACAAGTCGCGCTTTTGTGAATCCGATAGTTCCTATACTGAAGCATTACAAAATGCATCTAGTCAGGGACACGTTCAAATGTCTTACTACGTGGATGAAATAAAAGATTTCTTGCGCTTGAGGACAACAATAAATGAATCTGTGCAGGTTACCCATTTTGCCATATTTTGTGAGATCAGTTGCGATGGTGAATCTAATGCCGCATTTCTGGGACAAAAGAATATTCACCGTGTGTTTCCGAAGCAAAGATCCTTTTTTAGCAACAACCGTTTCTGGATCATTAAGACTCCTACATTTGCTACGATAAAATTTCCTGATTTCTTAGGGTCGTTTGTTGAATCCGGTCTTTATAATCTTCAGGTCAATCGATATCGACTATTGAAGCAGTTTAACAATTTGCAACACATGGGTTACATTAGAAAGTTGGGTATGAGCAACGGAAGTTTGCTGAGTTATTTGTTTTTGGGAAGCAGAAAAGAAATTCCAAATGAAGAGGTGCCTACCAAAGTTTCAGCATTTTTTGGAACATTTGTTATTTACGGGGTTTTGTTAAATGTTGCTTTGGTTGCACTTCTATGTGAATTAAGGGGTAAGGGTCAAGGCTATTAGTTAATTGGAGATGAAACTACTGCATGTGTCTTTCTTTCTAAATATGAAGGAATTGCTCTTGGAATAGCCTTTACTTTGGTTAAATATCGCAAATATATCAGGTTAACTACCCGAATCATAATCCGGGTAAATAATGTTGGTCCATTTCCATGGACTCCATCTCCATGGTCAAAATGCTGATGCAGGATTATGTTTCCGATTTACACCCCACAGGATTATTTGCTTGATGAATGAACAAATGAACTCACATAAATCACGAGAGGCTTTTGCAACGGATGTTTGATAAGATAAGAAGATAATGGTCATGTTTTGGGTATACTACGGAATACAATTTTCAGTACTATGCAACTCCAGTTCAAATTACATTATAAAAAGCCACGACAAAGTTGTTCTTAAGTTGGGATGTATTTTGGCATACATATGTTTGGTTTAACAACCTTTCCAATTCATGCATGAAAATTTTATCAAAGTGATGTGGTAAACATGATAAACTTGTTGGTTGGATTTATGTAGGTATTACTTGTGCAGAAGACATAATTTTCATTGCATTGTGGAAAATAAATTGCGGCTGAAACTTCATAAAATATTAATTTACAACATTTTGTTATTGTATATCATTAAATTTCACATATTTCTCATTGCTTTAGTCTAGCTCACGTATAATACACAAATACGTTTCCCATATATTTAGTATCAAGATTCAGGATAATAACACATAATCTATCCCACAAAAATCTGCAATAAACATTTATAATAACAACTGGGACACTAATTTCCTTGTAGATTTTATTTAATTTTTTTACTCACAAACTTCAAATATCCACTCTAAAGTCCTGAGAAATTTTTATTTAAAATAATTTGTGTTGATTGATGTTTTCGTTTTTTTAGTTCATTGCTATTACCGTTTTTGAAGTCGAAATGCTTTTATATGTGATATGATATTTGTTTCCTGAAATCTTCTAGCTGAAGAGTTTACATAAATATTTCTTTTAGACTCCTCATATTTTGTCACAGTAGTCCACTATTTATTCCTAAAAAACAACTATGTTGCACTGACAATATTTTGAGTTTTCCGCAAACGAATATGTATAAATTTTTGATTCCTCTTTTTCGTTCTAGTTGCCGATTAATTATGCATTGCCCAAACTCGTATTTTTTCACCTGAATGATTGGGGGGAAAATATATGGCGAAGGAAATTCATCGCTTTTCTAGCAAAATTATCCCTATTCCGAAATAGGAAAGGAGTATCGTTTATGCCATTTAATATTCAAACCACTTTGCGACCAAATCAAATAAAAGTTGTCGCTTTTAAC
Organism: Orchesella flavescens; assembly: GCA_964034955.1. NCBI lineage: Eukaryota > Metazoa > Arthropoda > Collembola > Entomobryomorpha > Orchesellidae > Orchesella > Orchesella flavescens. Next base: position 4,151,693 of record OZ035954.1, read on the forward strand.
ATACATTTCACCTGAGCACCACCATTTATTTTTCCATCGAAGCTATTTTTTCGATGAATATTATATGAGCTTTTTGTGTGACTCAAAATACATATTGGAAACAGACATTACTGGTTTGTCTGTCGTTGTAGTTTTTCTGAGAAGACAATAATTCTTCAGTAGCAAACAAACAAATGCTTGGTGTTTGCATAAAAATTATTTCCTAAATATTACGAAACATTTTTATTTACGGAATGAGGTTTTGCTCCTTACTGGGGAAAAACAACCTTTTAGGAAAACATTTGAATTAATTACAATATTATGAGGTTAACAGCTGCTGCGTAGTTACTTTACGTAAACATATTTTTATGTGACATGGATTCCTCGCTTAAAAAAGGTACATGGGCTTGAAAAAGAGAACAACAACTGGAAAAATAATGAAAGCAATGAATTTTAAATGACAGGAAATAGGCATTCCATAGAATATTCGCAAATATTGGACATGTAACCAAAAAACAAACTAATAATGCTTTCTACCTTTATATATTATGCTCGGCACACATATAGATTACATTCGGTCAAACATTCGTGTCAGTTTCAATTCCTTTACGTAACCCAACGGAGTTTAGTTGGTGAATATTGGGAACAACAATTTATCCATCCTTTGCAAACAAAATATTAATCCGCCCCGGATTATTTTTTGTAGTAGATATGTATCAGGAGCCGGATGGAATGTTGAGAAAATTACAAATGTTTTCTGACGGCTGGAAACACTCTTCGGAAAGTATACAGTTAGAAAAATGTGCACCTTTGACAAGTCGCCATGTAGAAACGACCTGTTTATTTTGCCCCAATTTTGTTTTTCTGGTTGGCACAGAAGATCTCAGCAAAATCATACAGAGAAGCAGGATTCTCAAGAATTTTTGTCTTCACATGAATATAAGCAGTGACGTCATTCCTGATGAATGTCCAAGCTCAAAGTTTCCATTTTGCAGTGTTTGCAAAAATCTCCTTCATCAGCTTTGGGATTATCAAAACATTCTCGATACGGTTTGGGGAAATATATCAAAAGTTGTGTCTACTATTGAGAATACAGTTGTGGAAAGGGAATGTTCTGGTCATTCCAAACCAAATTTAATCCAAAGAAATATACTACGAGACATGATACTAGAAGGTAAGAATTTTTGGTCTTGCTTAAATTTTTAATGTATACCTTTAATTTAATATAATTAAATGTTTTCCTGTTGCAGGTTTTCGTCAAAAGTTAGCAATGACGGATAACATAATTCTTGATGATATGATAACCAAAAGAAACACAAAGAATGAATCAGATACTGTTAGTAACATCGGGACATCTGAACTTTCTCCAATTTCCGGGGAATGGCTGGTGAAAGTTGGAAACTTTGGAATTGTAAAAAAACAAGAGATGGCTGATAAACAAAAAGAAAAATTGCTTAGCGACTCATATCCCGCTACTGGTGATATTTCCATGCTGAACAAACAGGAAGTGAAGTAATGAGCTTTTGTTATTTTTTCACAAGAAAAATAAATTGTTCAAATTAATCTCATTTACATATTTTTTTGCAGCATTCCAAAACCCGTGATCGGAGTTATGGACAACAAAAAATTGAATTTGGAGGAAGACATTTACATGCTAAAACCTCGAAAACGCCGGCTGATGTTTGAAAACGTGGAGGTTTACAAATGTGTTGAGGCTAATCCAAATATGGAATACTTACAATGCAGCCTTTGCAACTACAACCTTGTTATTTACAACAAAAGTCCTAGAGGACACACGACATCATACAATAAAATGAAACATCACATCTACTCGCTTCATCAAAGTAAAATTGTTCAACAAAAAAAGAATAAAAATCAGGATTCATCCGGCGAGAAATTTCTCCAATGCAACATTTGTTTGAGACCAATCAAAAGGGGTAACAGTTTGTACAATTTGCGACTCCACATGTTTTCACACAAAAACGCTGAAGAGAGGAAGGCCGCATTTATTGCTGGAGAGAAGAAATGTGGACGGCCAGCAAAAAAGAAAGAGGAAAATAATAAAACAGTCGAACGAAATAAGCAGCAAGAGGTGCAACCAATTTATTGCCCCATTTGCAACCAAGCTTTTTCTCAAAGAGGAAGGATGACATCTCATGTTTTGAGAATTCATGGTAATGATCGAGCAAGCTGGCCATGCATTTACTCCATAAGGAGAAAATTACAAACGCAAAAGAATAATTTTGAGCCACCTGTTTTTGATTATCATCCACGAGAGAGGTCAATCTCTCTACCTTCTGAAAAACAGCATTAATAATTGGGGATGTCTTTGTCAAGAAGGTATGGAAGCGTTTTTAAGGATATGCTTAATGATATTGTGTGATGAATTCTCAATATATTAAAAATATGATGTAGTTAATTTTTCTTGAATGGGCAATACATTTTAAATTAAATATAATGTATCACCTTGCAACTAAAAACATAACAGCATGACCGGATTAAAAAACGGCATCATAAAACTTTCATACCTTATAAAATGAAATCTGGATTATATAATCAACACAAATTCTCAACATTGTTATAGGATAAAAATTCTATTGTGAAAAAATTTAATAAATAATAGGTTAAAGTAAAAAAAACTTTTCTTGCAAATAATTCTATGCTAAAGATACACACTTTGATAACAATTTAATTTAGTAATAGCTTATCCTTGATGTAAAATTAGTAAATATTAAACTTTGGCACAGTGGTGTTATGATTAAGTATGCTCGCGACAAATGAGATGGTAAATTTAATTTAAAATATTAATTCCGCGATTAATTTAAGAATACTTATTATTTAATTAAAACATTTGAGCACCCTTTAAATCAATTACTAGATCCCTTTCAGGGATTTATTTTTTTTGTGATTTAAAAAGCCAATGAAATATAACTGGAGGATGGATGGGTCACACAATTTCAACAACTTCCATATTATATTTTAAGATAAAGCATAGCACCAGCAACTATATTTAACTATAAGTCACTTTATAAAGATTGTAAAAAAACTATAACACTTGTGGTAGTAAATTGAATTATTAAAACCAACACAAATTTGTAATATGAAATACTAAAATTGTTTTTTAGTCAAAAACTTCAAATTTACAATGAATTAAAATAAATAACGTTCCAGAAAAATCTGGCACAAAATTTATTGATACAAGACTTGTGGTTGTGAATGTTATTTGATAACCAAGAATTGTCAACCTACATAAGTACTATGCAATCAAGCCATGTAGAGAAACATAAGTTAAACATGTTCCGGCGATTTTGTCACATATCCAGTTGGTTCAAATTAATTGGGTAGTCGGTTCAACCAAACCGACATGCATAGAAGGAATATAAAATATCGTCATCGGCAAGATATCAAAATGTAACTTTTTTTGTTGTGGTGGAATGCCATTTGTTGAAGTAATGCTATAGAGAAAATTGGTGAAAATCAATTGGGAAAATAATTCCATATCAGTAGCAAGTAAATTATTACTGGAATTTTGGAATGGAGCCATAAGTTCGACCTATAGTAAGCAACACATCATGCAAAACTTCCAGGAAAAAGTAGTATCATATATTATTTTATTTGAAAAGTAAGGATTATTATGACGGAGCTTTATACCTTTATCTCTTGTACTAAATACATAAGTTTTACATAATTTCCTCTCTTTTAAAAAATTGGTAAACCTAAGCAGTAAAATATTTTCTTGATATTTAGTTGAAAAATTAGAAATATAAGGGTTAACCCTTTTGTACAATAAATTATGAAAAATCTACACGAAGTTTTTAGAATGAGACTGCAATGTAATAAAAATAACTGAAAATTTCTATCGGATTTCTAGCAGACAGTATTCAAAATTGGTGTTCCAATCAACTAAAACATGTTAGAATTAGAGCTCATGAAGTAGAGGGAGCTGTGTATAAAAACGGACAAGAAAATTAATAAGAGCCCAAAAAGTAGTTGTAAAATAAAAGCGCCAGCCAACCATAATTTTCAAAGCCATGTAAAGGAAAACATATTCAATATTAGACACGTTTTATCGATTTCTTAGACATCGGAATAATTTTCCACCCAAGTGATTAGCCCAGCCAAGCGGAATGAGAACAAGTATGCGGTGAATGTGGCACGGATATAAAACAATTTTCGCTGGATTATAGCTTCTCTCTTTACCATACAAAGTTTTTGCAAATTGGTAAATCAATATTAATACCCTACCTTAGTGCAAACATTAGTTTTGTTAGAAAACCAATGATATTGTTGGGAAAAGGCACTTCACCACGACCATTAATGTTTGACAATAAGCACATATTTGTGTGAGCAGCTAGACAATATCAAAACAAATGCTGTGGTGAATTCTAATGCTTAAAAAGTAACAGTTTTTGCATTGCGGTTGTGAAATATCCACTTTCTGTTTTGCATTATTGAACACTGTCGCGTAGATACGTAATTCCCCTCATTTCACAGAAAATGATTGAGTGAGGATATTGCGTTTGATATGTATGAGTTGTTGTTGACCATTTTCTTTCCTTAAAAGTCTTGTCCACGTCAGTTTTAGAAAGTGCTTGTAAGACATCGCACGTTGTTTAACAACTGTGCAAAAAGGCAAAAAAGCAATTTAGATTCCGCTCAGGGAAAGTTGTTGGCATCCATTTCAACATATAAATTCATAATGGCTCATGTTCATGATGAAACACCTGGAAATTCCGAAGCTAGAACCAACTGCTCGTTCTGCTTTAACCTTGTTTTCTCACAAGAAAATGGGGAAAATGAAGTAACCAAGCAAGCCAGAATAAGAAATCGGCACATAAAAAATTTATGTGCTCATTTAAAAATCAGCAGCAATTTCGTTCCTGCAATATTCCTACTTTGTCCGTTGTGTGAGGATCTCCTCATTAAACTTCGGAAATATCAAGTAATACTGGATGGAATCAAACTCAAAATTGAAAAAGTTGTGACAATGATCGAGAGAAAGGTGGCGGATGGGGAAATTCTCAACCCAAAATCCAGACGGAATCAAAATGTGGATAATTTCGAAGAACTTCTCCTTTTTCGGGAATTAGTACTAGATGGTAAGCATTACAAAACAAATCAATCAACTAAAGCATCGCATAAAAACCAAATTCAAATATATTTTATATAGGCTACCGTAATAAATTAATGGAGCAACAACAAAGGCAACAAAACCCGAATCTCATTGAAAACAAAAACATCGCCAATTTTGCTCTACATGATGCGAATGTTTCTCATAAAAATTTGATTGTGCATGAAAATACTACTTGTTTTTCTTTCGAGCCTTCATCCTCGAAAGAAGGTATTATCAAATCACCCCAAAATGAAAATTCAGTTTTTCGTCCAAACGATCAAACTCCTTTTTGCGACCAAGAACAAAACCAAGAAGAAAGTAGCGACATAGGAGCTGAAAAATCATTAAACGATTTTACACTTTTGCCTTCAAACATTGATGAAGGAATAGACAAGACAGCTGAAGCAAGTATCAACCTGACATGTCATATCAAACAAGAATTGCAGAGGTAGATTTTAATTAATATTATATCTAAACCGAAATTTTCCTCTAAAACTTTATTTTTTGGTAGCAGCAGCTGTCAATTCCAGAGTGATGTCCCACATCATGACGGTGGTGAAAGTAAACAAGAATCTGTATCGGATAACGATATTTACATGTTGGAACGTCGAAAGCGGCGAACTTTATTTGAAGGTGTGGAAATTTACCGATGTAATACTGGCTCTAATCCAAAAGTGGAATATTTGCAGTGCAGTCTGTGCAATCACACGCTTGCAATTTCCAAGAAAAACGTGAGGGGAGAAATGACATCGTTTACTAAAATGAAGCTGCATATCTACACATCTCATAAAAGTATGAAAACTGTAAAAACTATTTTACTTTATTTTTACTAAGGCTAAATTTTATTTTGGCATGAAATTTCTATTTTACTCTTTAGACACAGTTATTGCTGCTTCAACAACCAATACAAATGAAATAGCTCTGCCCCAAAGAGTGTACACGTGCTTAATTTGCTCCGAATCCTTTCCTATTCGGCAACAGCTTCGTGATCATAAGAAAAGTCATCGCCAGGAAAATTGGCTTGGACTTGAGTGTGACATTTGTGGTCGCCGCTTAAAGAGCAGCAGTCAAATAAAACTTCTTGCACACAAGTTTTCTCACAAAAATGATGAAGAGCGGATGGCTTCAATTGCTGCCGGAGAGAAAGGAACCTGTAAAGTTTTTCTGTCGACAAAAACTCAGTCTATGAACAAAAGGATTCAGCGTAAGAAGGTGAAGAAGGGTCAGGATGAAGGTGTTTTGCCGATAAACTGTCACATTTGCAACCGCTCGTTTGCTAGACGGGGTCATCTAGCACGTCACTTGAAAGTTCACAGCAATCCTAACCAGTTATCGGTTCTTGGAGGAGAGGGAAACCTTGCTGGTATCAGCACGGAAATAAATAATATCTTGCAACATTATCAGGAGCAAACTTCATCAGTTGCGTATCAACATGAAATGTCATTGGAATGCTTTGTTAACAATACTGAGGAGGCTACGCCAGTCGAGGTGTTATGCGATCCAAATGCAATGATAGAAATTGAAAATGGTCAGGTCAACCAAATCGATGGAAGTAAAGGCAAGATTTTATACGTCCCTGGCTTGAAGCAAGAAATAATTATTTGATTCTAGACTTTTAAAGCCATTAATAAATATTATCCCTAATTAGTTATAGAATTCGTATTTGCATTACTTTTATTTTTAGTAAATGTATTATTTCTCAATTTATCCAATATCACCACTAAATATTAAAATTAAAGCAAAAATAAAATTCTTGAGTTCGCTAAAGTAAAAATTTCAATAATTCATTTTTGATTAAAATAAAACAACAAAATAGATTGATTGGATTTTTATCCATTATGAATTAAACTGTAAGTTGGAAATTTAAGGAAAAATGCCATAATCAATAATAATAGAGACCTTTGGAAAACGAGATATTGTGACTGTGACGCAGACTGTAGAAAAGTCACCGTTTAAATAAAATACAGTAAGTGTTGAAGCTGGTAGATTAAAAAATCAAGTATTTATCATTTAAAGTAGGAGAAGCAAGTTGGCAATGCATGACATGCAAAAGCTAAGTATTTGTAAAGGTGTCAATTCACCAACATAGTTTACATACCCGATATAACATTTAACCAAACGAAAGGATCTCATGTACCTATCAATCCATTTCCTCTGTCGTGTAATCGAAACCGCCGACAAAATTCCAGCTTTTGACTTCTCACTCACCTGAGCAGAAGCCGAAAACAATAGACCCATGACAGTTGTATATAGAACGAGAGCATCACAGCATCCTGTGCAACCGTTACAAAGAGGATTAGCTCCGGAACCGAGATTTTGAATCCAAGTGTGATAATCGTGTAGAAGCTTATTACGAGTCCAACAATCAATAAAGAAATGTTAGATGAAATAAGGTCATCCTGTTGAGCCAGATTGTAGTAGCGCCCAAGTATTTGAACTCGTCTGTAGAAGGTCAAATAGCTCCTCAATTTTGATGGTTGGCTACTAAGCATTCGAGTCACGTACTGCACTTAGCGACGCAAACAATATGCTTGCACCATAGAACAATCCACCAAGAAAAAAGAAAAGGCACCCGCTTCATCAATACTTAGCCAAAAAGTAAGTGCGCAAATGGTTGCCAGTAAAATCAGGGAACCTTGCGCTCCAAGTAATATTGCTTTCACCAATATTTTTAGTGCTGCACTCAGGAATGAGAAAGTACCAAAATTTTGCCGAATTACATGGAGCCATCCACCGCAAAATCGTATAGGGAAAGGTTGCCATTGATCCAAAACCAATCGCGCAAAGAAGTGCAAGCTTCATCATTTCTACTTCAAATTGGTTGGAAATGACTGGCGCCGCCCAAACTGTATGTAGAGCATTTTAATTATTATTTTTAAATAAAACGTATAATGTAATTTAATTACGAAAGTAATAAATTGCTCTTACCAAATAGATGACGCATTTCAAACTGAACAAATAAATTGGAAAGCTCGATCAACTTTTGTCGTCGTTGTAGCACAACCCATTTTGTGAAACAATAGACAAATTGTGCATACGCAATTCAAGGGAATATGATAATTCCGTTTTTCCTTCGTGGAACCATTGTCCCCATAAGGTTAATACGAAGAAAGTGTACAGAACCATTTTTGCGTGCTCATGATTGAATTTATTTTTATTTTTGGTAGCTTGCTTTTGGTTTGGAGAAAGTATGATAGGATAAGTGCCAAGTTTATGCTGTTGATTTAGGTGAAATTTAATGTAGTTGATTAAATGCTCTTTAATAATCATATCTTGATGAAATCCTGATCTCACCAAGATGTTGGTTCAATTTTTTTCGTTTAGAACAGCTTCGTATTGCCCGTAAAATTTGTAAAAAGGAAAAAATATGAAAAGTAACTTTAACAATTTTAAGAATTTGGCCATATCTCTTTAGAAATATGCAAATGAGCTCCGGTTTTTCATAGCATAATCAGTCTTCCATCCACTTATCCTGAATGGGTGGATGTGTACCAGTCATATTCATAGATACGTAGAAAATCACAAAAATCACAATTTCCTATTCATGTTGAACGCACCTTATTTGCATAATTCATGCAGCAAGTCAAACTGCACGTCAGCATATGGATGCATCCATCAAAAGTGTGCATTTATTTTCACAACTATGATACTATGATACATAAATGATATATGATAATCGGTCAATGCATGTGACCAGGAAAAAGTGCACGGACAGACAAACTTAGTAAAACCATTACTTTACTGAATACTCCGCTTCAGCAACGTAATAAATGTGTTGCACTAACATGCGTAGACGGATAGCAACGTAATTTTGCACGTGCATTACTGGATGCATGTCTACAATACACATTTCCCTTTACATACACGCGAAATATGCAAAAATTAAAAGTTATCTTTCTATTACGGAACAGACCTTAACTGACAACGATTTTAGTACAGTACAGAACATTAGAAAGTTCTTCGAGCTTCCTTTTGTCAAGACTTCTGATGTACATTTGGGTTTCCAAGAAATATGGAATGCGTGTAAATGGAATTTACTTACTCTGGGGATATAAAGAAGGAGCTAGATATTTTTGTAAATTTACTAAAACGCAAATTCTGAGATAACTTGTCAACGATCTAAGCGTTAACAATATTTGGTATTACTATAATAATATGCTATAATTGGTACCACTGAAAGAAAGTTCCACTACTTCCACTAATCTCTTTTTCCACTAATCTCTTTTTCCACTAATTCAATTACACTAATTTGTTTTTACACTAATAGTTTTCGCCTAAATGTCGTTACGCAACACACGATTCCCCAATCAATCCGGCACCCCTTCGCTTCCCTCGTAAATACACATTTCAAATATGAGCATGAAGAATAAAAAAGCCAAATAAACCATGAAAAGGTCAGTTGATTTCCTGGGTTGAGATTATAATACAAGGAAATAGTGCCCCAAAAGGCTACAACAACTTTTTAGATGCATGGTGTTTTTGGTAGTGGTGATAATGATTGTTCACTGCTGGTAATCCGCATCTCAACAAAATTTTCATTGTCTACTCCTGGCACCACTCATATTCAGGTATAATGAGGCATGAGCTGCAACATGCAACCACTTTTCACTATCAGAATTTAATGCATGGCAGAATGCAAGGAGATGCCGGTCACATCATAAGTACATAGGAAAAAAGGAAACAGATGAAATTTCCTTTATGAATCATTCACAAGGGGTTTTGTTACGACGGAGCAGAGCTGCATGCGACATGCATTTAAAGTACGAGATAGGTTTTACTCACATTATCATCAATGATGTTAATGAGGATGCAATCCTACCCAGTTACCGTAATGATGAATACCATTGTGACGAGCAGATGATGGGATGCTCAGAAAAAGGTAGGGAATCATCAGCTAGTGAAAGTTCTGAAAAGGCATGTGGATCCAAAAAACCACGGAAAATGCGGCGAATAAGGCGAAGCACATGACTTCCTTTTATGGAATGCGAAAAATGTCATGAAAAGTTTGATTGCGAAGCAGCGGTGGAAAAGCAACGAGTTTTGAACCACAACTTTTTATGATGTGTGTGTTGTCATTCATATGGGGAATTTTTTCCTCATCACTCCGCCTTAGATCATCATCGTGCCAGGGTGAAAATATTGATTTAAATCACTTCCATTAGCGTGGGATCACATAACTTATTATCAACTAGTTGTTAATTAGTTTGATGAAGTTATTATCTCAGGCTGAGTTTATATTTCTTGTTCATTTTAAAATAACATTTATATACAATGTAAGTAAACCAGTTGTTCAATATTTACTCCATTTGTTGGTATTCGTTTTTATTTAACTAAGAATCTACTTCATAGTGTAGACAGCATCATCATGCATTCTTTTGTGTGGTTAATGGATCCCGTATTTAAGTATAAATTAAATTACTAATTAATATTCGGAGCTATGACAAAGAAAACATCTATTGTTATAATACAACACTGGTTTGTATGTAATTAGTATATGCACTGGTTCGGTTCGGTAAAATTTTTGTAGTATGGATTGGTTCGGTTCGGTGGAACCTAAAACCGATTCATGATTCGGTGCGGTTCGGCCGAGCCAGAAAAAATAGATGGTATAATTCGGTTCGGTTGATTTTTTGGTACCTCTATGGTTTGGTTCGATTCGATTCAGTGACATCAACTTACACCTCTGGGTATAAGCCAAACGCTTCAAAAATTACATTCCATATCCAAAACGTTTTGTGAACTGGTTCACATGAAAATGCTTGCAGATAGTCTTCCCAATTGGTCTCCGAAATATGTAATTGGAATGTTTGACGCTTTTTGTCATTATTGCAACTTTTTAACGAGGCTAGTTGCGGCTATCTTCCAGGAAGGATTCCAATTATGGAACTCAATTCAGCCTACAGGGCATTTGTTTGGCTTATGACATCCATAAAATTTATGGTGTTTTCACCAGAGATGTTAGTAATTCAAATTACATAATTTGTTATCTTCATATGCTTGGAGTCAAAAAGTAATTTGAAATTTTGACACCCAAAATTTCAATTGTGATTTGTAATAAAATTACTTTCTCCAGAATCTGTTTAAAAAGAACAAAATCTTTTTCATCCGGCTTCACCCACAGTATCGGTAATTGTCCAGCATTGAATTCAGATGATCTTCAAGAGACTGATTTCTTTTATTCTAGCAATTTCTCCTACATGTAGTCTTGTATATATTTACGGGATGCATTTAAAGTGCCACCGTTCACACCAAATTTGCCCACACAAAATTTGCATTACTTGAAAATGCATATTTTATAACTTTTTTATTTGGATGCCCACTTTTTTAATAAACCATACGTGAATGTGATACACAAGCGACGCGGAGCAGTTGAAAAAAAATTGACCCTACCTGTTGATTTACCATGAAAAACTACTCATAAATTCTGACGTTCATGTAAATCAAAAGAAGCAAAAAATGAAATAACCGCAGTGGGATTCGTAATGGAGCCCACTATCTCAAAGGTTGCATGAGAGCAGCACTTATGCTTAGAATGTATAGCCATGATTATGACACTCTACACTCTACAGCCCCCCAGATGACCAAATTTTCATTCTCAAGAATCAACGCTCCGCGTCGCTTAATAAAGCGGTCCATCTTTTTGAACGTTAACGTATTATGAAGTTTGAAAATATAAATGTACTCTAGAGGAAACCTGAATGAGAACGTGCATTTAAAATCTATTCCTACAGAGATAAAGTTCTTTCAAATATTCGTTTAATTCAATTAAGTAGATGTGTTGATGAGTTTACTTCAGAAGTCACACTTTTTACAAAATGACTTTTTGTGACTACATTGTAGCGGAATAAGGCCGATAAAACTCGAGTGTTCGAGGGTGTAGGTTAACTAAGTAGACCAATGGTCTTGAAGCCACCAAGGGTAATTAATCTGATGGAACATTTCATTAGCGTAATCGATTTGGATCATTGATTCAAACACTGTTTAAATTAATTAAGTTTAAAAATACTGAAGGATACTTAATCTAAAAAACTTAGCATTTCTGAAATCTGGTAAATGCAATCACAGTCAAGTCACTGAATGTCGATTTAGAGCCTTGATTTGTAAACATTATGGTTTGAATAAATTATTACTTCTTGGATTGAAATATTTCCATACAAATATTATATTTATTATTTATTGGAATATTTTTCATAGCACATAGAAAATGGAAATAATAAATATATGTTGAAATAGCGTGAGGGGTTGAACACAATGGCAAAAATTGTTACAGTATAACTAACCTAAGCTTTTACTCTCCCCAAATTCTAACTTACGTCGCCCAACAATCAAAATCACTTTCAGCACACTCTGATTCCATCATTTGATAACTAAATATGTATAGTTAAGGGTTCATAATAAAATAGATATTACCCAGTTACGTTCTATCTTCTAGCATAAAACTTTAGCCCAAAACTTCCAGCATACATACAGTATTTGGGGAAGTGCCAAATACTTGTCTACCGTCGTCATCACTAAGATGTAAGCTAAGAAATGGGGGGAAAATTACGCAACCAGTTTCCTCCCGTGAATTGATAAGTAACTTTAAAAAATAACTGAGGTCACATGCTGCTTTTAGGTTATCTCCTCCAGAATGGAAAATTCTGTATGTTGAAGTAAATTTTCACGTAGAAACAAATAGTCGAAAAAGTTAGCTTAAAAGTAGAAAAGATTTTCAAGACAGAATAATATATCTTCACCAAGATACGCTGGTGGAAAAACCGCAGTAACCCGGTTACGCAGCTAACGGCTAGTGATTTTCCTTGTAAGAAAGCCCATATAAGGCACTTTTTCCATTGCTTTCGATACCGGGAAGAAATCGTTTTCCCCATCCACGCCAAAACAACCTCAATGGTTATTACAAATATTGCGACTACGTAACCAGATAGCAACACGATGAATATTACTATCACGTTTTCTGTCATTGCGGCTCTTTGTGGGTGTAGCACCAATCTGCTGTTTTCAAGTGCGGGTTTTGATACAGACATAATAAAGTCGATCATGTGTTGCAATATTCCGGACGAATGCATTACTCCAAATGCGTCAATGACAAATGGTGGTACATGTCCAACTGGATGAATAAGGTAGTAACGTTGATACAAATTCTCTTTGCCGACATAAGCTAATCCTTCAAATTTTCTTTGTAATTTTCGAGCCAATTTGTTAGCCACAAAGCGTGGTAGTACAACAGCGGTTTTATTGCATGCCTCCAGCATTTTATAGACAGTGTCGTCCTGCAATCGACTCAGATTTCTTTCAAAGTCAACATCGAAACTATTAAAATCAGTGGCTTTAGCTTGTCCGTAAAGACTTTCAGGCATATATTTTAGTATAGCATCCTCAAACAAATGTACAAACCCTGAAACTAGCTTCACATTTTTTGCTAACATGTTGTACAGTCCTTTCGTCATATTTGGATTGAAAAAGGCTTCCACGAATTCGTCTTTGTGGCTTTGATTCTCGAATAATAAAGTCCAAACTTCACACTCAACTCTAAGCATATTATTCAATGAAGAAACGGTTTGCTCCAGATTATTAAAATGCACAGACGTGAATTCAGTGTGGCTCATTTGTTTTTGATATTCATCCAAAAATAGTAGCCCAAAATTGAAATTAACTCTTTGATATTGTCCACGACAAAATATGGTAAAGTTGTCTGTCACAAGTTGGGAAATGTTTTCGTACGGTATAGGCTTCCGTGGCGAAATCATGTTATAAACATTTGTGTTTTTGTAAGCATTACTTAGCACAATGCTAGCCAAAAGTAAACCTGCAATGCTGAGACGCAGACTAGTTTCCTTCGCCAAACTAGATGCAAATGGATCTCCTTGTTCCACAAGGGATTTGAACACTTGTTTCAAAATTGAAAGGAATTGTTCCAAAGTCCACGTTTTGGTTGTGTTCGTTTTATCAGGCTTGTTTGACAAATGCCCAAAACAATAAACGGAAACGGTTAGCAATAATGTGGAGAGAATGAGAAGTCTCCAAACATATGGGTCAAATACATTCACTAGCTCAGCAAACGCAAAGGCTGATACAATTGGCCTACCACAGGACAAAAAGGTTGCCAAATTAATCCCGTCTTTCTGATTCAGTAGCGCATACTCATATTCCCCACCAGAGAATTTAAGATTGATGAAAAAATCGACTTTGGAATTGGGAAATTTGCCAAAGGTTTTAATGTGATTGTCACATCGAACGCCAAATTGCGAAACGTAGGAGTAGTTTTTAAAAATAGTCTGGAAAACATGGAGTAACACGAGCGAGAATTTATCTTCAATGGCTTGGTTTAGTAAAAACATTTGCCATTTGTTTGTGTTCAAGCACATGTCTAAATCTAAGCCTACTTTATTATCAGCCTCATTACGTTCAACGACACCAAAGCTTACCATGTCATTTCTAGTGGGAAAAAAGAGTGTAGAGAGCATCAAGCTACAAGAATTCGAAGTCAACGAAGAAATAGAAATTTCAAGTATTGTGGTCAAGCCTGGATCCTCATCAACACAGTTGAAACATGGCTGGAGGAGCAGGGCTTTCGTAATATGTGAAGCCGTTCTTCGGAATTTCCTTGGGCTAGATTTTTCTAAGGTCAGGAATGCCATGAAGATTTCATTGGTCATGTATGGTTGTGATCGTGAAGCAGCATTTCGTTTGAAATAACCCACATTTTCAAATATCCAATGAGAATATGCATTTCTCTTTATCCAGGTTTCGTGATACCGTTGATTCAGTACGTTGATATTAATGGATGGAAACGCTGAGGAAAGAAGTCTGTTTACACCTCCGATTACCAAGGGATTGAATTTCTTTTCGTTGCTAGGGGTTTCATGGTGCCACAAATCAATTTGTCCGTAATACACTCTGATTAGAGTTTTGCGTTCAAGTTGCGGTCGAGTGGCGGTGTAAATTGGCGGAAAAATATTCAATTTGACTTCACAGTTCCATGGTTTCGATCTTGAAACAAAATCTTTATGTTTGAGCGCCATACAGATGCCAGCAAATTTTGCCAAATGGGGAGCATACGAAGCAAAATACTTGCTCTTGCACGTACGATCTTCCATTGTAAAGGTGCCATTTGTCATTGGAAACAGAGACTGTTTTCTAATCCCATAGATTAATTCGCTGTTAAATCTTTGAATAATTCGCAACACAGGTTCAGACTGAGAAATTAATATGGGAATAGTTGGATGATGCAGGTTCACATTCATATAATTCGTAATATGAACTAAGCAACGCTGAAAGGGTGTCAGAAAATCATTCAAATTTTCAATTGTGAAGAAGTCTTTATTGGAATGGAGAGTTGAAAACGTTTGGAGAAACTTTGAATCCAAATATTTATAATCTTTGCTTAAGCTAATGAGTTCTTCGATGGACCCAATCCTGAATTGATCAGGGCCATGAGGAGTTTTGGTTGTACATTCATAGAGGGCAATGTTGCAAAAGTGAAATATTATAATTGTATTAGCCACTATTGTTTTAAAAAGTGATTGCCCCATTTTATATACAATTTGGGTGTGTCTAAAAAACTGTGAAGAATGTTGGGTATTTGTGTAGAAAAACCGGTTTCCAACTCACTGCAGTGAAAAATCCTGTAGATCCAGTTGGGCGATATGGTTAAAACAAATTTAATAGCACGTCCATATATTGGATTGGTAATAAGAGCTTAAACAAGTGCCCCGTACTCAAATGTATTCTGCTACGTCGAAAATATTTACTTCTAGTTAGCCTCCACAAAATTTTCAGATTTTAATTTTATTTCTCTGAAGCCATTTTGGATAATGATTTTTAGGTTCAGATTCGAAAATTTCTGCTATGTGATATTTCTTACCCTTACAAACCAACTTTTTGGCTCCGTCTTGATGATTTGATGTCGATAAGTAAACGGTAAGTGACGATATATAACTTGTTTGTGAACAAATTGTCATCTAGTGTGTTCTGTTGTATGCAATGAAGAACAATGAGAAAAAAATTGAGTATATTGGACAAGAATAATTGAATATTCAGTTTAAATATTTATCTGTACTACTATCTAGTATAAGTTTTTATAGGGCACGCCTGTAGCGCTAATTTTTTTTACATGGCCTACATACATCTTTTTGGCAGAGAAATTTCGATGGAGGAGTGTTTGGTTACGACACTCTTCTTATTTTATTGATTATTATATTGTCTATATTCACAATCACATTTATATATCTCCAACCAAATGTTTGGTTGTAAAAATGGCAGCTAGACCGAGAAGGGTTTTTCAATTTCGTTTTTTCTTTATTGAATACTAAAAGCGAGTAAAGGGTTGAGGTATACAATCCGGTGGATTTGGTTTGATAAACTGGAACCAACAATCGACAGATTTTGTAGTGAGGAACACGATGGCACCAATCATTTTTCTTAAATACAATCCCGTGACCCCCAGGGGGAAAACCAAAATGCCCCGACAGCTACGTAATAATGTTTTTTATCCGCTACAGAACGTACACGAATCAAATGATTTTGACTTAATTCATAGGTAGGGTATTATTAGTATTAATTTATTAAGTAGTTAATTATATTAAACAAATAAACTTGAGAGACCTATTAGTATTAATTTAGCTCACGTATAATTATGTAAACAAATACACATAAAGAAACTATTAGTATTAATTTATCAAGTAGATTTAAAATTAAACCGTGAGGACTTAACTGTTATTCCTCGATTATTTTCTGTAAAATCTTATTATTTTATTTTCCTCGTCCTTGAGAAAATCCTAAAAGAAGTTAACTTTGTTATAGTACAGTTTACACGTATTAGATTTAGTCATTTTCTGCCATCCACAAGTTCTTTAAGAAATTAAAAGAAACACGCCTGGAAGTCTTTTGTGAAGAGGAAATAATAGAGAGAAAAAAGAGACACCTGCATATATTCAAATACACCCTAATACCTAAGCCCTCGAGAAACATTGTCTCTCTTAGCTTCGTTTCAACTGTCATAAGCGTCCCTATGGTTGAACGTGTTCTTTCGTTTCCATTCTTTTCGGAGGATTCTCCTTCGTCATGAAAACTTTGGGCTTTGGGTACAAAATTCCTCGTACGAATCACCAAAAATTTTAATAACATCTATGTAAAACGCAAGGCACATAATATAACATATCCTGATCACAAACGTATGTAATACCATGTAGGAATATTCAACAATAATGCATCCACTATACCCACATGCAAAACTAAACATATTACCATATAAAATAGGATTTCATAAAATAGCATTAACCTTTAGAACTAACATTCATCAAAAAATAGTTTTAATCTACGTGCAATTCACATAATTCACGCAGTCCTTATCGAACAGCATAAAACAAAAAAAGCTTACAACGCCTCCTCTAAAGCCACTCCACTGTTCTCATATCATCGTAATACATTCTTGCATGAAGTGAGAACATCGTAGTCATACTTCTTGCAAACCTGTACACTTGCGGTTTATTTTACAAGCATAAAGTGTTCCTACATATTGTAATAGGAACGTTTCATAATTGAAACTTAATTAATTAAGCATAATATGATCTTACAGAACCGCGGCATTATTACTATATTTTTATCGAAAAAGCTACAATACGTTATACATAGGTTTATGTTTTATTAAACCCACCAATCAAAACAAAAGCAGCCAAGATAAAAGATGGTAATTCATCTAACTATGTATATCTTCAATAGAGCACCTGCTGAATTTGTGTTATTTTATTCATCATGAGGCAAATTAATCAGTTGGATCTGCTTGGATTCAAGCATTTCCTTCATTTCCTTGTCGAGCTATTAAAACAAGCAAAGCCATTAAAAATTATTAAAATGAGACAATGTACCAGTATTTGAAAAGTACAATAAACACTACCTTATCTGCACCGATCAACTGCACTGTTTTTAAACTCCGGCAAAGGAGTAGACCATGAAGAACAATGTTAGTCAACCGTCCTTTGGAAGGACCCAAAGTGATTTGAGTCAAATCTTAAAGAATTAAATTAAATGATTGTACACATTAAATTAAGAAAGCAGCCCTTTAATTATACGACATTACACGCAACGGAACTAACAATAATTAAGCTTACCTTTTAAACTTGTTATATTGGGTTTGCTATGCATTTCCTTTCTCTTCATCCCCAAAAATCCCATTTCATTAACTAGATATGGATAAATGGTCAGATGGGTAAGTTTCTTCCAACATTGGCAGACCATTGTAAATCCATCACTGCGCAAGCCAATACGCAGTGTCTCTAGGTTTGGTAGAATTTCTGCCAAGGTTTTCACACGCTGTCCGCCACAAATCTCATGCTCAATGATAAGCTCTTTCATCTGGGGAAGCACCAGGTTCCTCATCACCTCATTAGAAAACTCAGTTTCTGCAATGATATCGATATCGCATCTACGTGTTGAGTTGAAATGACGATTTACGATGAAAGATTTGCGTATGATCAGTGTCCTAAGGTTTGGTGTATTTGCCAAGAAATTGAGATTTTTTATAATTGGTCCCGCAAATCTCAGCGTTTTCAAATTTGGAATGTTTCCTCCGAAAGGAAAAACTTGGGAAAACGGATCTGAATAGCAGCTTCGATTAACTTCCAGTTTTTCTAAAGTATGGGAATACAGCTCCAAAATCTGCCTGAATTCATCAGCATTGGTATTATAGCCAATGTCAAAGGATAAGGACGTTAAGGGGAAGTTCAGGTCACGAAGTATTGGTACTATTGGTAGGAGAGTAGATGGGAACCGTTCAAGATCGGGATTTTGCTCGTTTGTGAAATCGAGTTTCTCAAGTTGGGAGAAATATTGGGGCCCCATATTTTGTTTAACAGCTCTCATGGAATGTAACAATATGAAAAGCTCTTCCAAATTCTCATCTAGAATATAATTATCATCAGGACGAAAATTCCGAGGGGAAGGTTCAGGTAGCCCCTGAATCGTCAGCTCCTAAATACGGTAATATCAGAACAGTCATCTGAAACTGGCTACGACTGAATTACAGAGAATTTAGTTGCTAATGCTTTTGTAAAAAATATTACAACTTTACCTTGATATTAGGAAGGCGTGCAAAAACGTAGGCCCAAGAGATTGGAAATTCAATGAAGAACAGATTGATCGACAGTTGTGTTAAATTCTTTTTAATAGAGGCATCTGATAATGGGCGCACTCTTTCATCCCAATTGCCAATGAAAAAATCCTCCGCTTCCACACGGAAAGGGTACGGCCTACTGGAGTAGGCTCTTCTGTTAATGCCGCTTAATTCCAAACTTATCAAGTTGGGGGTCATCTCAAATAAGATCCTAGAAAAATCTTGTACGGAGGACATTCTAGAGTCGTGAATGATGAGATGCTTCATGAGTGGACCAGTTTTGGTCCAAAATTCTAGACTTCCGCTTGGACCAAAGCATAAATTTTGAGAGAAGGCAATATTATAGGATGTAAAGCAAGTCTTTTCATTAAGTAATTTAAATGGATCGTCTGGAAGCCTTATCATCTTCAGAAATTCCTGAAGTCTGCCATTATCATCCTCTAACTTCAATATAACTTCCTTTCTCCAGACTGGCACAGAGGCCTTGGCCCACTCCTTCGAAACGAGTCGAAAGTTTTTAAATTCCTTGCAGTCAAAAGGAATATTCTCAAAGAGATTTTGCAGGACCTATATGTAGTAAGAATATGTAAGTTATTTGTAAAATTGTCTAACCGCGATCAGAGAACTAGGTTGTAACTATAAAACATTAACTTATAATGCACAAACTTATAAAGCTTAAACTCATAAAGGCTTCCAAAGTCATGTATGATTTTTATCAAAGTGCACCCGTCCAGTGGATAGTGGATATTTCCACCCCAGATGAAACGGAAATTTCAACAAAATTGAGGTGGATAAAATGGACGCATTCGACGAATCGGACAAAATTTAAAAAATCGGCTACTTTAGCGTATAAACTATCTGAAATAATATAGAAAGTATTCTATCATCAAGAGCATGAAGTTTTGTCACTAAAACTGTATTGTTTAGAGTCTAGATTTTACTTTCTCTATCAAGCAATCAACCCTCTGTAATGGGTTATGTACTATAGTGTACGCACACACATCTTCACTCATGAACCATAATAATATTATGGTACACGTTATTTAATTTCTTTAAAGATATAGTCAAATTGAGTGTAGTCTAATTTTTCAATTCGATAACAATTCGTTCTAATTCAGTGTGTCATTAGTTATCAACTCTTCAGTGTAGAATACACGTGACACGGTCTACATTAGAAGCTTATGGGGGATTCAAATTTGGCTCATCTGGCACGTGATACTGTCCATTGCTTCCATTTTAACCACTTTTTCCGTTTTGTTCATTTTGTACTGTCCACCCAAAAAGGGCTGAAAAATGGACAAAGGGCGCACATTGTTTTTTATGATTGTTCACATTCTACCAACTGCATATATTGATATAAATCATTCATGCAGATGTCGCTGCAAAATCAATCAATTATGCCGTCCTTCTTAATTCCTAAACATATTAACCGATGAACATGCAGCCATTTTATACCCCTCAATCATAAAATATAATATAAATATAATATTAATAAAAACATGAAGTCGTTAGTAATTAGTTGGCATGTATATATTGGGCAACAAAGAGCTTCTTATTTTTGTTTATACTAATGCAATCAGTAAGCATAAGAAAATGACTATTTCGGTAGCATTTCTTATGTTATTTTTAATGACGAGAACATTCATGCATCAACCCAACGTTCAAGCAATTGCTAGCTCGGTGGTATTTGATTTTGTACATTAATTCATAAAAGTGGCATAGGATTAAAGTTATGGGTTAACGCTCAAATAAATTTTCAAGACAAAGTGTCCGTTTTTCCGATGCCCCCCAGAAATCGGATTTTAGAAATATTTTTGTCATCATTTAGACATAGTCAAACTTATATACATGCATGCTTGTGAAAGTCGAATCTGGATACTTAAAAATCCATCTTTATTTGTGGATGTGTGTTGTGGTGCGATGTGTTGTTTATGAAGACAACAAATATATTGCATTAGCTGTTCTGTACGAAAAACGAAGATTTTCATTGCATTATATAATGAATTCGCTTAACTTCATTAATTACCTCGCTTTGTGCAATATCGACTTACTTAATGTACAAAAAACGAAATCAATTTAATCTCAACATGTGGCAACAGATTCTTAATAAGCCTGGTAACACAGGAGTGTAACGAACCAGCAATTTAGGGTTTATACAAGAAAAATTATGACGTTTGACCTGAAACATAACATACAAGATAAGCGTGCATATCATGAATAATCTTTGCTCATGAATAGCTGTCGAATGATATGCTACACGGTATACCTGACCCTTGCTTTTTTTAAATTTCTAGTTATTAAACCTTGACACCATTGATAGACAACAGACAAACTGCGTATTTTTTAAATGTAGTTTACCCATTTATACACGAAAAGTAAAAATGCATGCAAAATTAAAATTAAAAATCTGAGCGGTACACTTCTACACCAGCCGTATCAGAACTTACATATGTCACGTTTTCCATGGAGGCGATTCAAAGCGCTGTTAAAGTGGGTGATGACATTTTAGTTAGTTTTATTTATCTAGTTTTCGAATGTCTAAACATTCTTCAGCAACAGGTCAAATTAGAAAATGCTGAACGTGCTTATTAAATCTTGTAATTGTTATTGACTGAAAACTAAATGATGCTTTAAGTAAACCAAGATAGATGGTCAAACGAACTATAATGAAGACGTTCAAGTAGTATTGTAATACATAATTTAGTTAATCATTTTTAATGGAAATTAAAATATCAAATTAAGTTCATGTGATGTGGCGTTATATTTCGTCACTTCGTCGTTGACTCAATTTTTGTTAGAATGCAAATTTATTACAATATCTGACACGGAAATAATTAAATCATGTTTTGTAAATTGTGAGTAAAGCGACCACGAGGATGCCTTTTATGACACTTATGGATGCTCCTTTAAAAAATATCGTTAAAAGCCTATTCTAAAAATTCGAAGGCACCTTGAAGCAGTTTTTACACATTTTTAATGCTCGAGTTCAAGTAATTGACCTTCTTGTAATCCAAATTGTGAAAAGCTATTAAATGTATTTTTCTTGAAAAGTTGGTCGAAATTGATATTTGTGTCGTTTTATTTCGAATTCCAATGTGTTTACGGTGTAAAAGTACAGTGTTATTATGGTCTTTTGGGCCATATTTTGATCACTCTGTCTGTCGTGCGTCGCCCGTCTGACCGGGGACACGTTTATACATGTTTGAATTCTGATTTAAGGCCAAAGCTGAATTTAAGTTCTAAGATAGGCATAATCGGTTATCGGGAACCTGGTAAAATGTTGGAGTCAAATATTTTTTAAATAGCAAGGCAGGGGTAGTGATACATAAAACTGAAGTTACTGCTGAGAGTAGAACAGTAATACTATTTTCGAAAGTTTTTGATAAC
Organism: Orchesella flavescens; assembly: GCA_964034955.1. Lineage (NCBI taxonomy): Eukaryota > Metazoa > Arthropoda > Collembola > Entomobryomorpha > Orchesellidae > Orchesella > Orchesella flavescens. The sequence goes on from OZ035954.1 coordinate 4,174,282, forward strand.
CCCAGCGTGACCATTGACACAAGCCATACGATTTAAGATAAGATAAGATTTATTTTACTGTGATTTGGCAATTACGGGAGGGACATTTAAATTTTTGTATTTCTCCATGGTTTTTTTGTTTTGACGTGCTGATATTAGGCAAAATAATAAAACCATTTGCAGATGAGTGCAAGTAGGGCTGCCGTGTTTAGCAATTGTTTAGTAAACGGAAACATTTTCCGTTTAAACGGAATAAATGTAAACGAAAACCGTTTATTGTTTTCTCAGGTAAACGAAAACGATAAACGGTTTCGTTTACGTTTAAACGGAACTAATAAACGGTTTATGAACTGTTTATAGAGAGATTGATGTATATTAGGGGCTTGGATGGTGATGTATGTGAAGACGGGGGAGGGATAATGGAAGTGTATTGGAGGTGTTTTGGAGGCTAATTGAGACTCATTCGAGTTTTATTAAACACTGCATTGGAAATACCTTGGACGTGAACGAACAGTGACGTCAATTGAGCTTTAATGAAATATAAATGTTAACACTGTGGTTAAACTTAGTGTGAGCAATTAAATGCAATTATTTAGAATGATAATGATGTCATTTTTATACCTTTTACTTCTGTTCTTGCTTAACTTAAACAAGAAGATTGAGTTAATATATAAAAATTGTATCACTTTGGACTTATCATTGGAATTTGCAAAGCGGGCTTTATAAAGTTGTAGAAATAGCAACAGGTGTAGCTTGAACAGAAACAAGAATCGACAATGCCATTTTCAACATAGAGTTTTGAACAAATCCTTGTTGTCTTGAGTTTAAATGTGTTAATAATGAACAATCATTAATAATTGTGGTTAAAATGAGTTTAAGTCACGAGGAAGTCCCAACCACTGTCATGGATGAACTGCAAACTGGCGTGTTAAACAACAAAAAGAGAAGTTGGGTACATTCCTACTTTACTCTGGATAAGAGCAGTCCCAAGCCGGAATTTGTATGTAACATCTGCAAGTAAGTTAAAGTTTGTCAGCTAAGAAGTAATATGGTTAAATAGTTAATAGTAGAATTCTTAACTTTACTCTCCCCCATTTTAGGAAACGACTGACTCAGCTAAAGGATGGAAGCACAGGAAACCTTCACAATCATTTCAAATTAATGCACAGTTCAATTCATGATGAAAAAACTGGAAAGTCTACTCAAAAACGACCAAAAGGAGCTCCTGAGAATGAACAAACTGGCCACTCTAACATGATACTTACAAAGGATTCTTTCAAATCCGCCCATGTGGAATTCGTTGTAGACACAAACCAGCCATTCAGCATCGTTGACAATCCGAAGTTCCAGAAGTTGGTTTACTTGATTTTTAAAGATTCTGTCGCTACTCAAATGCCGGGAAGAACCCTTATGACTTCAAATGTTCAAGAGCACTATGCAAGAATGAAACAAGTCATAATACAAGAGTTGGTTCAACTCAAGTCGAAGGTTTCTCTCGTCATTGATTGCTGGACTAGTTCAAATGGAGCTGCTTTTCAAGGCGTTATTGCTCGTTATATTGGCCAGGATTGGATACTGCGAACTTTTCCTTTGGATCTTACTGCACTCTCAGGCCCACACAGTGGAGACAACATAGCGCATGCATTGCTTCCAGTGGTATCTGAGTTTGGAATAATCGAAAAAATTGGAACCATAACCACCGACAACGCTGGAAACATGGACACATTCTTTGCATCCTTTGCCAATCTGATGGAAGCGAAAGGTCAAACTTTTGACAAATGTAACCAGAGAGTGCGATGTTTAGCGCATATTGTGAATTTGTCCACCAAAAGTGCAATTGAATCGTTTGAAAAGGGTAATTACGCCCATTTACAAAAAGTATGTATTACTGAGGATTTTGGTATAAGTAATCATATTGTGCATTACATTCAAGCTTCTTTATTCCAGGTAAAAATGGACGGAGTCTGCAAAATCTACGGAACGGTGTTAATGCAATTCGGTCATCCCCCCAGCGCAGAGAGGTTCTGAAAAATCTGTGTGAAACTCTAAAGTGTAAAGTTTTGACTCCAATCGCAGACGTCCCAACTCGATGGAATTCAACCTTTGATATGTTGGAGAGAGCAATTGAGATCAAAGCTGCTTATCAAGCGACTTTACAGGGAAAGGAAGATCTGCGACAGCTGCTGTTATCTGAAAAGGATTGGATTGTCTTAGCTGACCTGCTTCAGTTCCTCCAACCGATAAAAGAAGCAACTTTCATGATATCAAAGGAAAAGGTTCCGAATGTCGCCTCAGCAACAATAATTTATCAATACCTATTTACACATTTTGATAAGGCCAAACAGAGTACTTCCAGGTGGCTAGTCGAAATCGCAAAAGTCGCACACGCAAAACTGGAAAAATATTACCCTGACACGGATGGGAAGGCCTACGTCATTGGAACTAGTGGGTTTTTATATAAAACTTTATGTTATCATCGGATAGATTTTTTCTTCAACCGGAAGACTAATAATGATTTTTTCTTAGTCTTAAATCCTAGTTTCAAGTTGCAATGGTACAAGCAAGCAGGGTGGCCGGAATCATGGATTTCAAACTATAGCAAAATAATCCAACAAGAATGGCAGGTTAAGTACAGGAATAGTGCAACCGCTGGAGGCGAATCGCAGCTGTCTGGAAGTGATGACGGAGACTTCTTTAGTAGGCTCTACAAACAACAGATGGGAAGTGCAGCAAAAGCAGCTGTGGATGAATTGGCAAAGTATCTTGCAGAAGCAATTGTGCCAACAGAACACTTGAAAGCTCCAGGCTTGTTGGGATGGTGGAAGGTTAAATTTTTACAAAAATTGTACATAACAATATTTTTTCATAATTGAATTTTTAAACATTCGAAAAATGGAATGCATGTTTTTGATTTTAGATCCACGAAGGTGAATTTCCAGAGCTCTCAAAAATGGCAATGGACTATCTTTGTGTTGCCGGGTCGGGCGTTCCAGTGGAGTGTTTTTTTTCGAAAGCTACCGATATTCTTACAGATAATCGACAGTCTCTCAGCAATGATAATATCAAAATGTTAATGTGTTTAAAGGTTTGGCAAAATATTTTTACACAGGAGTAAAACAAAACCAATGCAATTTAATTTTTTGTAAATGATGTTCAGATTTATATATGTATGCATTAAGATTTTTCGGAAACTGTAAATTAAATTATTGCATTTTTTAAACAACTAAAAACGTGGTTCTACTTCTTATGGGGTAAAAATTAAATTACCAATCACTCCTTGTAAATAAATAACATGTGCATCTATGATTTCTTGTGGCCTCAAACGTCACTCCATGATTCCTCCAGGGCTACTCCATGATTTCCAATGTTTCCATGATTCTCCTAAAGTGACTTCATGCTTCCTCAAAAATTTCTCATGGGCTTCCATCATACCCTGCTAGACCGTTTAAACATTTCAATAAACACGTTTTCCGTTTTTGTTTAGTAAACTAAACGGATTTCGTTTTCTGCTTGAGTTTAATAAACGGAAACTAAACGGTTAATAAACGGTTTAGCTAAACGGACAAAAACGGTTTAGTAAACAAATAAACGTAAACACGGCAGCCCTAAGTGCAAGCATCCCATTTCGACAAAGTCGTTGCACGACCATCTTAAAAATCAATTTTTTTGTGCTATATCGAAAGACCTCGCGAAAATATTAGATGCGTATTTTTTTTCTAGCCGGGGTATGTTGAGACAACGGAGCTGGGGCTACCTGAAATTGAAACACCATAAATCGATTTACTCCAATATGCATTGACCGATTGACCTGAAATTTGGTATGGGACATATTGACTGAATTCCCCATAGGGTATTTTTCTCGGATTTTTAAAATTCGATTTTTGAGCGGGAGATTTCAAATTTCAAAAATTCAAAAAAATTTTGCAACTCAAACAAAGTAGTAGAAAAGCAATCACTACTCATGAAAAGAAATAATCAATAAATACTAAACAAAAAATTGACCGTTAAAAATTTTCAAACTTGGCGCCAACGCCATTTGTTACCAAACTGAACATATTAGCTCATAATCGTGTAGCACACGTCAAACTAAACTCACTAAAAAAAATTTCATCGACATCGGTTGACTAATTCCCGAGATATTTGAGTCTAAAGGTTTTTTGTCCGTTAAGTATTTTTTCATTCAAACATGATCAAGCATCACTCAAGCATCACTGTGGTCCAACCAGAACCTCAATATGTGGTATACTTCTCGAGATATTCGCAAATGAAGATTGGCGGCCCAATCCGATATGAGACCTTTGGAAGAGTTGGTCGGAGTGCCTCCAGGAATAAAAATTTGGAATTCTAAGAGAAACACCCTATCAGAAATCAAGAGAGGAGTCGACCTGTACCACGTTGGCCTCCGTAGCACAAATAGTTTAAGTGCAAATCGAAAAATCCCTTGGACGGATCTTGATCCTCAGAGGTCCAACACGGAGGAGTTGGCTGGACTCCGTCCTGAAATGAACATTTGGAATTCGATGAGAAATACCCTATCAGAAATTAAGAGAGGAGTCGACCTGTACCAGAACGACGTCAGTAGCACCTATAGTTTAAGTGCAAATCGAAAAATGCCTTGGATGGATCTTGGTCCTCAGAGGTCCAACACGGCGGAGTTGGCTGGACTCCGTCCTGAAAAGAAAATTTGAGATTTTCAAAGAAATACCCTATCAGAAATCAAGAGAGGAGTCGACCTGCTCCGTTGTCTCAACATACCCCGGCTAGAAAAAAAATACGCATCTAATATTTTCGTGAGGTCTTTCGATATAGCACAAAAAAATTGATTTTTAAGATGGTCGTGCAACGACTTTGTCGAAATGGGATGCTTGCACTCAGATAGGTATCATAACTAATATGCCCATTATAATATTAGTGTGCTATGCACATGTTGTAAAAGGTAGCAAAATGAATTGTTGTGTCAAAGTTAAAATGCACATTTTACTACGTAATAAATTTAGTACGACAGACATAACGGTCAACTCAATCCTTCCATATGTGTAGATGCAGGCAGGGTATTACGGCATTTTACTGCATCTAACGCATTGCACTGGCTACATGATCGCATCCTACTGGCACTAAATGCAGAATTTTAGCCATACCGGCTTGCCATAATAATATGTACACTTGCCCGGTGCTGTTTACCGATGCCGGTGACAGCACTACACTGTAAGAATGGTCACTTTAGCGTTACAGGCCAGTACAGAAAGTGCAGATGCTGTTTATTCATTTTGCCGTTATGCCTGTGTCGCGTGGGGATGTTCTAAATTGGGTCAGGATGCTCTTTTAATTTTGGATGCTTTTAGGCGATTTCAAACTAAATTACATAGTTGAAATCATCACGAATAATGCTACTTGATGGACCTAGCATCCATAGGTCTATTGTTTAAGATTCCTTTAAGACGCTTCGGATACTTTTTGGTCACCTTAATTATGATTTTCGGTTCCTCATGAATTTATGCAATATTAGCTAAAGTTTAATACAGAGGGTGGCGCGTCCTTTTTGATAACGCTTTTGATTAGCGATATCTCTGCTTGTGCTAATCGTAGGTAAGTTATCAATACAGTAAACGAAAGATAAAGCGTTTTTACATGTAATTAAAAAAGGTTTCATGTGAAAATCTTAAATCCCGAAGAATTGTACGCAGAAGAGGTGGATAGTGTCCTTAAATCACTTTCCAAGCAAAGAAAGTCACTAAAAGCTGTGAAAAATTTGTTGTTTTATCTTGATAATGATGATGTTTCTAATATAGTTATCTTTCGTACTCTTCATAACATCGAAGAAATCAGTGAAATATGTTAAGCCAGCAGAGTGGCACCTCTATTAAGAGCAACCACCGGAAATGAGGACTTCCGGTTGCCGGCGAAAATTAGCCCGTGGACTTCTAAGGAAGAACCATCATCCCAACTTTCGTTATCCAAACGATTAGAAACATCCCTGGCAACCGTAAGAAGCATCATTCACGAGGATTTAGGCCAAAAGAATTACCAAAAATGGACATTCAATGCTCAATTTACAACCTTTTTTCGAACACGGCCAGATTGAGGTCCCAGTGTGTGGACGGAATTGAGAAAATGTTCCTTATTACCGTCATTACTAATAAAAAAAATGCCTATTAGATCCTGTGATACCAGTCCAAAGGCTATATTTCGGCTTTTGGTACCTAAAAAACGACTTTTTCAGAAATGAAGAATCAGTTTTTGATGCGATTCGGAAACTTTCCGTTGGACATTGCCCACTTATTTTGACCACAATTCTTCTGGATTTAAGATTTGCAGGTGAAACCTTTTGTAATTACATGCAAAAACGCTTTACCTTTCATTTGCTGTATTGATAACCCACCTACGATAATCACAAGCAGAGATAATCGATAAACCAAAGCGTTATCAAAAAGGACGCGCCACCTCTGTATGTTACCAGTATACTTTCCGCAGTACTTATTTAATAAAATAGAGTTTTAAGCCTTACGGGACCGAGGAGCAGGGGATTTTGACCTCCATTGGCATGATGTTCTGCATTTTCCTCTACTATGGACACAACCTTGGCAGTACGTGCACTTTTATTTTTTGGCATTTTGAATAGCCTAAAGTTGACTTTCAACTCTCTTAATTTGTCTCTACACTCTCCACTTTTGTCCTACCGCTAATTATTTTGCACCTGCAAACTTACATTCAGTCAATTTATTTTAATTCATAGGAACAAATCGTTTTTAATTCTAGTTTCTACGTTTTTTGGATTTAAGCTTGATATTAAACTCGTTAACTGAAGGTTGGTAGCCAAATTGTAACTGATTAAGGTTGAAGGCTGTTAAATAAACTACTTCTTTATGATACTTATTATAATTTATTTCTCAAATTCTCTTAATGAGTTCACAACATACTAAATAATTATTATGAATGGCCAAAGAAGTATGAAAGGCATTCAATTTAATTTGGTTTGTAAAACATATGGACAGCTTTACTTCTGTATTGGCTTGATTCTTGTAGCTATTGCCAACTCAGTTTCAGCCGTATGCACCTACACTCTGTAGCACAGTAATGGAGATAGGGACGTGGAAGTGTGCTTGCTTGCTTGGGCTCTTGAGTCTTGAGCTGAGCTGGCAAAAATACTTTTTTATCTATTCGCTCTCTATTGTCTTGTAGTTACCTACATAATAATTGAGGGCATTGCGGCAACTAGACTGCTTATACTTGTTTTGTAAGTCTTTGTTCACAACGCTCTTTCATGTTTTTCATGCAACTCTTACATTTGTTATATATTACTATATACTTGACATGATTTTCATTACATTGTATCCTGTCCTCTTATATATGTGTCAGGCTCAGGAATTTCCATCCAAGTCGACAGTCGGCTGTCCATGTATTTTTTTGACAAAAAATTTAACGTGGACAGCACAGCAGAAGGAGGAGTTTGGATTTACAAGGGAATCATCCAAAATGAAAATACGTTTTTAAAATTCTAAAAAAATTAAAATCCTGAAACTCATACAATAAACATAAAACACATTGCTAAACAATGTATGCAACTTTAAAAATCGAAATTTTGAGTCACTGATTATTAACCAGTGTCGATTTCGAAAAATCAAAAATTCTCAGAATTTGGCGAAACTCATACTATAAGCATAAAACACATTGCTGAACAATGTATGCTACTTTAAAAATCGAAATTTTGAGTCACTGATTAATAATCAGTGAAGATGTCAAAAAATCAAAAATTCTCAGAATTTGGCGAAACTCATACTATAAGCATAAAACACATTGCTGAACAATGTATGCTGCTTTCAAAATCGAAATTTTGAGTCACTGATTAATAATCAGTGACGATTTCGAAAAAAAAATTCTAAGAATGTTAATAATCAGTGATTCAAAATTTCGATTTTGAAAGCAGCATACATTGTTCAGCAGTGTGTTTTATGCCTATAGTTTGAGTTTCACCACATTCTGAGAATTTTTATTTTTTTGACATCTTCACTGATTATTAATCAGTGACTCAAAATTTCGATTTTTAAAGTAGCATACATTGTTTAGCAATGTGTTTTATGTTTATTGTATGAGTTTCAGGATTTTATTTTTTTTAGAATTTTAAAAACGTATTTTCATTTTGGATGATTCCCTTGTAAATCCAAACTCCTCCTTCTGCTGTGCTGTCCACGTTAAATTTTTTGTCAAAAAAATACATGGACAGCCGACTGTCGACTTGGATGGAAATTCCTGAGCCTGACACATATTTCCTATGTAGGAGAACTGCATAGTGCATACTGCTTTTGTGCTCTGGGTAGGTTGAAACAAGTGGAAAAGAGGGAGCAGAGAGTAAACTTTACCACTAATAATATAGAGAGCATAGTGCTGATATCCGGTAATAGTAATCAACAAGTTTGTACGAGTTGGAATCCAATTAATTCTTACATTTAGTTTTTTAGTGAAAGCGTACGATAAACTTGACTTGAATAAGTACAAAACTTAAATCAATTCAAAGGTATTGAAAAACTTTGGACGAAAACAGCCTACTGAATGGTAAGTATTTTGAACACAAATTTGAACTCACAGCTAACAACTACAGTAAATATATAATATGTTGTAAATAGGAGGTTGAAACGGACAAATAAAATAATTCTAGTGACAAAAATATATTAGAAGGTAATAAATTTTAACAACCAACATTCATTATTAAAGATATATCATTTTAAACTTTAGGTTGACTTCCCAGCAACAACGAATTGGCCCATGTGAAGCAAATAAACTGCTGGTAGGCAGACCTAGAAACGTAGATGAATTAAAATAATTTCGTCGAAAGCCATTACCCATTGTAATTATGTCGTATTTATAATTAGCTTTCAAGAAAACCTATTAGGTTGCCACGAATTTGCTTCAGAGAGTAATTATATTTTGTGAAAAACAAAAAGCGATTTAAGATCACAAGCCCTGCACGACAACCTAAAGCAATTCGACGGAGAAGAAGCGAATTCAATTACAACCAGAAAATTATCCAACATAGCTATTAAAATGTGGGGAATCCAACCAATTGGTTTTTTGCTCAAGTGTAGTAAGACTTGTCAATTCTTAGTTTCTTCTGAAAGCTGAACTGTTTCGTCAGCCACGTCTGTTTGAATGATGCTACATACAAATATATTTGGTTTATCATAAAGCAAAGCGCTAAACTAATAACGATTTTAGATTAACAGTTCCACAAAATTTGGAGACCATTTTATTTAAGTACAATTCACCATATTTCAAGATACAAAAGCCACAAAAGTACGATATCCACCGGCAGTCTACCTATTTTTAAAAAAATTCATCGGAAAATAACAAAAATCTAAAGAAGGATAAATAAGAATGCTTTTCTCCTCTGATATAAAACACAAAACCACCAAAATCACACAAGCTAGTTTGTAGTGCTTTTATTAACTTAATTCAACTGAAGTTTTAAGATAATCAAAGATAGTGTTATGTTGCTGATGAGTTATGCTGGGTGTGCTCGATGAAAAATATTAGCTGAAGTCAAGTAGCAGAAAACATAGCCAATTCCTTGATCAGCAACATACAACACACCAATAGAAACCATTCGCTCGCGATTTATTATTGTGACGCGTGTTTTCCAGCATTTGTGTAAACACCTAGCCACTCAAGCTGCAAGTTTTATGCAGCAGAGTTTAGAAAACAAATCCAATTTCTATCACTTGTACATTTGAAGAGGTATAACAACTACTTAGCAATTAATACAAGACATTATTCTTATCTATTCATACAATCATATTTTCAGACTGAAGTTATCAAATCAAGTGTATGGTGAATAACTTCAGTTTTCCGGCATTCGCCTACCATTTACAATACATATCTACATCGTAAATTGAAGCATAACGAGGCAAAACAATAGTTGTTTTTTGAAACTGCGCATCAACTTCAAACAACCTAACAGCAAGGAACCAAACTATCGTATTCAGGTCAAAATCTACATGTTCTGGGTTTTTTTTATCCAGGTGTGGTTTCCGGTTTTCTAGACATGTTTGCGAAACTGGCAGCCGAGCCTGAGGTCTCACAGTGCTTACATTACGTGGTAGCAATCGAGACATCCAGTTTGAATTTTGGTTTCAGGTGATACGTTTTTGAGTTGTATTTCTTCATACTTCTTATACGTTGAAATAATTTTAACTATTCAAAAACCTAGAGATAACTTAAATGCAATTTAATTTCATCATTCTATTGAACGTTTAAACATTTAAGGTCATGGCTGTTAAACCATTAGAAGATAAAATGTTTAAATTTTTCAACAACGCCTTTATCAGGAGGAATACAAATGTGCAAAGAGAAACTGAACTTTGTTGCTATGAAATGAGCACTAAAGTAGTTTGCGACGGAAATAATATTTAAAAAAAATAAATAAGAACCTTAAAAAATACTGCTGCAATGTTTCCATTTAAAGAGTACCTAGCTATGTTGCTATTGGCTGTAACTCTCCGTTTAGAAACAAAGGGTGACAGTGCATGCTTATCTCGACTGTTTCCGCATCTTAATCGTAATTGGGAACAATACGTCATTTATATTTATAATAATGACACAGTTCTTAACGGTTGTTGGCAACCAAGCCAATTTTTGCAATCGAGGTTCGTTGCGTTAAGCAACATGAGCGTACTAATTCGAGGAAATTATCGCTATTCGAATACATTCAACGTCATTATTAATCCAACCGAAAAAAGCTACAAAGAAGTTCTCATCGAGTGTGGTGATACATTGGTCCCCCATCGATCCATGATTATATTTACTTGGAGTGATATTGAAACCCATTTGCTGGGACTAGAGATATTAGACTGGATGCTTCCAATATTTCCAGCTTTGAAATTGATAGTGACTCTGCCTTTAGGCTTAAAATGGGAACGAAATGAAACGCTAATAAGAGCACTTTGCTTTGAATACTGTTCTTCTATTTCAATAATTTTAACCAGCTTCGCCCAACAGTTTCAATTAAATGACATTTATTCAATGCATCGGGATTTATTTTGGAATGCAAATGGAAAATAGATTGGTGCAAAGATAGATGGAAATATTCGGTTCATTGAGTATATTTTGGAACATCAGCAAAACAGATGTCTTAACCAAAAAAGGCGTATGCATACTTATTGTGAAAGAAGCTCTGAAGAAATATTGACCTTATCAACAAAGCATAACATAACTCTGGATCTGCATAAAATAAATCGGCCGTGCAAGTTATTCAGCCCCGAGGTTATCCGTGGTCCAGCTTCATCACTAGAATTATCGGGTTTGATCCCACCATACGCCTTGGACTGATATTCGTTTTATAAATTTGATGACACCAGTGTATTGTTGAAGTAAAACAATTCATAAATTCTGCACACATTCTGAATCAACATCCAAAGATATTTTTGGACTGGTTCAACTGAACTTGCGAACAATGAACTTCAGTCTCAAAAAGAGCCAATTACATACAATGGTGGTCCCCCTTTCCTTGAAACTTTTTGAATGATGAGACCATTCATATAATTATTGTTACTTGAAGGTTATTCGTATTTTTGTTTTAGCTGAAAAGTTTTATGATTAGATTAGGTAACTGTTATTTTTGTTTCACAACCCACCTTGGTTGTTCCAATTATTTGAAGCTTTGTTTCTTTGAAAACAATTAGGACAAGGACAGCACACAAGTATCCCACTATTAAAGCAAGCTGGTTATATAACCTCCTTTATCATTCAAACTTTAGTTTTCTTTGCGATGAGGTATAACAGCATAATAGTATGAATATAATAGTATAATGCAACGCATATATAATCATGGATAAATAAACCTTTGAAAATAATCTAGTAAATCTTGTAACGGATCCACACATACCATTTAATGGAAACCACTCCCATTGAAAATAACAATTTAACATTTAATATGATGAAAACCGAAACTATAAAATTGTTTCAATTTTTGTATGAAGTGTGATTTTAAAAGGAAGTCACACTTCACTTCACATTTTCAAGATTTCATGTGATCATGTCACTGCTGCTGTTGCATCTTTCCTGGAATAAATTAATAAAAAGAATAAATCAACTTTTGTTAAGCATGGAGTTATAATAGGTTTACACGCTTACTGGCATGGCTGCGGGAGCGATTGTGCTTTTGCAGCTGGTAGTTCTGGCTGAACGCCTTTTCGCAGACATCGCAACGAAACGCCCGAATACCTTCATGAACGGTCCTTACATGACGCCCGACACTTCTTGCATTGCTCAATGCTAGACCACATTGGGGGCACAGAAATGGTGCAACACCTCGGTTTCCAGGGGCCTATAACGTGATAAAATAAAATATTTGTTTAAAATAACCGCATTGTAGCCTGTTTCCTATTATAAGTAGAGGAAATGCAAATGATACATACATGACCTTGCCGCCTTGTATTAGCTCTTGCGTTTCCCTGAGCTTTAACAACTCTACTGCTTCGCCGAACTGTGGCTCTTGGCCTTCGCGAAACTACAACTCTTCTTCGCCTTTGCCGCACCGCACCGTTTTGTCGAATTCCAGGAGCTGCAGCGACTGGAGGTTCTTCAGGAGCCGCAGCGACTTCATGCTCTTCAGGAGCCGCAGCGCGTCCGCGTTCTTCAGGAGCTGCAGCTGCTCCTACCGGAGCTCCAAGGATTCCTAGCTCTTCAGGAGCTACATCAACTTTCGCCGGAGCATCAGCGACTCGTGGTTCTTCAGGAGCTGCAGCGACTCTAATCAGAGCTTCAGGGGCTCCTGGTTCTTCTGGACCTGCAGCGACTCTTGCAGCAGCTTCAGCGACTTCTGGTTCTTCTGGACCTGCAGCGACTCTTGCAGCAGCTTCAGCGACTTCTGGTTCTTCTGGACCTGCAGCGACTCTTGCAGGAGCTTCAGCGACTCTTGCAGGAGCTTCAGCGACTCCTGGTTCTTCAGGAGCTGCAGCTGCTGCTCCCGGTACTCCAGCTAGTCCTGGCGCTTCTGGTGCCACTCGTAGCCTCCCTTGAACTAGTTCAATTTTTTGCGCAGCCAGGGCTGCAACAATTTCGGCATTGACCGTTGCTTCACCAACAGCAATTTCTTGGGCAGAACGAGCTCTTGCGATCCTTTCCTGAGTCTCAGCAGCAGCAATTTCTTGCTGAGCCTTAGCTCCAGCAATTTCTTCCTGAGCCCTAGCTCCAGCAACCACAATGTCTTGGGCAGCACGTGCTCTAGCAATCCGTTCTTCTGCATGAGCTTCAGCAATTATTCTCCGACGCTCAGCTAAACTAGGTTTTGGCTGAAGATGGGGTTCCATTTTTTGATGTTTGGATATTCTGTAAATAAAAATTCAAGATCGTCCCTTATTTCAAATAAGTCAAATAAGTTATGATTATGAGTGTTCGGAACTTCTGTGGACTCTGCTTGTATGCATTGGCCTTGCTAATCCAATTGAAGATCGGACAATGTTGAAAAAATTAAACATATAATAAACTGATTCTGCAATAATTGAAAGCCCATTGTTCACTTTCTACTAATTGAGTTTCTATGCTCCATTTGAGTAGAAATTAAACCTTCGTTTCACAATTAGCATTCTATTATTGACGCTTTCTAAAATTTTGACTTTCCCATGTTTGATGGTATTGGTGGCGGGGCATATATGTTATATAGAGGCCACATGTTGACAAGCTCCATTGGACCATTTATGAGATTACTTGCTGCAAATAATAAGACCTCGAAAACGGCTACAATCATCTCCGTATGTGTCGTAAGTTTATGTGTGTAGGCTTACCGTCATCAAGGTTTCAAACACGTTAGGTTCTTTTTATGAGTACGTTGGACTATAACGTTGCGTCTTATTCACAAGATTTTACAATTGCAATGGAAACTTTATTGAAGTAAAGTGGCTGCATTTGCACAAAAACTAACTACAAATGTACGTTTAGTTATATTCTTAGTTGGAAGGATTGGAACGAATGGAAACATTAAAATTTAAACCAAAAAATTTGATGCTGCAGATTACATATGGACTTCTCTAGTCTCTAGTTATATAATAAATATAGTTTACCAAAAATGAATCCATCTAGTTTAATCAGCATTTTTGCCTCATTCCCGACAAAAGCCAAGCTACTTTGCTCGTCAAATAATGCAATAAAAATCAATATAATAGAAAAACTTACAAGCACTGATTGCGTATTTCACGATGTTATTCTCACAGGTTATCCTCCTTTTGACCAATGGCTGCTAAAAAATCACCTAACAAATAAGAAATTTTTGTGATAATGTAAAGACATGTAAAGAAAAAATATTTAGTATGGGAGTACTAGTATTTTTTAATATGATTTTTTATCTAATACATGATATTATTACAGAAACTTAAGTTTCGTTTTAAACATATGAAAAAACCCGGCCATCACTAGAAACAGCACGCTTCCTTCTTTTACGATTTGCATTTTAATGTATGTATTTATTCTTGCTGCTGCATGTGGTGGTATGAAAAGCAATCTCAACTCTTGGAGGGAAACCAGCTAACTTACTCATAAACTCACTCTTGTGAAGAGTAAGGAACAAAAAACATATAAAAACATACATATGTATAGAGAGACCAAACATCAAGGAAAGCAATTTAAAAAGCAACCAACTGGAAGTTCTTCATAGTGACTGAGTGTATTTCTATTTCTACCATTGACTTTCCAACCTACCCACACACTAAATTACTTTTCTATATAGAAATGTAGTTGTGGCGTACACGAGGCTTTTATATTTTGTTTTTCCACTTGTCACAGATTCCTTTGTCTGCATTGAATCGCTAGAGAAGTAGGAGGGGGGGGGGGAGGAGAAGCAATATACAGAAGAAATGGAATTGGCGACTGCTTCATTCTGATAAAAATATTTACTTTGGTCACGTCACAAAAACACAAAAAAACGTACTGTATAGTTTTCAGTACATATTTCATTTTGGTTCATTCACCACCAAAAACCAGAAAAGAGAGAAAATGGGATCAAATGATCCAACACAATAAGTTGAGCAACAGCAGGAGAGAACGCACTAACCAGAAGACTTGCTGAAAATATAAAAAAGGTTTTCCCCCTCTCTTTTCTTCATCAGAGAAAGGAAAAGGGCAAGAAGTATGTATGGTGTGTGTGCATCACGACGGAAAAAGAGATACAAAGATGTGCGTATAGAGCAGCCAGCAAATATAAGGGAGAAAAAGTGGAAAAAGTTTCCCTTTTCTCCGTCTCCATCACATCCTACTTTCGTCATCATCATCGTTTTTAGTATTACATTACGACTGTGGTTTTGTGTACACACACACATAAATACTCATAATATGTATGTTTATACAGGATCTGAATGTAGACATACATCTTGTTTCTTGGCAATATGTGGTGGGCACATATTGAAATGGATGATAAAGAGAAGAAGTCGTTGCGTGAGAAAGAGGAAAAAATATAAAAAAAACTAAGTCAGCTTGATTTCTCTTTCATTCAACTACTGCCTCTTCTTCCTCTTCTATAAACAAAGGAAGTACATGAGTGGATGTGGAAGAACGTTATTCTCTTTCCAAGTTTTTTCTCTGGACTAATTTAATGTGAAGAAATAGAATCGGAAATTGCGAAGGTTGTGATGATGTTAGGAGAGGGTTGGTGATGATGTGATGAAGGTTGTGATGGTGAATCATATATCCATCCTGCTTCCAGCGTATCTTACGCTAGGCGAGGAGCTCAGGGACAAATTTATCGAGGCGCTATGATATCATATTTTGGTGCTCATTACTTTATCACCTTCTCAGGAGAAATAGAGTTAATTGTGATTGAGGTCATAAATTATTTCTCCCTAGTGGGTGCTGGGATATGGAGCACTAAAAGGGTGTTTATATTCCCAGCGGACAATATATGAATATCTTGACATGGATTCTCTTTTATCAAACTCTGTGCTGATTTATAACATTGATTGAATAGCCTCACATATTTATAGACAGCGAAATAAAAAATAAATTGCAACATAAACATTGCAAGTCAAGTCGATATCTTATATTATACTATTACTACTTTTATTCGCGTATCCGCATCATCTCAATTAATTCTTTTTCATCACCTCGTAAACACGTAAAACTGTACGGAGAGACAAGAGGAGAAGAAACGAAAATTGAAAGTGAAGAAGAAATAGAAAGTAGTAAAAAAGGGGAAAACCTGAGTGAGGAAAAGTTGAATTCAATCCCGCACCACCTTCTCATGATATGATACGTCAGGTTCGGTGTATGTGCGTGATTGTGACGAAT
The DNA here is from genome assembly GCA_964034955.1 of Orchesella flavescens. Classification (NCBI taxonomy): domain Eukaryota; kingdom Metazoa; phylum Arthropoda; class Collembola; order Entomobryomorpha; family Orchesellidae; genus Orchesella; species Orchesella flavescens. The sequence goes on from OZ035954.1 coordinate 4,190,527, forward strand.
TCTGTATGATTTTGATTTTCTGTACAGAGATTAATGCCTAGTCAACTTGAATTATTCTAGAAGATATTTTCTTATACTACAAAGATATTAAATTCGGTGTGTAAAAATCCACTGCTTGATCATCTCTTGCTCCCACATGAAGTTGGAGTATGCATGTGTGTGAGTTGTGTGGAGTTGGTATGTACGAGAAAGAGAGAAGATTTAATTAATCGAAAGCAATACTATTTATAGCATACTGAAACCAATAGTTAACCAACAATGATCACATCTAATTCAACCAATATTTCTGTCTCATTCCCAACAAAAGCCAACTACTTTCGTTTAAAACAATGCAATAAAAATCAACATAATAGAAAAACTTACAAGCACTGATTGATTATCACACGATGTTAGCCTCCTCAGATGTGACCCTCCTTCTCACCAACGGCTGCTAAAATAAACACCCACAAAAAATAAATTATTGTGGTAATGAGTAAAGAATTGAAGTGAAAAACGACTTAATATTGCCAATGCATACTCAAATATCATATCTTCAGCGTAAGTCAGATAAAACACGGTACAAATCTTATCCATGTTGAACTTCAGCCGTTCAACTAACAATTCTAAAAAAATTACCTGCTAGTGTTATGCTACGGATGCAAAGAAAGTTATCCAAATTTCACAGGAGATCAATATTCCTTACAACTTCAAGAGAGGGATGTATGGATAGGTTACATTCAGCTTGCCAGCTATCGATTGTTTGTCTATTTACCTTACTAATCATCTGCTTCTGCCTATTCCTAGTGCAGCGCTTATTCGAGTGTATCTACATTACCCCGGTACCCAATACATTTTCATTTACTTGCTACCAACCCCTAAGTATCTAGGCATTGCCCAATATGCTTTGTTTTATACAGTTCACACCTTAGTTACCGACTTTGAACCATAGATGGGCGGCCATTGGACCCTTACCCACTTGAGATTGGCTGGCCACTAAAATTACCCTAATTATCATTAAGTATTAAGTTTTCCATTATAATATTCCCTAAAATTTTCTTCATGAGGGAGCTGTTGTGCATGAAATACGGGAATTTGCACCCTCGCTTTATGGCTTTGCCTTTAGCCCGAGTATCAAATCTTTAAAAAAATGCGTACGAGCAGAGACGGACGGACACCCAGTGTCCAGCTAGATGGACACGGGCACTGGACACTCAAGGATTTATGGACACCCAAACGTTTCTGGGCACACGGACGGTGTCCATTTTCCAGATTTGGTGTCCACCCATCCCTGCGTAAACTGCCCACCACTTAAAGATGAGGGAAGGGTAGCACACCAAATTTGTCTCCGATTTGGCTGAAAATTTGTAGGAATATAGATTTTAATGCGTAGATTCGGAATCTGAAATCAATGAAGAATTTTTGCGCCCCCCGGAGGGAAAAACGGCGGGAAATTATTTTTCGACAGAATTCACCCAAAATTTGGTTTTTTGTACTATTAGACTTGCTGATTAACGTGGTGAAGTTATTTTTATTAACCCAGAGAGGGGAATTCAATTTTACAGCAGCGTTGTGCCTTCAGGTGGCGTAAAAGTCAAAATTTAAAAAAATAACTTCACCCCGTTATTCAGCTAGTTTAATAGTACCAACAATCAAATTTTGGGTGAATTCCGTTGACAAACATTTCACGCGTTTTTTCTCTCTGGACGGCGCAAAAATCAAAATGTTTGAAAAATAATTTCACCACGTTAATCAGCAAGTCCAATAGTATAAATTACCAAATTATGGCAAATTCAAATGTCAAAACATTTTCCGCCGTTTTTTCCTCTGGGAGGTGCCCACAACGCAACACACACGGTTACGGATTTCAGATTCGTAATCTACGCATTAAAATCTATATTCCTGCAAATTTTCAGCGAAATCGGAGGTAAACATTTTGTGCCACCTAGGTGTCAAAATTAAGTGAACCCTACTTTACATATATGCATATCTGACGATTGCAGTTGTGATTAGCCATAGTTGTACAGACCTGTGTTGTAGGTTATGAATTTCTGAAGGCCACTCGACAAAGCGGTGACAATATTATATTTAACATATTCAATTGTATAGTTTCTATAAGTAGTTTATACGTGTTACTGAAAAATGCACAAGTTTAATTACGTGGGGCCAATTACCCACTTAAGATTTGCTGGCCATTAAAGCCTGAAGCATTAAAGCTAAAGTGAGCCATTAGTCAATGAGGAAGTGGCGGATTCGTTTTTGAAGTCGGGGAGTGCATAAGGGTGTGATGGAGTCAATGAGCAAGTGGCGGACTCATTTTTGTAGTGGCAGACTCAATTAGGGAATGGCGGAGTCAATGAGGAAGTGGCGGAGTCAATGAAGAAGTGGCGGACTCGTTTCTGAAGTAGCAGAGTCAATTAGAGAGTGATGGAGTCAAAAAGGGAATGGTGGAGTCAACTAGCAAGTGGTGGAGTCAATGAGGAAGTGGCGGACTCGTTTTTAAAGTTGGGGGTGCATAAGGGAGTGATGGAGTCAATGAGCACGTGGCGGAGTCATTTTTGTAGGAGCGGAGTCAATGAGGAAGTGGCGGAGTCAATTAGGAAGTGGCGGACTCGTATTGGGAGTGGTGGAGTCAATGAAGAAGTGGCGGACTCGTTTTTGAAGGGGGGGAGTCAATGAGGAAGTGGCGAACTCGTTTTTGGAGTGGTGAAGTCAATGAGCAAGTGGCGGACTCATTTTTGTAGTTACAGAGTCAATTAGGGAATGGCGGAGTCAATGAGGAAGTGGCGGAGTCAATGAAGAAGTGGCGGACTCGTTTCTGAAGTAGCAGAGTCAATTAGAGAGTGATGGAGTCAAAAAGGGAATGGCGGAGTCAACTAGCAAGTGGTGGAGTCAATGAGGAAGTGGCGGACTCGTTTTTGAAGTTGGGGGTGCATAAGGGAGTGATGGAGTCAATGAGCACGTGGCGGAGTCAATTAGGGAATGGCGGAGTCAATGAGGAAGTGGCGGAGTCAATGAAGAAGTGGCGGACTAGTTTTTGAAGGGGGGGAGTCAATGAGGAAGTGGCGAACTCGTTTTTGGAGTGGTGAAGTCAATGAGCAAGTGGCGGACTCATTTTTGTAGTGACAGATTCAATTAGGGAATGGCGGAGTCAATGAGGAAGTGGCGGAGTCAATGAAGAAGTGGCGGACTCGTTTCTGAAGTAGCAGAGTCAATTAGAGAGTGATGGAGTCAAAAAGGGAATGGTGGAGTCAACTAGCAAGTGGTGGAGTCAATGAGGAAGTGGCGTACTCGGTTTTAAAGTTGGGGGTGCATAAGGGAGTGATGGAGTCAATGAGCACGTGGCGGAGTCATTTTTGTAGGAGCGGAGTCAATTAGGAAGTGGCGGAGTCAATTAGGAAGTGGCGGACTCGTATTGGGAGTGGTGGAGTCAATTAGGAAGTGGCGGACTCGTTTTGGTAGTGGTGGAGTCAATGAGGAAGTGGCGGACTCGATTTTGGAGTGGTGGAGTCAATGAGGAAGTGGAGGACTCGTTTTTGGAGTGGTGGAGTCAATGAGCAAGTGGCGGACTCATTTTTGTAGTGGCAGAGTCAATTAGGGAATGTCGGAGTCAATTAGGGAGTGGTGAAGTCAATGAGGAAGTAAAGGACTCGTTTAAGTCGGGGAGTGCATAAGGGAGTGATGGAGTCAATGAGCAAGTGGCGGACTCATTTTTGTAGGGGCAGAGTCAATTAGGGAATGGCGGAGTCAATGAGGAAGTGGCGGACTCGTTTTTGGGTTGGTGGAGTCAATGAGCAAATGGCGGACTCATTTTTGTAGTGGCAGAGTCAATTAGGGAATGGCGGAGTCAATGAAGAAGTGGCGGACTCGTTTCTGAAGTAGCAGAGTCAATTAGAGAGTGATGGAGTCAATTAAGGAGTAAAGGACTCGTTTTTGGAGTGGTGGAGTCAATGAGGAAGCGGCGGACTCGTTTTTGAATAGCAGAGTCAATTAGAGAGTGATGGAGTCAATTAGAGAGTGGTGAAGTCAATGAGGAAGTAAAGGACTTGTGTTTGTATGGCAGAGTCAATTAGAGAGTGATGGAGTCAATTAGGGAGTGGTGAAGTCAATAATGACGTGGCGGACTCGTTTTTGAAGTGGGGGATTCAATTAAGGAGTGATGGAATCGATGAGGAAGTGGAGGACTCGTTTTTGGAGTGGGTGAGTCAATTAAGGAGTGATGGAGTCGATGAGGAAGTGGCGGACTCGTTTTTGAATAGCAGAGTCAATTAGAGAGTGATGGAGTCAATTAGGGAGTAAGGGAGTCAATGAGGAAGTGGCGGACTCGTTTTTGGAGTGGTGGACTCAATGATTAAGTGGCGGACTCGTTTTTGAAGTGGGGGAGTCAACGACGAAGTGGTGGAGTCAATGAGGAAGTAAGGGACTTGTGTTTGTAGTGGCGGAGTAATTAGGGAGTGGTGGAGTCAAAAAGGAAGTGGCGGACTCGTGTTTGAAGCTGGGAGTATATTAGGGAATGGTGGAGTTGTCCATGGCCCACTGTGGCATGCCCAACTATGCTCTCAACCGGACACCAACGCAGAACTGGTACACCAGCCAGCCTATACACCAAATTTGTGCCACGAGCTTGGTGGCCAGCCTGGCTTTGGTGAGATAATACGATGGTAATTGCAAAACATGATCCATACAACAAATCACATAGCTTACATAAGAAAAATTTAAATGCCTATCCTAACGAATATTTAAAGTTTTCCTGTTTGTCTGTTCGCATACCATTCAAAAACTAAATACTAAACTAACCGTGATGTGCATGCTTATCTCTAATGTGACCTTCAGATTAAAAGTCATAATCTTCCATTTATTCAAGTATAAAGCATATCAAAGCATGCATAACCAACTAGTTACGGGTATTAGATACAGAGATTATTCTATATGAGCACTTACGAAATGAAAGTAGGAAATCCGGACTAATAATCTTTAAAATAACACTGGAAACACGTCAAATCAAATAACTGGGCCGAGTAGTTAGCTAGTAACTTGAACAAAATAATATATTCCTACTGTAGATGTTATTTATAAATGAAATTCATAAGCCTAGAAGTTAGTATGCAGGCAAAACATATTTGTCTTCTCAATGCATAGTTTGGTTCGAAGAGAATATTGGGATTGAGAGTAACTCGGTTCAGTCCGATGAACTCTTTCTTGGAATTTCTGCATTGTTCATATGCTTTGGCAGTGTGCCGTGTGTGCTCTCAGAATTTATCACACGCAGTCGTCTCATGCTCATGTATCTACCTCAACGTCGAGCAGAATAGGCGAAGCAAAGACCGGAGCCGTACCAAAATTTAGCATGTACTTTGTTTAGCTCATAACATGCATTAATACTATGGACTTTTACACTGGGGTTGAGGAGTGTATCTAGCAGCTGTAGATAATGTATATTGTAAAAATATGAGCTCTCCATTTGAAGCACTAATATGTGGGACAGATATGTTCAGATGTAGAGATGGTATGATATATCTATTTGAAGTACTGTATAGACAAATTAATGTATGCATGTATGTGTGTGACAGATTACAACTCTTTTTCAGAAGCACAACATCCATACTACAGAATGTGAATCGCCAAACCAAGATCGACACCTTATAACTTATCAATGTTAAATATAAGCCAAGATGTGGCTTCAACCACTTTTCTGATTTTGATAAGGAAACCATCCTCGTACTCTTCACTCAATCTTTACTCGTCAATAAAGAAGCACGATCTGCTTATAATGTAGTAATACGAGCAACGTACTATTGAATGTCTACATGAAAATTTCATGATGATGTAGAAACACATAATGTTCAAAGTTGACGCATACATTTATAAATGAGCACACTTCATTCTTTCACATATTATAAACACGAACTATGCTAAAAGGAACAATTTTTCTGTAAACTTATGCAACATCACGACCAATAGTAACCTAAAAGAATACGGGACCATTTAAGCGTTTTAATTCAAAATTCGAATAGATTACATTACATTCATTGCTTTACCCAAATAAACTTAGTTTTGATGTATTTTACAAACATGAGAGAGCGGTCATTCGTATTAATACCATCTAAATTTGGTTAAGGTGCAGAGCTCTGTATTTCATTACAACTTGTTTCCAAGTGAGCAAAAAGCTCATTTCTCGTAAAAATGCCAACACATCCCTCTGATTATGAATCGAAGCCAAATCCGGTCAGAAGACAACTTGGGTCATTGAATTGTGCCCATGGGTGCAGGGAATCAGAATCATCTTGAGGCCCTGCTCTAAGTACATTTTTAGGGTCGTGGTGCCTCGAGACATGAAGGGCTTCGAAATAATCAAAAATGGTCCATCGCCTGCCAAACTAGTTTTATCTTCAGAAATTTGGATAAAACTTTGATTTTCGATGGTGCCAACTAGTTTAGGGTCTGGGCTATTCAAATATTGCCGGGCTGGAGTTTGGGAAGGGTCTTGGATGAAGTATTTTTCATTGTCGATAATGACAAATTTTCTAAGCATTTTCTTCACGTAATGGTGCACGTTCCTTAAAGGGCTCCTTCTACAAACTGATTTTTTTGGATGTGCTTTTTTAGTCATGCTACGAATCTCCTGTTTCCGAACTTCAATATGTTGCAAAGGTTTTTCCTTCATATTTAATTTCTTGGCCGCTAGCCTGCTGGAAGCTGAGGGATGTCGCTGATACAGGTCTTTACCATTCCCTATCTACTTTGGCGTCATTATCTTATAGGCACGACCACTCCGGACCTTAATTTTATGTCCATCGGCTTCTCCGACCTTTTTTACCCATCTGTTGATTGTATCCTCTTTGAAATCCTCCTTTTTGAAGAACAGCCATGTATTCTTATTGCCAAATTTAAACCCTTTTTTGGACTTCCGTGCGACCCAGGCAGAAATCTCCACACCTTCCGATCTCTGTAATTGCACCCGAGCCATTTTCGAAATTTTAAGCCCGCACATTTTGTTCAGAATGAAAAATTCTATCGACTGCAAACAAAAGGGGTCTCAATGTGCGCACCGGGTGATCAGCATAAGCAAAGGAAAGTACATCCGCAGTCAACCCAGCCCTTCTCTATTTGTTGAGCAGGATGAGTATCCTTAGGCAAAAATATTTTGAAGGTATCACCTTTATTAAGTAATATATCTTTTCCTGTGTCGCCATTCGATATTTTTATAATTCATCACGGTACTCATTCATGACTGCAGAAAAGCTGCCTCTTAAGATTGCAAAGATTTGTAATATTAACCATTTGCAAAGATTGCAACCAATATGTAATATTCATGACATTGCGTCACGTCATGTTCATGTCGACCTAAAACTTCATGCTAATTAACGCAGTAGAAGCTTCGTTCGTGTTAAATTTCAATCCATTACTTGAGATACAGAAATCATAATTCAGAATTCAATAATTACAAGTAAAAATAAGAGTTGTTCAATAAACTGCTTTCAAATAGTTGGCCTCTTAAGCTAAGGTGACCAGATTTTCCAAAGCCCAATGGGGGACACTCCGAAATTTTTAAAATCACGTTTTATTTACTAGCGGTGTTCCTGATTTTCAGTCGCTTTGGGGACTTTTTTGTTGAATTTATCTTTTACCGAAAACGTCTAATAAAAAATCGGGTTAAAGATAAGGAAAAGGGAGATTAAATTTTATACTTTTAACGTATGAGCGAAATTTTACCTCATACGTTAAAAGTATTTCGCGGAGAAGGAGAAATTACGTACATTTTTTGTAGTCTACAAAAGGGTTTCAATTTATTATATCCCATTGCATAGTAAAATTTGCGATTTCTTACGTTGCAACAAGATTTTACAAATATTTAACATCTCAAAGAAATTCAGATTGTAAAATTAGACAGCCCAGCTGGACATTTCCTTCCACAGAAGCGAAATATTTATAAATTGTGGACAGATTGTTAGAAAATGCGCCCATCAACGACTTTGGAGCCCACAGAAACCAATAAATTTGGTTGTATTTCGTATGAAAAAAGAAAATTTGGCAAGAAAATTGACAAATTACTATAAATTTCCTATAAATTTTTATATTTTGGTATTAAAAAGACCATTTTGTACCAATTATTAATTTCGGGGGACACAATTCTCAATGGGGGACGTTTTGGGGGACATTTTTTGTCGGGGGACAGGGAACTTGAATGGGGGACTGTCCCCCTCAATGGGGGACGTCTGGTCACCTTATCTTAAGCTCATGCTGTCTATTATTTTTAATTTTCAAATTTCAAAAACGGGTTTTGAATCAGATCTACAAAATCCTCAAGCAAAATGAACTCATGATGATTGACACGTTTTAACTCAAATTAAAATGAATTTAAATTTCAATTGCTCTCTATCAAACGCTTCATCCTCAGATCTACAAAATCTTTAAATCCTCAATCAAATTAAACTTATGATGAGTGAAACATTTTAACTCAAATTAAAATGAATATAATGATTAGTTTATCACATACTTTAGTCTAGATTTCAGTTCCTCTCAATCAAACGCTAGTTTTCTAGGAATGTCTTCAGTAAGAGCACTCTTCGATCACCAATAGTTCTAGAGGATAAAATTTGAATTGGTTAGTTATTACCAAAAGCGTATGCAAATAATCACTATACAATTTATGACAACTAAAAAACCAACCACTTTTTTGTATCCAATTAAAGTTGTTAAAATATCTACAAACTATACCAACGTGAGATGCGAAGTCACATGTTGAGGACTTATTTACTGTTACCAGTCAGATAGCTTGCCAAAAAAGTGGTCGTGAATTGTTAGTACAAGCCATCGTGTAGCTTTCTTCGGAAAATTTAGAACAACGTAATCAAAAACCCTTTCCCTCAACAATAGTTTCAAATATTATTTATTTCTCATAATGTCGGATACGGGAACCGTCACATTTCCTGACATGCAAGCTGCATTAATAAATCACTTTCGATATTCTAACACGGAATTCCTTTTTGAAGATTCAAACAAAATGACGACCTCAATATTTGCTGAATGCGTGCTTTTGTTTTGCGTTTCATTAAATTTTGATTTTAATCTTTATCCGATCAGTGGTGACCGCTCACAGTGGCAGTTTGCAACTGTGATTCTGCCACTTTGATTTTAAAAATCAACAGTGGCAGGCGACTAAATCATTCTGGCAGTTTTGCTTTTGCATGGTGGCAAAACAGAAAAATCATAGTGGCATATTTTTATCATAAAATGAAATGAAGTTCCAGGTATATCAATGCCAGCATCCAATTGATGAGAATTACTCTGCGTGCTTAGGTCAATGATCTTGAATTGGGATCTTAAGAGCGGAATGAAAGAACATATTCAAAGTACTGAATGAAAGAGCACTCTTTCTATGCATTTTGTGTAATGTAAATCTAAGGTATTAGTCTAATTTTACGAGCTCACAACACTGGAGGTTACTTTAATTGTCCTAATCTCAAGAGATGCCAATATAAAGAACAAAACAACTTATAATTGGCTTTTTTTACAAGCATGAATTATATTTTTAAAGGCACTGGATCAAGTTTTGGGGTATTGTAATAATACAGTTGAAGGTACTTAATTCCTGAAAGGTTGTTTGAGTTTTGAAACAGCTGAGTTTGAATTTAAAAGAGTATTATGAGGAACACTGCAGTGAAATATAGGGGATGTGATAGGCTTATTTCTCTTTTCTTCAACAAATATTGAAAGGACAAATAAGAACCTTTCAGACGTATTTTTAAAATTATAGTTTCTATAATTATAATTTCTACTCTAATTAAACTGATCATAAGTTAGTTAAGAAATAAATCAATCAACTATTATGAACAAGAGAAATCAAAAGCTAGGGTGCATATATCTTGTCTGATGTTTGCTATTGTATGCATTACATAATCATGTAATTCATGTGCATGCATGTACATGACTACATGACCAGAACATGAATATTTTTACAAGAATTTCATGTCACATGCCATGAACATGATTTTTTTCTTGGTACATGACATGATATGATCTATTTACTACTCTAACGATTGCAAAATTTGAAATAAAATTGGGATATTCAACCCTTATGCTTGTCTTTCACTTTTGAAGTACTACTTTGCCACTTTGAATTTTAGATTTTGCCACCGTACATTTTGGTTTTCAAAAACCGCTAACTTGCGATTCTGCCACCGTTACTTTTCATTCTGCCACTGTGTTTCTGCCACTTAGATGGGGGATCCGATCAGTATAGAGACAGTTATTGGTATCGTAAAAAATAGCACCGCTCGTAAAACGGAGTTCTCTAAAATTTTGGCGATAAATTCACTTGTTATTTCAAAGCAAAGATTTTCTGCACATGAAATACTTGTTGTTTCTGAAGCAAACTTCCCAACGAAGTTTCCCCAAACGCTAGTTGAACAAGTTAGCAGCAAAAACAGAAACCCTATTTTGCAGGACAATATATATCCACCGGGACCGTATGCAATTCCAACAGTTATTCTCCTACCAAAAGAAAGTCAGCTGGATATGACAGAAAAAGAAACGGTCCGAGGAGTTAAGTACTTGTTTAGTATATCTGTTCTTTTATTCCTCGATATGGAAACAAAATCCGTCAGTATTGGTTGTTTTACTTGCGGAAATCGGTTGGTAAATGAAATGAACCAGCTGATGTCTAGCAAATTTCAAAGTGGCAAAATAACTTTTGAAAATATTGCAATCCAAGGAAAATTGTCATTCCACAACTTGCAAATCTTCTGGGAAAGGTTACAATTAAAATATTCCGTTGATACTGATGAAAAGCGGTTTCCGCCGGGTGATCACAATTGCCTTAATGTACGAAAGTATAAAACAAACACTTTCTTCAATAATGACAAATGCGAAGTTCTTGAAATGTATTTTAAGTACGTTAACTGCACCAATTTTAGGAATTGCTATACATATCACGATGTCACGACAAAGATACTACTTGAATCCCGAAGAAAACTGGAGTATCCAGAAAAAATTATACCATTTGGACAACAAGAACGAGATATTTATTATCAAGTTATTTTTCCTAGAGTCACGTTTTTTTACGCAAATTTTACCGCATTTCTTTCACCTTTTGAAGTAATGGTTTGGCTATGCATGTTATTTGCCATAAGTTGTATTTCAATCTGGCTAATGATTTGGGGAAAAGATCGATTAATTAGTTTACTCTTTTGGCAATTTTCCGTACTTGTTGAACAGAATGATAATGTCCGTAGACAAAAATATTTTGGGGGTATTACCTTGCTCATGATATACATCTTTTCATGCGTCGCGATTCGAAATTTTTATAATTCATCACTGTACTCATTTATGACAGCAGTAAAGCTACCTCTTAAGGTACCAGATAGTGTTGAGGAATTAGTCGATAGAAACGATTTTGTTTTGTTACTTCACCATACCATCCACTCAGATATTTTACGTGTCAACGAATCCTATAGAAACGGATATATCAAACTACCACTAAGAATTGCGACTTTATACAATCGGATTTATAGCAAGTCACTTTTTTGTGATTACGATGTTTCATACACTAAAGCATTACAAAATGCATCCAATGGGAGAGAAGTCCGAATTTCTTACCACAAGAAAGTAACAAAAAAATCCAAGCGTATGACGTTTACAATAGATAAATACATACAGCTAACACATTTTGCAGTATTTTGCGAGATCAGTTGTGATGGTGAAACTAATGCCGCATTTTTGGGGAATAGGAATATTCATCGTGTGTCTCCAAAACAAAGATCCTTCTTTAGCAGCAACCAATTCTGGGTTATTGAGATCCCGACTTTTGCTACGATGAAGTTTACTGATTTCTTTGGCTCGTTTGTTCACTCCGGTCTGTATAATCTTGGGGTCAATCGAAATCGAATAATGAAGCAGTTTAACAATTTACAACACATGGGTTACATTAGGAAGTTGGGTATGAGCAACGGAAGTTTGCTGAGTTATTTGTTTTTGGGAAGCAGAAAAGAAATTTTAAACGAGGAGGTGCCGACCAAAGTTTCGACATTCTTTGGAACATTTGTATTGTTCGTGGTTCTGCTGAAAGTTGCGTTGGTTGCATTCTTTTTAGAGTTTAGGGCTTAAGGCTCATATTTTTAACATAATCTTATAAATATGGTCACTCTTATCCATACCTAAGTGAAAAGCCAGTCTTTCCTCCTTTAGATATGTTAACCGTATTTATAAACTTTACCTGTCAATGTATGAGGTCACCTTTATTCACATGAAAAAATTGTAGCCATTTAGACTTCCTTGCGTGTTTGTTAGTTGATATATTGTTTACAAAAATTAGGTCGATCTTAACTACTTCGTCAGCAACCACTGCTGCTGTCGAGAAAGCAATTAGAAAAATTTCATCGTTGTGATTATTAATAAATTAATAATATTTTACATCAGGACAACATTTTAGAAGCTATAATATCCAGGGTAGCAGATTTCTCCCAAAAATATGTCATACTCGGAGTATGTTACCTCGAATATAAGGCTATTAATTAATTAAGCATAAATTAGGGTAGATTGTTTCCTACCATACATAAGAGAATCTGAATTATACAAGACTTTCTTATTGGTCGGCATGGAAGTTGTAGAAGTGGAAAGTCCACGATAAAATGAAATGATAGGTTGACTTTTAGAATTAAACCAGCATTTGTTTTTTTTATTTCTTTATCTTTTGCAAGTAAACATGTATTAAAGTATTAAATGATGTATGACCGTGTTTTCCATTCTATTTAAAGCAGAACTATTCAGCGTGAAATAATAGAAGAAAAAACACCAAAAAAATCTCTTAAATCCATCCTTGCATTCACATGTCTCGTCAACTCGTAATTTTGCTAAGTAAAAGACCATTTACATCCAGTTAAAATTTCTAAATTTAGTAAGAGACTTAGAAAAGTATTATGCTATTTATTTTATTTTTGCTGCTAATATTTGTATGGTACATTGCTTGCCCTTCATTTACACATGCCCATTAATAATGTGTTATAGATTCATTCTCAACCAGGCTAATTATGATTCTAGCTAATTACCTTTTGTTTGTTCTGTTTATTGGCACGGTGCGGTGAACATCATTTAATCTTGAATTAGATACTACCCATAACGTATACAAAATTGAATCCCATATGGATTATTTTAAAAAAGATATTAAGTATTTTTGGTTTTATTTTTCGTCAAATTTACGGTTCAAGTATTTTTAGCATAAGGATTAATATTATGGATAAAATATTAGGTTTGTATTTCCTTTAATTATCCAGCGCTTTAAAAAAAGTTTTTATATATTTCATTTTCTTGAACCAGACTCGTTACTATTGACTATATTCACTTTGTAAGTAAGCATTAGTGAATATTAATTTTTGTTTAACCATTATTTAGAAATGATTCCAGGAAGGATGTTTTGGAAATAAATGAAAAGTAAATTTTTATTTTTATCTTGAAATTGAAATGACATCGTTGAACTTAGCAGTACTTTGCAACGCGTGGTGTGTACCTACTTAGCTAATATAAAAGGTATAAAGAGCTAATTACTAATTAAACCAGCGATAAATGCCCAAATGAGCCATCATCATTAGCTTACGTCAAACTGAGACAAGTCTGCAAGGCTTTAACGATAATTGCGTTGAGACAAATCTTTGCATCAAAAAGTTTTACTTTTTTCGTACTCTTTTACTTCTGAATACAAAATTAATGCAATGGAGTTTCTAAAAATTGTTATTTTTGCTATAATATTGGCGTTAGGGACTGCATCTGAAAAAGATGAGGTAAGCTTTACACTCCCTTTAAAATTACAGAAGCAATAACAATTTGGATTGAGCAATATTTTCTTTGTTTTTAGGCTCCTGCTTCTATTGCGAAACATGTGAGTTCATAACCGTTGACATTTAGCCAAATTTGAACTATTTTTAACCAGGTCAAATTTTTACTAATTGTTTTTATTGCAGATGTGTCCAGACGGATGCTTTGCATGTGATAACTTTGGTTGCTTTTGTCCCAGTGGAAAGTTTCAAATTACTGAGGCAGCAACTCGTCAGGTAAATTTGATAATTTTCTTACTAACATTTCAAGGCAATACACAAATAATTTATTCTTTCATTTCATGTTGAATTAAAGAAATGCCCCGTGTATACAAAATGCTATGCTTGTGTAACTGGAAACTGCTTTTGCCCTTGAGGAATTGATTACTGATGGATGGGGTTTGCCAAAATTGTAGAAATGATTTGTGGTTATAATAAAAATGATTATTAATTTTGAATACAGAGCAATGATTGTCTCTTTTCTGAACTGCATTGGGGCATTAACTTCAACGTGAACAGGTTTCTTGTTTTTAAAAATCCTGTGACGCAAATGATAACTGTTCTGGGACATACGCAAATGTATTAGGGATTGTTTTGCTAGCCTGGAATTTGCAAATTTTTTGCAGCAGATGCAGTAACCTTGGCATGTGCATAATTTGCTTTAAATTATGCATTTATTTTGGCATCACTTTTTATCACCCATTTATAGATCTGCAATTTAATTTAATTACAGATATTAGATTGTCCGCATAAAAATTAATTTGTACATGCTTTAAACAATGGTAATTAATTTTAAACAAAAATGTTATGAAATCATCTCTTTAGAATTGATAGGGTGCAAATTAGATTGAATAGGCCTTTACATTTGTGGTAAAAACCCCGTTTTCATTTCGTACTTCATTAATCCTAAAAATATGGGAATTATTATAATATTAAGCATACTATTATTATGTGTAGCTTTGGTCAGCTCTCAATCATTTCTTTCAAGAATGGAAGATGAAGTTTCAGACTATTGCGAAGGCAGCACAAGAATTCGAGTTCAAATGCTTTTCATATTTGATCAAACTTACACATTTTATAGTCAAAAAGGTAGTTTTTCAAAGATTTCGGAAAACCTTGTCGAAAAGCTAAGTAAAGAAAATCCAGGATCAGAATTCGGACTTGCTGTATTCGCCGACTACGACGTAAAGGCTGGGCTTACGGATTTCCAAAATACTAATCGTATAGATCCTTTTGCTGGACCGTAAGCAAAATAAAATATATATCCATCATACAGTTAGCCAGGTTAAGAATATATGTGAATATAATTGGAATTTTGAACTTTAGAGGTGACTGCTACCGACTTCTTCATAAATTCACTGAGCCAAATCCGCACCTAAAAGCAGCATGGAGCAATATACAGTACAAAACAGGTTCCCTGCATGACCAATACGCTGAAAGTGTTCTCACTGCTGTAACACTTGGAGCGGCTGACAAGAAAATTGGGTGGAAAAAAGGTTATCGTGATCCAGATGGAAAAGTGGTGCGAAAGATTATTGTACTTGGCACCGATGCAACCTCAACCAGACGCTTGCTGAATAATACAGGTCGTCACGAGATTAGAGGAGATGGCACAGACACATGTGAAAACACGCTTCCACCTACGGATCAAATTGTTGAGAAAATACTAAAAGAAAATGGTATATCAGTCGTTTCTTTGTTGTATACAACAAACGACATGTCCAACTACAATTTAAGCATTTTGCAGTACTACAATGACATTTTTGGAAAGATGGATATTCCATATGCACAATATGAAATTGATTTCGGGAATCCGGATGACATTGAAGCAAAACTCTTTTCAGGTGCTAAGGATGTAATGGATTGTGATGAAGAGGATCCGCCAGCGTACAATACTTTGGGTCTGTAGTTTAGTAAAAATATGATTGTAAGGGACACCTAAACTACTGATTTAATTAGTAAATCCAATATTTACAGTTTCTAATAAAGTAAACCATAACATCATTCATAAAGTTATGCAATCACAATTCTTGATTAAATTTAATCTATTACATAATTCCGTCCGTGAATACATCACGAGCCATTAAAGGATATAGCCTTTCCGAAAACCTATAAAACATTATCATTTAATTGCTAAAAGAAGATTAAATATGACATAAGTCATTATTCTCAAGTTTACATTATTTAAATGTTTTAGTAAGTTAGTTCAGGAAACTCTGTAGACTGCATTAAATCAACTAGCTTTTTACAGAGAAACAGCGAAAATCAATTTCAAGATTGACTTTTTTTATTTTAAAAACTTATAATGGATAAAAAGTTAAGAATGTGGACTGTGCTATCAATTTTGGCGATGCTTGAAAGTAAGTTAATTAAAAAGATACGAACAAGAAATGCATATTCATAAGGAAAAAAATACTCAAAATTTTCCCCTAACGTATTCTACAGAAGCTGCAAAGGGAGAGTGTCCCCTATCACAACCCCGGACACATGTGTATCGGTTGGGTGATTCACGCTACTATATTCACCATAACCCAACAACTCGTAAAGAAAGCATGAATTGGGACACAGCAAAAGCTCTTTGTGAAAAGGAAAAGGATTTTAAAATGGCAACAATAGAAACACTTACTGCCTTTACATACGTTGCTCGTATGTTGGAAGAATGGGTGAATGCACATGAAGTTCAGGACACTTGGTGTGAGTTTGGGGATAAAATTTCGAACAAAAATTAATTCATTTTTAGCAAAACTGAATAATGTTATTTTTTTGCAGATTGGTTAGATGCTAAGTTTGACGAGAAACTTGAAATGTACACTTGGAGTGGGGATTCAAACCGAGCATTGAGATTTACTAATTATTTTTATCGTTATCCCCGGTAAGTTTTAACCTTTAATCATCGACACAAAGTAATGTTCAAAAAGTTTTTGTTGATTTTTTTTTCATTTTTTTAAAGTCCTACCGGCGTAGGAAGCCAAGTAAATTGGAGAAACGAGTATGAATTAAATAGCAACGTTCCACAATGTCTTGCATTAGCTTTGCCACTTCCGGGTTTAGCAACCACAACCAAAATGCCTGGAGGGATGATTTTGTAAGAACTAATTTAAATAGGTAAACTCTGAGCATTTTTAAGTACTTTTTTTTTGCGGTGGATCCTATTTTGTAGTGGACATGCAGCTAGTTTCGATGAGCGACCTTGTACCAGCATGAAAAAGCGACATGCTATCTGTGAATATATTCCTGGGTGTGGAGCTAATATAGGCGACGATCCCTTCACTTTAATGGAAAGTGAGTAGTAGTTTAAAGTGTAACACTAATAAAATTTCAACAACAAATATTGTTTTTAAAAAAATATTGTGATTTAAAATTTACATCATTACAGATAAAGAAAGTTACTTCGAGGAAGGAAACTGGATCGTTGGCAACAGACTTTATGTTATAAACTGGAAACCTGTAATGAAAATATAATAGTTTTACAGGAAATGATTTTTTCTTGATGCAAATTGAAATTAAAATCTGTATCTAGAGATCACAAAAAGAAAGCAGTGACTATTGTACAAAACATGGAATGAAGCTAATGAATCCAACTTTGAATGAACAGTGTTTAATCCCACATTTAAAAATGTGGTCTAGAGGTAAAGAAAAAACAACGAATCAACAATTTTTTTTATTTGCAATGGATATTAAACGCTTTAGCTTTTAGCTGTAACTCTATCACAATTCTGGACCGAGTGGACATACAAAGTAGAGAAAGGAAATGTTGGCAAGTTTTATGACGCAAGTGGAACGGAAATGGCAATATGGCGAGCTTTCTCCAATACCACTGGAATAGCTGAATATCAAGAGGAAATCGATGGGCGATCGAATAAATTCAACAAAACGTTTTGCGTTACCTTACAATTATCATATGAATTCAAAAATACTCAGATCCCTTGTCCTGAAGAGGAGTTAAAAGCTTGCAATTGGAATTTCATTCAATATGTTCCATCAAACTGTAACAATTACCAAGGAACGATTTGCCAACATAAAGATAATGTTAAAAGTAAGAACAAAATTTTAATTTTGGGATATGAACGCCAATCTTTAAATTATAATGAATTTTTAGGAAGATGCGACTGGAGTGGAACCTGGATAAAAAATCCTAATGAATTCTTAAAAGATGGAATGGAATCAACCGTTGAATTTGGATTCTACACAAATGAGAAAGCTAGGAGAAGTCGATACAAGGTAGATTATTGAATTCAATTCAATTCAAAAACGTGAAATTGTGAATTTGTTTTGAAGAAAAAAAACGCATTTAAAATCCAAATTATAGCAAACATTTGGAAGTCTAGTATGCCCAAAAGGATACAAAATGGCTCGTCATGACAGCACAAGGTGGTATACCAAACCCACAGATCCTTCCACAATTATTTACCTTTATGATTATCAAGAAAGCTACTGGGTTGTTGATGAGGGGGAATTCAACAAGGACGTTACTTCACAATGTACCACATCAGAACCAGATGGTGATGATGGTTTTAGTAGGAAAAACAGAAAAGTTTCTTGCACCGATTGGCACTTTTATGTTTGTGAGAAAAGGGTAAAACCTGTCCAAGCTCTGAGTGTCACTTTACCATATGAAATACCCCAAGGTTTGTCGTTTGTCTCATTCTAAATCTAATGTCAACTAATTATCAAATATTTAGCTGGAAAAAATAATAATGTATCTACTCTATTAAATTTCTAGCAACGGGATGGAATGAGGAGCGTCACGCAAGAATTTATCCGATTTTATAATAAAAAAAATATTATCTTCTTCTTATTATTAATTGATTACTGGAGAGAATTTATTAACACATCTCAAAAAACGGCATATTCAGCAAAATCATCAACATCAGTTAAATTTCATCACAATTTGGGTAACTGATACAAAAACGTTCAACTAGAACAAACTTTTAACTAAAAATCATTCCATTAGGGAAGATCTGAAGTAACAAAATCTTGTAACAAAATATAGGAAAAAAATACGTGTCCATATTTTAACAAAAAATTAAAAAAAGTGAATCATCCCTTTCCCATCTAACACAGCAAGCTTTCCTCCAGCGATAAGAGTCAGGTTGACTGGAAATTCCAAGGGTCGATTAGCCGTGTTATGAATGCTGGAAATTAGATCCCCGTCTCGAGTCATCAGTCGAATACAATTGTTCTGTGCGTCAGCTACTAATATGTTCCCATGCTCATCAGTAACCACGCCTTGAGGACGACGGAGTAGTTTTCTTTCATCTTCAGGAAGGACCTTTCTGCAACTGGAAATGTCTGCCGGAAGCTCCAACACGTTTTGAACTTTGGAATCAGTAACGTACAGGAATTTTCCTGAAAACAAAGCAAGAGAAGCAATTCGATGATGATGTGCATTAGTTAGTATTTTAAGAAAATGGTGGAAAAAATAACGAGTGAAAGTTTTACCTTCTGCATCAAACGAGCAACCTCTTGGAAAATCCAGATCCGATTTGTAGTTGAGAGGACTCGTTTGATAAACGCTGTAGTTTTCAAGAAAGTTGCCGAATCGGTCAAAAAGTTGAATCCGATGGTTCATCGAGTCCGTCACGGCTATGTTCCCATTGGCTGGAGAGACAGCAACATCCCATGGATAGTTAAATTCTCCTGATAATTAAATAGGAATACAGAAAAAGTGAAAAAAACCAATTAGATTTAGATAAATAAATGAATATACATAAATTTAAATTAAAAATTATTGACAACCACTTCAATTTACCATTCTTTTGTCCAGAGCTTCCAAAGGATGAAATATATTGTCCGTACTCAGTAAAAAGACTGATACGATGATAATCCTTGTCAGCCACAACCAACCGGCGATGAATAGGGTCGAAGGCGAGTCCGGTAGGACGATTGGTAAACGGTGGATTCCTCCCAGGTTGTGAAGATCCTCCAAAGTTGGCGAGTACTTTGCCTATGGAGGAGTCCATACAGATAATGGTGTTGTAGGCTCTATCCGTCAAGTATATCTGGAAGAGTGACAAGGATTTATATGCATTATAAAAATCCCAAATTTGTTAAAATTAAATAAATATTATATTATGTTCTACTTTCACTTACATTGTTTTTCGGAGTGTCACACGTCAAGCCCCACACTTTGGGGTAAGAAGAATCTTTCTTGATCTGTGAAGCTACGTATTGATTAGTAAGGTAACCAAATTGAATAGAGTAGCAGAACTGGCTGTCGCGTAAATAGTTTTTGGACACGAGTACTTTCACCGTCTTGCAAATGAATCCCTTTTGTAGACCCTTCAAATTGACCCAACGATATTTCTCAGGGACAGACATTCGGACTTGAAGCTCATAATTTCCTGTTTCCTTGGTGGATTTGAAATATCCAAAAAATGTGGGGGTGGCGACTGATTCATCCTTCCGAATAGGGCTGCAGAAGGTTGGTTTCCCACTTGGGCTGAATGCCTGAGCCTCGAACATGGAGCAGCATATCAATAGAAGTTCGCTTGGGATGTTGCTCACTTTCACCTGGAACTGGATGGTTTGTTGTGAAAAGTTTAGGAGCTTCTTTAAAGTGACGAGGAGAAGAAATGGAGATGGCGCCTTGCTTGGAAACGGGTCTCTCCGAATAGGTCCAACCAAAGAAGTTGATGGTCCTGGAACAGCAGCCGCAACACCTTCCAACTCCTGTGGCTTCAAGTTGTCAAGCAGCTCCTTTTTTTCCTCTTGTAACGTCTCCCATAAATAGTCACTGCTTTGAAAAGGATTCCAGTTCGCGTTTTCTGGATATCTCGAACGGAAATCGTTGATCACTAAAGCTGCAATTGTTGTAACGTCGTCTGAAATACGACGACTTGGGCTCCATTCCTGAAGGAAAAAATCAGTAAAAACAGATCAAACGAATGATTGATTTTACCTTAAAAGCTTTTGGTGTATGAAGTACAGTTTTACAGTTTAATTTCCAAAAAGTTACCTTAGGGGAGCATTCGAAAGGGGATTCTTGTAAGACTTTATTTGATGGATTGAGGAAGAAATCAGCATCAAACATATTTTCAAGAGACATCCTTTGGAACATGAGCTGTCCTCGGTCGACCTTATAGTTGTTGAGTAGTGATTGCACCATTTCTTTCAAGCTGCTTTCTCCCCTGCATTCTACATTGGGTTCAGACTTGTCAACCTAGAATGAAATCAAAATAGAAACAAAAAATTATTCAATTCTTTCTGGAAATATTAAATATAAATGATAAAAAAATATACTCACCTCAACTTTTTCTTCAGAAATACTTGGGTGTGACACCGGTGGAGGTGGTGGTGGTGGTGGAGTAACCTTCTTTCCTACAACCACATCTCGGAACGATAACCACGGGGTCTCCATGTAGAAAACTTTGGAAAAACTTCCCCCGAAAAAAAGCAAACGTTTCCAAACTTTTACGTTCCCAAAGTTTCCAAATCTTGTATGTTCCTAGAAACTTTAGGGATTTCCAAATTCCCGTTAAAGTAAGTTTTCGAAAACAATAATTTAGAGCACTACCAGAGTCAGGTCAGCGGGCTGTCCAAAACCAGAATGAAGGGGAATCAAGTTTTGAGGACTATTTATACTCTTTGGACCGGATACTATACCTGATTGATAAGCTAGCATCTACCTACTGGAACGTTCCTTGCACGACAGAATGACAGAATACATTGCACTTTTGCTTCATCTAACCAACTTATGTTTGAATTGGCAAAGTTTACGATTGAAATAGGAGGTCCAAATTGGAAGATTGGCATTTTGACCTTGGCCTCATCCCTTATACGTTTTATACGGACTATTCTCATCTCAATCTGAGTTCAAGATGTTCAAGGTTTTCCTATGTTCGTCCAATTTTTGATATGTTCATGAAACGTTATGATTTGGTTTGATGCATGAATTAAATTTTGGGGCATGATGTTCATGAAAAATATTGCATGCTTTGCAATTTTTTTTATTCGTAGGATATTTTAAAAAAGAAAACATTCCAAAATTGACTGAAGATTGTGCATTGTGCTGAAGATTGACTTGAGGTATTATGAGAAGACGATAACAATAATTTGGTTGTGTAACTGATAACATATTTAATCTTGTTTTAGTTGTTTATTAAAGATAAAGTTTGCTATCTGTCTGCACTTGAAGTGCTGGATGGATAGACTAACAATTTTTATAATTTACATTGACATTGACCACAAAAATATACGAATGATTATTATTATGATACGCGCGAGATTCATCGGGTTCCACTGCTACTATTTCTTCTTCATCTCAATAAAAGTGTGTGCAATCAATACAAAAATTATTGAGAGGCATTTGCAGGCTTCTTCCTCACTTATTTCGTAACCACAATCAAGATGAGTTCATCAGCAGCAGCTGAGACCAAACGAAAGGTTTTTGTGACCCGTCCAGACATTCCAAAAGCAGCTTTGAAGCTGTTGGAGGCTAAGTTAGTCCTTCAAAATTCATTAAAATCACTAATTATTTATCATTTTTATAAGGAAAAGCATTTTCATTTTTAGATATGAATTGACGCAGTGGACAGAGCTTCGTCCAGTCCCACGAGATATTCTTCTCAAAAATGTTGTTGGCGTTGACGCTATTTATTGCACAATCACAGATAAAATTGATAAAGAGCTTTTGGATGCAGCCGGACCACAACTGAAGGTTGTAGCAACAATGACAGTAGGTCACGACCACATTGACATTGAAGAATTAAAGAAGAGAGGAATCCAGGGGGGATACACGCCAAATGTTTCGACCAATGCGATGGCGGAAACAACTTTAGCTCTCCTGTTAGCCGCATCAAGGCGGATGTTTGAGGCGAGAGAGGAGCTGCTCAAGTAAAACCATAACTGTCTTATTTACTATTGATTATAAAAAGTTCTTAAAACGATTCTCTTCTTTTTTTACAGTGGTGGCTGGGCAAAATCAGCCTGGGGACCTGAATACCTTTGTGGTCAAGAGCTGACTGGCTCCACTGTAGGAATTTATGGGATGGGGAGGATTGGTCAAGCTGTGATGAAGCGTCTGAAAGCTTTTGACGTCGACAAATTCCTCTACAGCGGAAGAACCCCGAAGCCAGAGCTGAATGGGAAAGCAGAGTTTGTCGACTTTGATACTCTCTGTGAACAATCTGATTTTGTGATTGTGACCTGTGCTCTGACCCCAGAAACAAAGGAGGTTTTTAATGAGAAAGCTTTCTCCATGATGAAGCCAAACTGTGTGTTTGTCAATACCAGTCGAGGGGGAACGGTGGATCAGGATGCGTTGATAAATACATTGAAATCTAACCAGATATTTTCTGCGGGACTGGACGTGAGTAAAAACCCCTTTGTATTTATTTTTCTTTAAAAAAAGTCTCATTAAAAATTTCTTGAATGGTTTTGGCAGGTCATGACTCCAGAACCCCTCCCTACTGATCATGAACTAACTAAAATTCGTAACTGCAGTGAGTTCCATATAATTTTTGCATGATAAATAACCTATCCTTTTGAATGGCCTTCACTACGTACATTTTTACGTTTTTCCAGTTGTCCTCCCTCACATTGGAAGTGCCACATTCAAGGCAAGAACTGATATGGTTGTGACCACATCTAAAAATATTATTGCTGCTTTGGAAGGGACTCCCATGCCAGCCAAGCTTTGTTAAAACTCAAAAAGAATATATGAAGTGATGATATTATTGGTGTCATTTTTATCAAACCTCAATATCATGTTTAATTTGACAATTGAAGTTAGCTACTATAAGTATCTGGAATAAAGTTATTTTCTACAGAAGGACTGAAAATAGGGTCAAAAATCAGATTCACTTCTCGAAACTGACAATAATTACTACCATCCATATGAAATTTGATGCGATGCATGAGAAAACTATGCTACATTGTTCTAGGTGGATAAAAATGTAACGTTGTTTTCCAGCGGCTCAGTCTCATGACATGATGATGATGATGATGATGAGCAAGTAGCAAGGCATACTGGGCTTGGGCATTGGCTTGGTTATATGGTTGGGTATGGGCAAATACTCTGCCCTTCTCCAAGTCCAAGTCCAAACTCAAAGCATAGACGTGCATGTGAACATGTGATGATTTGGATTGAAATCCAAACCAGTTTCTAGCTCATAAAAAGACAAGTTTGTTTTTACCATCCTTATGTATTTGATATTGTCATCATCATCATCATTCTCAACTTCACTTGTCTATTCGCCGGTGATGTAATATTGGTGTGTTTGTAAGGAGGAAAAAAATCCAATCCAGGTGCATTTTTTAATCTGGTACCAAGCTCATTATATTTTGACTAGTCAAGGTCATTGTCAAATCTGAAAGGTTGAAGGTAAGGATATTCAAGATTAACGGGTAGGTTGTAGTAGGTCACATAAATGGTAGAATTGCTAATACTAAAATTGTAATTTGTGGTGGAGTTTGATTTGTTTTGAGAAAACAATAATTATAACCATTTTATATTATATGTTCAATATTGGTGATGGCATGGCAAATGATTTTATGATGTTGTTTAACTGATAACGGTTTTTATCTTGTTCTTGTTTGCCTGGATTACAGAAGATAACCTTGGCTTGACTGCAGTTAACGTGGATTGATGTTGATAACAAAAAGAACCATAGACAGTTGAAGTGCTGCAGATGGACTGACAATTTATTAATTCACATTCAACATTGAGCACAAGACAGATTGAACATATGATCCGCTCGAGACTCTTTCAGCTCCGCTGCTTCGTCTCCTCCGTATCCACCTCCACCTCAACTTCTTCCATCATCAAAACATTTCCGTGTCAACTTCCACCTCAAAGAAGTTTCCTCTTCCCAACTAATTTCGAAATCACAATCAGAATGAGTTCATCAACAGCTGCAACCAAACCAAAGGTTTTTGTGACCCGTCCAGACATTCCAAAAGCAGCTTTGACGCTGCTGGAGAATAAGTTAGCTTTT
Organism: Orchesella flavescens; assembly: GCA_964034955.1. Classification (NCBI taxonomy): domain Eukaryota; kingdom Metazoa; phylum Arthropoda; class Collembola; order Entomobryomorpha; family Orchesellidae; genus Orchesella; species Orchesella flavescens. Next base: position 4,215,248 of record OZ035954.1, read on the forward strand.
AAAACACGTCTTAATTATAATTATCTTGTAAATCGTTTAAATCAGATAAATTCATAAATTATAACGGTTTTTAAAATATTTTGTGACATTTTAGATACCAGTTGACGCTCTGGACCGAGCCACGTCCAGTACCGAGGGATTTCCTCCTTAAAAATGTTGCTGGATCTGACGCTGTGTACTGCCTAATCACTGATAAGATCGATAAGGAGCTGTTGGATGCAGCCGGACCAGGACTGAAGGTCATTGGAACAATGTCAGTGGGTCACGACCACATTGACATGGCCGAAGTGAAGAAAAGGGGGATTCAGGTGGGATACACGCCAAATGTGTTGACAAATGCGACTGCTGAAACGACCCTAGCTCTCCTTTTAGCCGCTTCAAGGCGGATGTTTGAGGCGAGGGAGGAACTGCTCAAGTAAAACTTATAAAACTCTACCTTTTGTATTTACGGCTGATTATTAAAAAGGTTTCAAATGATTCTCTTCCTTTTTTGCAGTGGTGGCTGGGCCAAATCCGCCTGGGGCCCTGAATACCTTTGTGGTCAAGAGCTGACTGGCTCCACTGTAGGAATTTATGGGATGGGGAGGATTGGTCAAGCTGTGATGAAACGTCTGAAGGCTTTTGACGTCGACAAATTCCTCTACAGCGGAAGAACCCCGAAGCCAGAGCTCAATGGGGAGGCAGAGTTTGTCGACTTTGATACTCTCTGTAAAGAATCCGATTTTGTGATTGTGACCTGCGCTCTTACCCCAGAAACGAAGGAGATTTTTAATGAGAAAGCTTTCTCCATGATGAAGCCAAACTGTGTCTTTGTTAATACCAGTCGGGGTGGAACGGTGGATCAGGAGGCGTTGATGAAGGCTTTAAAATCCAACCAGATATTTTCTGCGGGACTGGACGTGAGAGAAATCTCAAAATTACTTAAATTAAATTGACTATTAGTTAGTTTATAATAAAAAATTCAAATTCTTTCTATTTTTTTGTAGGTCATGACTCCAGAGCCCCTTCCTACTGATCATGAGCTGACTAAAATTCGCAATTGTGGTGAGTATTTGAGTATACATCAACTTTATGTTTTTTACAATAGCTTTGACTAACTAATTGTTAATCTGTGTATTTTTAATTATTTTTCAGTTGTCGTGCCTCATATTGGAAGTGCCACATTCAAGGCAAGAACTGATATGGCTGTGACCACTGCTAAAAATATCATTGCTGCTTTGGAAGGGACTCCGATGCCTGCCAAGCTGTGTTGAAGAGATCAAGAAGATGATGATGATAATGATAATCAATAAAAGTCAAGTTTTGACTGACTGAGAAATATTGGTGCCATTGTTCAAGCCTTTAATGTCATGTTTAATTGGTAATTAGTTAACTAGGATGTGGAATAAAAGTGTATTTTCTTCAGTAGAACTAAAAATGGGGTGGAAAATCCGATTGACTTCTCGAACACTAAACTAAACGCCAGTAATAATGATAGGGCAGAAAAGAGCTGGAGGTGCTCATACTCATTCACAGTGCTCATTGTTCATCAAATGAAAGCGCGCAATTTAAACCTTGCTAAAAAAAAATTTTGCTTGTCATTTTTTTGCACGTGAATATTTACATTTAACATTTTCGCTCTGTCGTCGTGATTTTTAGTTTTTCGAGTAGATATTGGTGGGTGATAAGGTGAAGGAAAACCTGATAAGCTAAAATGTCAACTCGTTGGTGAGCTTCACAACATAATTGATTTTTAATTCGTGATTCTTTTTAATTGTTGATTGTCGATGGTAATTTTTTGTAATTTGATTTTCTTTGTTTTTACAGCTACCCAATCTTCCAAAAAGGGAATCCCCAGCTCCGGATCTTCCTCCCGAACTTATGGATGAAGCTGGTCAAGCCGATGATAAACAACATGCCAAAGAACAAGGCGCAATTCGTCGTCTCCTCTGAAATGAGTCAATTTGACGTACAGTCTTATCTGGAGAAGGTTTATGGAGTTCCAGTGATTCACGTTCGGACTTATATTCAGCAGGGAAGGTTCCGGAGGGTGAAGCATAAGGGGTACATTGTGAAGGATGATGATTACAAGGTCGCCTTTGTTACTTTTGTAAGGGAGACACATTACAATTATTACCATGTTTTTTTTTAACTTTTAATCAGTTTTAAAATAATTACTGATGATTCTGCTTTTGTGTTCTAGCCAAAAGACACGAGCTTCGAGTTTCCCGACTTGTTCCCGAAAGATAAGACTGATCAAGAGATCGACAATGAGACGAAGAACATGGAGACTTTGAAGGAGAACTATCGTAATCATTTGAAGAGGAATCGCCTGAGACCGGATGTTCCTGGGTGGTTTTTGTGAATGAAAAATGAAGCGTCATCATCAACATCACATCAATCTTTCACTTGTGATCTCATATTTATTAAAGGAAAATAAATAATAAATTAATTTTTGTTATTATTTTATCAACATCAAATCTCAGTTGTGATTTTACTTCACTTCCACTTCCTCCTTTCTTAATCATTATAATGAATAATACTTAAGCTTTATGTTTAAAAAAAACTAAAATACTACACGAAAAAAACTGTCACTTCATCACTAAAATATTTTTGATTCACTACTCCTGCTCAATTGGCTCTTGCTCTTGTTGTTCTTGCTGTTGTCGCCCTTGCTGCAACCGAAGAATTAAATACTCACGAATCTGATCATCATTGAACTCATTTTGTTGGTCAGGTTCCTCCGGCACCTCGACCTCTCCCTCCCTCCACACTTCTGGAGGGAGACCTTGCTCCTCCCGCTGTTCATTTATGGCACGACGCCGCATTCCCAACCGGATCCGGGCTCGAATCGCCTCCATGTGACGTGCCAAGTTTTCTCGAGCACGAATAACTTGTTCCATTTCTGGATAAGCCTGATCAACTCCAGCCTTGGAAGCTTTGGAGACGAGGCGACAGGTCAGGGTGTCCTTCCATGGAAGTCTACGTCTCATATTTGCAATAACCTGGAGTAAAAAACAGAAAGTAAAGCCAAAAAATTAAATCATTCATGCATCATGTTCAAGTTTCCCTTCCTTCGATTTTTAAAAAAATAATTAATACTGATGATGATGATGATTTTTAGGAGCATCTTTACCTTCTGGAGAAGAATCCTGGGCTTTTCTTTTGCCAAAATTTTGTTCCATTCAGGGCAGGTGTTCATCACCGTCTCTAAATCAGAGAGGGGAAGGTAAGAAAATACCTTTGCCCACATCTACAAAATAAAATACACGTTTGTCATTTTGAATCTATTATTTTATAAGTTTTGAGATTAATTTTTAATTGATTGATTAATTAGTTGTGGATTTACCTCGGGAACAAGCATTGGAACTGTTATGGGTGATTGAAGAACAGCGTCAGCGTCATTTGGTTCTGCTTCTTCCACTTGCATTTGCACCTCCACCTCCTCCTCCTCATCATCATCATCTTCTGATAATTTCACTCTTTTAACTGGTGGTGGTGAATCCTCCTCTTCCATTCTTGATTATTTTTTATGCTAATAATCAGTTAACAAAGAAGTTAATGGCACAGAACTATCGCCTATCGATCTGCCTAAAAAGTTGGAGAATTTTGAATCCAAACTTTTATTTAATCACATCACAAAGTGTCAAAGTCACAAAGCAAATTAATTCTGTTATAAAGTGTTTTTGTGTGGGATGTGGTTGCGGAGTGAATCTGATGGATGCATAGGATAGAGCTTGGAGAAAACACAGGCAGCTGTCCCATTCTTTCCCATGTTCAAGCGAGAAAAGTAGTAAAGCCAGGAAGCTTTACATGAGTTAGTTCAGATACACATTGGCAATGGCAATCGTGCGTGGACTGCTGTGTGAATAAACCCGACTCATGAACAAAAAACCCGACACCTTAAATATTGAATTGTTGATCGTTCATGGTACATGCAAGTGTATATGGCAAGCGGCATTTAAAGTATACGTTAATTTAAACAATATGTAGCCTCATTAGGGACGATCCTGAACAATATTTTCGTAGTTAACCCAATTTAGTTAGCATAAATTATACAGATAACAAACCCCAATTAATGTTAAAAAATTATATTGAAAATGTTGCTTTCAAAATCAAGCATGGGTAATCCAATGATTAATAGTCCAGATAATTAATCCGTAATCAATAATCTGAGTATTCCCAAATTTAATCCGTAATCTTTAATCTAAGAAGGTGTAAATCATTAAATCCGATGTATTCTTCGAAGGGTCAATCAAATACAGATTAGATTCTTCTCGAGAGCAGCTCTTTCTTAAAAATTATGTTTATTTTACCAAAATGTAGGTTGCACAAATTACATGTGAATTAACAAAATATACATGAAATTTAAAACCTTAATAATCAATAATCAGGCTACCAAAAAAATAAGCTTATAATCCGAAAAAAGGTCATTGATCAAAATTTCCAAAGATAAATGAACAAATTACGTCATTTATTTTTAATACCAGAAATGATAGTAATAGCATGCATATGTACACAATAGAGTTTACAGAATATCTGTTCCTGACCGTTCATTCATGTCACCACACTGTATAACACCAAGCCGCCTGCCATGAAACATGAACAATCAGCAATTCAATATTTAAGGTGTTGGGTTTTTTCTTCATGCGTCGGGTTTCGGGTTTCTGCACACGTGTCGAGTGTCGGATTTTTTGACCCGGTCGCTCAAGTCAGTTGTCGGCTACCAAGTCTCAGTTTCGTTTTAACCCTCATCACAGCACAACATGAACACTAATAACCTATTTGGTTGATTATCTTCTGTTGTGAACACTTAAGTAAAAGTAATTATGGACTGGAATGAAAAATAATGACATGGATTATTCCAGTGTGTTGGAGCCACCCGAGGAGGAGGAGAAGATTGAAGTAAATTTTGAGCCTTGCCTTCTCTGTGCGGAACGTGCAGTCTTTTACGACTTGGAAGGGAACCTCATCAAGAAAGAATCAAATCCACTTGATTCCTGTGATGATAAGGAAACAGTTGGAAGTTGGAGTAGTGAACAGCTGTTCAAGGTCCTTTGTAAGAGTTTTGGGTTGAAGACAAAGAATAATAGTGGGAAGAATCAATGGGGACTCAACCTGGAGCCCTTCCCTTTTTGTGAGCGTTGTCAAGTGCTTTTGGAGTCGCTGGCTGAAGCCTTATGCAAACTGGAGGGACTTCAAAATGGACTCAGAAAGAAGGTGGAGAGAGCAGAAGATATATTTTTGAGAGACAACTTGTATGAAAAACATGATAAGGCGTATTTGGAGTTTAGAAAGGATGTTCTACTCGGAATACGTACAGGTAATTTCTAAAAACTAAAAACTATTAAAATGTTTACTAAAGTCAAGATAAAATTGAGGTGAATTACTAATTTGAATATTATGTCTCAACAGAGAGGGGGGGAAATGGAAAAATGTCCTCAGAATCTACACCCAGCAGCATCTCATTAATCAAAAGTAAATCCAAGGGGATCAGAAAGAGAAGAGGAAGGCCAGGAAAAAACCAAACTCGACCAACATTCCAGATGTGAAGAAAAGTACAAGAACAGTTTAGAAGAGTTGTCATTGCTAACAACAATCTCAACCACCACCAAAAAAGAGGAAGAGAAAGAGAAATGTGTCAAGGTTGAGCATGATGTTCCTCCAAAGAAAAAGAAGGGGACGACTGATCTTGAACCCAGAAGAGTTGGCAAACGACTAAGTCATGAGCAAACAAATACAAGTTCAAATGAGGAGAATGACTACTTTCCAGCTCCAATCAGTCCCATTCTTTCAGATTCAGACTCCAGCTCGGAGAAAGAGGAACCAAAAGGGAAGAAAATTCGGAGCTACGATCCTGATAAGGTTGACAATAAGAACCAGCAAAGTTGCGGAAAGCCAATAAGGTTAACATACCTCGGAGAAAATAATAGAGGCTTCATGGAACGGGATCCACTCACCAACAACATTACTTACACTACCGGTTTTGGCAACAGATTTGGAAGTAATCGAACCGTGCTAACTTTCAAATATCTGGAAGAACCCGATGGGAAGAAGAATCAGTATGAGTGTACAACCTGCCAAGAAACCATTCCGTTACTCTCTGGAACTAAGAAACAACAGCAGCTTTTCCGACAACATTTTCTCATCTTTCATTCTAACCGTTTTAAGTGTCGCCTCTGTTCTAATGTCGACTCCACCACCACCGTCAACTGTTCCAGTCGTGAGCAGCTATTACAGCATTTGTCTTCCTTCCATCTCATTTCAACAATGCAACGCTACCGTGATGCTCTTTCTAACGCTAGGAAACCCAAACCGGGTGAACCATCATCATCATGTTTTTCTGGCCCCAAAAATTTCAAAGAGTGTAAAATTTGTGGGATGCCTTGGGTCACCTTCCGTATTTCAGACCACAAAAATCATTTGTTGAGCCACATGAGTGAAGCGGAGAGAATTGATGAGCTTCTAATCGAAGGGAAACATCACAAGGAGCTCCTCAAACCCCCTACTCAACAGCAACTTGAGAGTGTTCTCGTCAATCAGTGTCAAGCCTGTGGGAAATTCATCACGAAGGGGGAATTCGGATTACGTAGTCATCAACTGGAGTTCCATCAAGACCTCTTTGACTCTTCGGAATCATCATCAAGGGACCCATGTAAGGATCCTCCTTACATTTGTTCCATTTGTGGAGTAACTCTTCATGGAAAAAAGAGTTTGGAGAAGCATACCAAAAGCCAGCATCCAGGTGGGAAGTGGGATGGTCCATTCAAGTGCAAATTTACTTGTTGCCCTCAAAACTGCAGTGATGAGTTCAGCCTGAAGATACATGTTGAGGAGGAGCACGGAAAGAGTCAGGAGGCGAAAATTTGAAAAAAATGCAGAGAATTAGCACTTTTTGATAAATTTTGTCCTAAAATTGGATAAAAGTAGCTAAAATTCTCTCTTGAAAAATTCAGATTGGAAAGTAGTACCAGTAGGACACTTTCTTCAAAAGTAGTACTGTACTACTTTTCCGAATTTTCAGGGCTGAAAACTAGTACCGTACTAGTGAAACTAGTACGTCTGGCAACTATAATAGAGTTCATGGCATTTTTACGAAGAAGCGCAAGAATCGGAGAGGAGACAATGAATGAGTGTTCTTCAAATTAATTTAAAACATTTTTTGTGTAAATATTTATATATTAATACTTTTAATACTCGTGCATTAATCTTTCTTAAAGTAAATAAAGATACGATACATTCTTACTTCTCAATTCAGTTTTCTGGAAACGATTCTTTATTCTCCAAAGCACAAACAAATCATTACATTAATAAGCTTTTCATTTCTGCTCAGCCAACAGCATTTTCCATGCCAGTTTATTACGAGCAATCTGCATTCTCAGAGGAGGACGTTGTTCCTCCAGGCGGTTACGAACACGATCAACATAGGTAATCCTGACCCACTTTAGTTTGGGTGCTAGTTTAAATGCTTTGCTTTGAATCAAAGTTCGCACCTGTACCTCCTCCCTTGACGTACGGTCTTCCTCAAAACTCAACTCCTCGAGATTCTCACACGTTCTCTCAATGAATAGCCAAAACCAGGAAGAATGGACGTTGGATAAAGTAGTGCCAAATCTTGTCAACTTTGGTAACGGTGTCATGTTCCTTTCTGCAAGGTGTTGTGCCACCCCCTCTGCACTCCGCCACCTCCCGTTAACTGGTACGTACAAGTGAAAAGAGCTCAACGTTGCTGCGTACTTGTTCATCACATCCATTACGTCTTGAATATAAGACTCATCCATTGTCCTTGGAGAATGCAACTGAATAACCTTAAGATTTGGTAAGTCTGCTTCCTTCAGAACACCAATAACGTAGCCACCTATACTCATGTCAGTTACTCTCAGCCCCTCCAGGTTTTGAAGGCGTTGACTGTACCAATTTAGGAAACGCCACCACCCTTTGAAAAACTTGTCACTGCAATTGATCCATTTGAGGTGGGCTCCGTAGTGTCCAACAAACGATGTAGTGAAGTGTATATTCGACTCAATTATTCCGCTGCCTCCATAAGAATCATAAAAATTCTCCACATCCAACAACTCCAGGTGGGGAAGGGGGGATAGTGAACTGGTCTCACAAATTCTACGACATCCCCAACATTCTCAGCAGTGTGTAGTTTCAGAACTTTCAAATTCGGGACGTGCGGAAGAACGGAGAATAAATAGCGAATGCCACGTAACTTGCTGCAAACCAACTGAGAAACATTTTGTCCATGCTCGGTCATATAATTGAGGAACTGCTCAATCATCCGTTGATTGTTGGGTTGGAAAGTATTAAAATCTAAATCAAAGTGTCTTCCCAAAAATGGGCTTTGAGGTAGCATTCCTTCATTTGTGACGCCACCCTTCCGCTCACAAATCCCTTTCAAGTTCTGGTAGAGCACTGAACAAATCACATGGGGCGTCGTTATCTTCTCCCAGTAGTTCTGAGGTGAATACGCCTCCTCTAGCACGTTGTCCATTGCTTTCTTTGCCGCCTGACTTAATTGTCGCATACTTAGAATTGTTTGAGCAGTGATGCCACGTTGATGACTCATGAGTATGGGTAAAACCTATTTAAAAAACAAACAAGTGTCATAATATTGTCCTTAACTGTAATTAAATGTGTGTTTATCTCGACAATTATTCTTTTAATTCCTACTTACCAATGATATCAATATCCTTGTCCTTTCCGGCTTGAGGCCTTCCAATTCTCTCAATTGCGAGCTGGAGTTTATCAGTGATAAAAAGTCGGAGCCGCTTAAATGTTGAAGGATTCCTGGCCATAGCTAGTCAAATATAAATATAGAACTCATTACTGTTATATATAAGAATCAAAGTAAAACTAATAAACAATTCAATTACTATAAAAAAGAACAAGTGTTTCTTAAAACCTCTGGCAAAAGCTGATGAAGAACGGTTGTCTCCTCTCCTTGAAACTCCTCCTTCTCCTTGTCACTGCAGCTCGGCATCAACATAACTTCATTTTGTTCATTATGGGCTGCCATTGTGAAGCGCAGAGGTCCTGAAGCCTATCCGATGATAAGTGGTGGTTCGGTGAATAAAATTGTCGGCTTTGTATACAACAGCTATAAAAAGTCCACAAAAAATTAATCAGTGAAGATTGACCTAAAATAAATTTATTTGTCCTACCTTTATTCTTCGCCTCAATACTCTACGACGACGTTCTATAATCTTTAATGTGTGTAACTAACTTCGGAGTAGTTAATAATTATTGACGGACAAAAAATCACGACCACGCCAAACTTGCTCGCAGATGTCAACAAAATGACTGGAAGAAAACGCCAAGTTTTGTTTTGAGAGCAGCAAAAAAGCACAGCTCATTGTTCAAACATCACAATCCAGCCTTGCATCATATGGCATCTAATTCATGCATAAAATGTTCATGTTTGTTCACGCTGATGTGACGAATGCTAAAGATAAAAAAATTATTATAGCGATACAATTTTGGTAATTGTTGGTAGCAAATGGATGAACTATGGTGTTTATGAGCCGGTGTGATTACAAAATCACGAAATAATATTATTTAAGGGGTGAAATTGCTAAAAATATTAAAATTCAGGTTGCCCCAAATGCAATTTTGTCGTTTTATTCTGCTGTAATCATGCAAATTATAAATTTAATTTAGAAGCTAGTTTCAATTATATTTATACTTAGCCTTGCACGCTTTAATGAATGTGGTCGAGGATTACTTCTTTAATTACACTTTAGCGTTTATTTTCAATTGCTGACCAGCGAAACAAGTTGCAGCAAGTGGAAAATACGAGTGATAATTTCCAACAATTAGCCAAAAACCAGAAGCTTGAGCGAGTGCACCCACACCGGACCTAATTCAATCAAAGTAAAGCTGTACCAAAACGCGTTTTGGTCATTGTTTGAGCCTAAAGAGACCCTGATGATTAACAACGGAGAGTGTACGTACGTAGGAAACTCATGGAAGGACAGGGTCAGCAAAATTAGGTCAAGGAACGATCACTGTTTCAAGGTCTGGGAGCTTACTCAGGGGCTGCACTTGAGGGAATAACCGGGGTGTATCTTGAGATAACCGCGTTCGCTCCTTGAGTCTTTGCAATTATAAATCTGGTGGGATTTCCATTACAAAACGACTTGAGCGTGATCCTATTCACCTCCCCTCGTCATATGAAGACAGAGGAAAACCTGATCCTCTTGTGACACCAGAAGATGGGAAGAGCAAATCTCCACGACGAAAGGGTCAGCAAAAATCCAAAGCCGATGAGAAACAAGTTGGACTTCCTATTGAGAAAGGATTTGGAACGACTCGTGATTCAATGGATAATCGTGTTTCAGTCGCCCCCATTCAATGAGGAGACACAAGCACGTTTTTCACAACCCCTCCATTAATGATTTCAAGTGTTGCAATATCAATTTCAGTCTTCCACACATTTGAAAACTTTGACGTAAGTCAATTCAGAATATTAACTATTTTATCGACCCTCTATCGAGGTGAAATTGTATTGGTTTTATTTTCTTGGCAGCGAAAGGTTCAATCAATGAGACTGATAAGAGAAAAGGTGGATGAGGATGGACAATGCATCCTTTTCTCTTCCATTTGCAATGAGAAGCTGCTCCTCTTGATAAACATGCGTGCCAACCTCATCTCCACCCACCTAAAAATGTATGAGAAAGTGAAAAACGGCGAGGTTGTTCCTGTTCCTGATGCGTCTCTCTGTAATTGTGGAAATTTTTCGGAAAGCTTTACTGCCTTCTGAGAAATACTGGGCTTGTTCCCATTGTGAATCGCTTAGTAATAGCCAGCAACTGCTTAAACTCATCTCTCCGAATGCCGAAGGAATCCAAAGAGAAAGTTCAAGCTTAAAAAGGGGCAAAGTAAGAAGACGGCTGTCAAAAGAAAGAAAAAAAGGAAAGTAGTCTAGTTATTAAATAGTCCTCTACCCATAGGTACACCAATAGATAGATAGGCTATGCTCAATACTTTACATTAGTTTTTTTTGTGTCCATATAAAAAATCCTACGAACGTTGTTTCCTGAACTACTACAGTTATGTTATGAAAACCACATAAAAATATTCTTTGGACAGAAGAGCAATTTTTTTGAAACTACACCAAAATTATAGTAGTTAGGGAAATAAGGTCCGTGGATCATTTTATATGGATACAAAATATGGTCTGCATGTCGGATCTAGTATTAGTTTATATCTATGCCTCTACCATATGTAGAGACGAGTGTAGCTACGTAACAAGAGACCCCGTTGTGCTGCCTAAAACTATTTTATCTTGAGCCTTTGCTCCACTGCTAATAAATGCCAAATTGCCATAAAAATAAGCATATTTGAAATAAGCCTCCGTTTCTCTGGAACAATAGGATTTTCAAGATTAAACATAAATTGGAGAGTGATGATGATGATGACAGCGATGCTCTTTGTGAACCTACTGATGAAATATTTAAGGTCTTCCCGTATCAGAAAGACGCAAAAAAATGTCAAAGCAAAGGCTACGTGAGAAAATTCACATTAATAATCATGAATTAGACAAGGAAGTAAGGTTGTTAGTAGTTGTTGAATTGACTGCCAAGGAAATTGACTTTTATCTGACGAGAAAATAAATAGTCATTGATAACCTTTTGTATTACAATACTTCTGTAATAAACTACACAATTATTTATTGCCTTACGTTGTGCTGAGCCTTGCCAATTGTTGCAATAAATGTGATTTTTATTGAATCATTGGCGCATTTCTTTTTTTTATCTTTTGCAAGTGAGCTTGCGAGCCAGGTCGCCCATCCACGACCGCAACCATGCATATATTAATTGAGGCTATTCATAAATTGTCCGATTCGTTTGCTTAATACATCTTTTTTTCCATTTCATTTCATCATGAATATATCGCTTTCATATTGCATTGGATTTATTGATTAGCTCTACTAATTGTCTTATGTAATTGCCTCATTAATGCATAGTAATGTCGTCATTTGATCTAAAAAAGGAATTACTCATTACAGCGTAGTCTTTCCGTCAGGGATCATTCGGAAATTGGATTTCATTTTTCGATTTATATTTGAAAGAACCTATAATGAGGAAGCTAATTATCGTGGAAATTCTTGCAGTGTTTGCACTCTTCGTGGTAATTCCCTAATTGTTCCTTTCATTTCTAAGAATTTTCATGTTTGAGAAGGAAAATTTGTGCTGTTTATCATGCTTATAGACACTTTGTGAAGGAAAGCGATACATGAATCTCATGTGCCACACAGGCTACAATGTGAACAAATCTGATCAGAAGGTGGGAGAAGGACTGGCTTTGAAGATTGAGAAAGACTGCATGTCCGCAGAAAAAGTAAGGTTCAATTTCATGAACTTCTTAACTTTTTAATAATTTTTTTTTAAAGTATCAAGGTTTTAAAGCTCATACAAACAGCTCATACAAACAACAAAAGCTCATGATTGGTTTCTAGAATGACAAAATATGCTACAAACACTGCGTACTTAAAAAGCAAGGGATATTAAATGAAGCCGGGAATTTCCTGAACTCTGAAGAAGGTATTATCAAGGGTATTGGGAGACTTTTTGATTTGGATGCAAAGGATACTCTTAAAAAGCTTGCTGGGGATATTGAAACGGATTGCTTCAACATTGGTATATTTTGGTTACTTTAAAATAGATTTATTTGAAGCTTGAATTTTCATTCGGCATTTAATTAAATTTTAATATGTTCCTTGAATGAAGCAACTGAGGTTAGATTCGAACGATGCTTTTGGGGAACACCCAAATTTTACGATTGCATCCAAAATTCCGTGGTAATTACCTCTTAAACTTTGCCATAATTAAAAAACAGGAGATTTTTTTAACCCTTTATATTTCCAACAGGGATGTTAATCATCAATATCTACTTGAAACTCCAAAAAATCCAAATTTTAAGCACCGTTTAATTAAGGAAAGAAAGATGCTAAGCCCTTTAAAAAATGTTGTTATCACTCTGTTTATCTATTTTAATTATGTGAAATTAAAAAAAACCTGGCTTGATTAAGACCGTAATTACTAATAAGCCATTAACTTGTTGTAACTATATCGTTAACTTTACCATGACAATAAAAAGTTAACGAGAGACAATGACGCACGTAATGCTTTTTTACTAACTATTTACCGCCGAGTTAATTTATTTGAGGCCGCAAAAGGATTGACGTTGCTCTAAATTACTTCCTTATGACGGTTTTTTAGTATTTTAACCAATTATCAAAATACTTTCAACTCAGCTCCTCCAGACAGGAATCACGTAGCATCCGACCTATTTAACCATGGGAATGTTTGGATTTTTTCTGAAGGCAATCGCCTTTTCAGCATTCATTTCGGTATTATTGCAAATTACAAATCTAGAAAAAAATTTATTCCCATTTTTTGATTTTATAACCATTTGCTTTTAGATTCAAAATGTCAATGGACAAGGCTACATGGACTTTAGCTGCCACCCAGAGTTTGTCCAGGATAACAGTGAGAATTTTGGGAGAGGCCTTACAGAAGACATTGAAGCTCAATGTGTTGGTCATCTTGATAGCGTATATAATTTGTTTCTAATTCTTTCTCACAACCTTTTTGTCCCGTTTCCAGCTTTGGAATTAATATTCCATATTAATTTTTAGTATACCGAATCTTGCTACCAGCGTTGTGTACTGGAGGACCTTGGCATAATACAAGAAAATGGTGGTAATATTTTTTACCCTGAAAACACTATGGCTAATCGCCTTCACCGACTTTTTTCAATGCCAAAAAATGAAGCAGGAGAATTTGAGCCAGTTACTCCAACGGCTATCGATTGTCACCCAATCGCTAAAAAGATAGCTGGTGATATAATCGACAACTGTAGTACAATAGGTAGGTCACGAGATTTCGTCTTAATTAATTTTTTATTAAAATCAATGAGAAAATAAATAATTTTATTTTAAAGCTGAAGAAACAAAGGATCTTCCATGCGAGGACCAAACACATTTTTATGATTGTGTGGAGCAGGCAACGGTAAGTAATTGTATTTTTATATTGTTATCAGAGACTCATTTACACGCCCTTGTTTACTTTCACCTTACAGGGTTGCTCTCGGAAATAGTGTCCTAATTTTTCGAACCACTTTTAAACTATTCAGCAGAATAAGCCATTATTCCCCAAATAAAATAAAATTAATTGAACATTACTTTGATATTAAATTTATATTGAGTGATGGAATAAATATATGTTAATTGAACCACCAATTTAATCTCGCTGCAGGGAATTTATTTGGTTTAGTGATGGTTGATGGTTTGTGACAAAAAATTTCAGACACAAAGTTGGCAGTGGCGTACAAAACAAAATTTTGTATCAAGTCTGAAACAAATTTGCTTGAATGATTTGTGTCGCCTTAAAATGTTTCCTTTCTGTATTGTTTCAATTGTGCTATATCGAAAGATCTCTTAAAAAATTAGATGCGTATTTTTTTCCTAGCCAGGATATGTTGAGACAACTGAGATGTGGCTATCTGAAGTTTGAACACCATAAATCGATTTACTCCAACGAACATTGACCGATTGACCGGAAAATTTGCGTGGCACTTATTGACGTTATCCCCCATGGGGTATTTTCAACAATTGTTTTCTTCAACAAATTCGAATCTAGAGTGGGAGATTTTAAAATTTGATTTTTTTCTCAATTACATAAACCGCGGATCATAATCTACACATTTCAAATGTACGTGGCCGGTAAATTTAAAAAAAATCATCGTTAAGATTTCGAGCTTTCTCGAGCCAATACATATGTATGCATTGTAGATCCTAGTCAAAAGACAACCAGCAATTAATCTAGACACGCAAGCTTGAACGCTAGAAACTGACAGTACCATACCGTTGTATGTATACACGAGAATGTAGACTTGTATAGATTGCTATTTTTTATGTCTTAGGTAGGCATCGGGACTTCCTGTTTTTTAATTCGACACAGGAATAGAGAAAGAACACGTAGATCGGAGCTAAAGTACGATCGCTTTGTTTTTTCAGGTAGATTCTATACTATACAAATTACCATCAAGCATACGTCGCACAGATATTAGTCTAGGCGGCCGAAACGTATACTTGTTAAACTAGAACAAGTAATTTACAGCTGGTGATCAGTAGTTGCTGATCTAATCCAGTACTTAATAATAGCGGAGTGATAGGCTGTGTTTCGCATATTTTAAAGGTTATAAACTTGAACTGGTATAAAAGTCAATATCCAAGTTTCGAGTTAAGCATGTAGAGTCCTGACAGATAGTTTTTAGTATAGGAGCCACTGCTAATAGCAATAATAATATTACCAGGTTCATATGACGCCGGATCATGGCGAATCGTCTTTTAATACACGTTCGAATGCAAATTTTATTGTAACGGTCATTTCCAAAAACTATTAAGTGCACTTTGCGTGATGATTAAGGATTACCCACGGTTCAAGCTGTTACTGAGGATAAACAATTTGGTATTGTAAAATAAAGGTCCCAATAATAAACATATTTACAACCGAATATTATGTTTAAGTTGAAAAAGAGAACTAAAAATTTAAGTAATTAGTTAGTACGATTAAAGCTTAGTTTTCAATGTTCATTTGCCAATTCCATTAAAAGAGTTATTTCCATGTTTTCACTTCGTTAAAATATTTCTTAATATTTTATGTTTAAAGAAAGGATATCTCACACACGTCTGTTTAACTTGAAACCCAAATTCCAACTGGGTGTATCCATTGCTGCCTCACATGTAAGAACGGCTCAAATTCCTGGGCTTCCGGTTTTGTAAACATATCTAGACAGTCCGAAAAACATGTATGTCGATGGCAACTTAAATACAATAACCTGGTTTCTTATTGACCGGCTGCTGAACTTTTATGCGCAGTTTAAAAGCCACTAGATTCCTTTGACCGTATTTCAAACCTGAAGCATGGTTGGATATACAAATGAGATTCGATATACCTCTTGTACGTTTCAATTTACAATGTGAGATATACGTATTGTATATGTTAGACGAAAAGTAAAAAAAACTTAAGAAATTTTCCATACCCACCTCAATTCTACAATACGATTGTATGAATAGATACGTATAATGTTTTGTCTTGATTGCTATCCTATACATTTGTTAAAATACCTAAGAGGTAGGTATTGAGACTTCCTGTTTTGTAAACTCGACAAAGGAATTGGGAAAGAACACGTAGATCGGGACTAAACAACGATCGCTTTGTTCCTTCAGGTATATTTCATACTGTATAAAATACCATCAAGCATACGTCGCACAGATATAAGTTTACGTGACCGATATGCATATTCGTTGAAACTAGGGGAAAGTTGATACAATTCGGACAAGAGAGTTTCTGCTAATGTACAGATCGTGATCAGAAGCTGCTTATCAAATTTAGTACATCATAACAGCGGTGAAATATCGAGGTTGCTCATTATAAACAGTTATAAACTTGCACCACTATAAAAGTTAATATCGAAATCAGAAATGCACTACTTGCTGCATTGTTGTTTAATTTTAGTTGTCAAATTTTACTTTACATGTAAAAACGGGTAGAATTCGTGCCATCGGTTTTAAATTATTTTGGAGAATTGGGAAAGATAACATTTAGATCACGGAACCCTATTTCTGGATTCGCCGTTCACCAAAGGAATACAGGTATAAACTTGAGTTTCAAAAGGCGACTTGTTGAGATTTAATCTACCGCTTTCAAGTAGGCTTGAATATACAATTTAGGATATACATATGTATGTATTGCAGATCATAGCCAAAAGACCAAAATCAATTAATCTAAACACGCAAACTTAAACGCTTCAACATGACACTACGATACCTTTATATGTATAGACAAGAATAATGACTTAAATAGAGTGTTTTTTCATGCGATACCCCTTATGAGAGCTTTAGAATTCCATGTTTCCTGTTTTGTAAACACAACAGGGAATTGAAAAAAACACGTTGATCGCGATGGAAGTCTAATAGCTTGGTTCTTTTAGATAGATTATATACCATGATATTCACACACATAAAAGTTTAGTTGGTCGACGTGTAGAAATAATACTGGGGATTGAACTAACATACTGTGACTGAAAGTTGAAGTTGAAAAGTAATTTATCCAAACACGCAAACTTAAATGCTCCTATATGATAATGCGATTTTACGGATAGCTTTTGCATTGTGTAGACTGCTATTTTGTGCCTATTAAAGTTTAAAAGAGACAGGAATTGGGGCTTCCTGTTTTTTAAACTCGACTAAAAAACGGGAAAATAATACGTAAGTACCAGCTAGAGTAAAATGGCTTGGCTTCTTCGGACAGATTCCACACTTTATACAAATTATCACTAGGCAAGTCTCATAAAGATATAAGTTTAAATGGCTGATGTGTATAGTTGTTAAAACGTCTTGCGTCGACATCTCTTCTGAGCAAGGAAAATGTTTTTATTGAATCATAGGGTTACTTTTTGTAATAATGGTTGAGCCAATAAATGTATAAGCACTTCAACTGGGGTTATCAGTTTTGTAAACTAGTGTCAAAAATGGTGAACAACAAACGTGGATGGTAAAGACAGAAAAAAATATTAATTTGAGTCTTTGTCAGCAAAAAATCCAAAATAAAAAGGCGACCGGGCTGCTTTGGTGACCGCTCACAGTGGCAGTTTGCAACTGTGATTCTGCCACTTTGATTTTAAAAATCAACAGTGCAGGCGACTAAATCATTCTGGCAGGTTTACTTTTGCATGGTGGCAAAACAGAAAAATCATAGTGGCATATTTTTATCATAAAATGAAATGAAGTTCCAGGTATATCAATGCCAGCATCCAACTGATGAGAATTACTTTGCGTGCTTAGGTCAAGGATCCTGAACTAGGATCTTAAAAAAAGGAATGAAAGAACATATTCAAAGTATTGAATGAAAGAGCACACTCCTTCTATGATTTTTTTAAAATGCAAATCTAAAATGTATTAGTCTAATTTTACCAGCTCACAACGCTGGAGGTACAGGTATTTCAACTGTCCTAATCTCAAGAGATGTCAATATAACGAACATAAACATAGTGTTTAAAATTAAAACCATGCATTTCACATTTTGCTTTGTTTATCGAATATGAGCAGGTTTGTAGAACAAAATACATCTTGAATTTAGTCTCAAGCTACCAGCCATAGCCATTTTGAAAAAGAAGTTCAATACGAAATACAAAAAATTAGTATGTGCATATTACATTTTCTTGTAGAAATTGGATAATATAAATACGTTTGTCATACATACGGACGATGAAAGAATGCACAAAAAAATTCTATCCCATCCTGCCATTCATCCCTTGCCCTTGCTTAAGTAAAGGGTCAAAGTAGCTACCTATCCATGCCAGAGCCCATATATCTGCTACAACTACCTCAAATGACGGAGAAGACGCAAGAAATATTTTTGTTCATATCCCATTTTACATGCATATATATTTTATGTTTCATTCTAAACCATTCTCAGCAAATATCTTCATTTTTTGGTCCATAATAATGAAGTTGTGTGGATACGGTTTCGTTCTTCATTGTTAAAATCCCATGGTAATTTCGGGTATTTCGGTTCGCTGGTCAGATTTTCGTTGAAAGAATTTTAATTAATTTTCACCAGTAGGTTACCTATTTGATGAGCAACTAAAAACCACCAAATTGGAATGGAAAATACTAAAATGCTAAGCAAACTTTGGACACCATATTGAGCTTCTACCTGGTTCTTAGAAGTTTGAACTTACAATTTAGGACACATGTATTACAAAAGCCAGGGTAAAACACAAGAGTAATTAATCTAAACCCGCTTGAATCTGACAATACGATACATTTGTATGTATGGACAAGTATAATAACTTGAATAGATTGATATCTACTATATCCCTTACAAGAGCTTATGAATTCGGTTCTTCCTGTTTTGTCAACGCGAGGGAGGAATTTAAAAAGTAGATGAAGGTATCGACTAAAGTAAAATAGCTTGATTCCTTCAAGAGTTTCCATACCACGCTAGTAATTACACACAACACAAATTTAAAGTTTTAAATTTTACAATACAAAAAGATTGTATGAGTAGACACGAATAATAGTGTCTTTTATAAAAGATATTGGAATCGAGGTTTCTTGTTTCGTCATGGAAATGGAACGAACACGTAGATCACGACTAAAGTATAATACCTGTGTTCGTTTTGGTAGATTCAACCTCAAACAGTATAAAAACAATCGGGATTTCTTCCGAATGTTCTGATTTTCTGGGAGTTTTGAAATATACGTTTGGCGTCCAAGAAAATAATTTTCTCGCCCGGGCTGGACTGGTAACGATGTTGAACGTGTCTGAATAACGGCAATTACATCGATTCGATATGCTCATGTAGTTTAACGCAACCAATCTCGGATTCAATGAGGGACTTGGTTGGAGGCAACCGCTAAGAAATCTATGGGTTTTATAAAAACAGTACGAATTGTTCGTAATTGCTGGTTGCTTGCATTTTATTCATTTGTAGCGTAATTGAATAAATTTTTTAATTCATTCTCCAACGTTAATAGATGTGATTACATCTATTAACTCAATCATTTCAAATTTAAACAAAATTATGAAATTCAAATTTCCTGACAGGTACAGCAACCAGTAAAAAATAATTGAATCCAATTAATCTTTGAATACACATATAAACACCACGAATTAAATGTTAAAACTCTGTCTCAGGATGAGCTGTTGTGTAAAGCAGAATGCCCTTGTCAATAAATATCGTCAAATTATATGTCATTTAACCACCATTGATTAGTGCAACAGCTAAGATGAAAATTCAGTTCTATTTTGTTATGCTTATGAATATAATGTTTGGAAAAATAATTTGCATGCATAAGCACAATTATAAAAACATTTTTATTAACTTTATAATAAATTACAAATCATTTTATTAAGTTGCAATAAATCCTCTGATAGTATCCATCCTACAACAAATAAAATTTAATTAAAAATTAAACACCGAATGAACCTTATTTAAAGTGCATCATGGAGGAATTCAGATTCCGTAAGTTTATCACGGTTTATAATGATAATTTCAGCGTCACTTTGTGAGAATGGTTTGGTTCGTACAGGTCTAGTTTTTTTGATGGTGAATATTCCCATATGGTGCGCCGTGTCCATATGCATTTTACTTTCATCTAAGTCAAATACATGTTTCGTGGAGGGTATTCGCAGCTTATCATTTGATTCTCTATCACTATCTTCCAAACCATGCATGTTTAAGATACGCTTCTTCAGCCTTCTTTGAGAGGTTTCTGGCGCCCTTTGAAGATATTCAGTATCGCGGTGTGGTTGGTCATATTTGGCACGAAGCACTTTATGGTCGGCATCTAGTTCAACAAAACTTCCATCAGAGACAAGAGCGCAACTTTCGGTTTGGCTATTTCTAATAAAGATCCTTTGACACACAAGGTTGCAAAACATTTTGAAAACATTAATTTCCACGCAGAAGACTCCAGACCAAATGGTGATTAGCCAAAACCAAAGGATAAATAAACCAAGAAATTTGCTGTAATCAATTATATCAGAATCAGGTAAATATTTAGAATTTAGTAGTTTCAGACGAAGCATCCTATGCCAATCCGCCCACTCATCCCATTTGTAGTGTAACCCTGAAGCAACAATAGATTGGGAAGTAGCATAAAGCCAAAACTGATTTTCAGTTTTTATTGTCCATTGATACATTTTGTGGACTAATGTTTGCTCCAGGACGAAACATCTGCTCGAGGACCCAAATCTCTTTCTAAAACGTGAAGACAAAAACTCCTTCACGGATTCCCTATTGGACATAGATTCCACGTAAACGAGCCTTGGGTTATCCATCATCATCTGTGCAAATTCTTGCAAACTTGTGTAATTATATGAACGGAAGGTATTTAAAATCGGTATACCCAAAGATTTGAAATCGTCTCCATATCTCTCTTCAGAAGAATAGCCAGGTCTTTTAAGATGCATTATTTTGTAATTTTTGTCCACCAGTTCCTTAACAGATTTTATTCCTTTGGGTTGGAGCATTACGGTTACTAAACTTGTTAAACCATTACCATATAATTGTAAACACAGGAATTGCAAGCATGATATTATAAGTAAATTCCGAGTACAGACTTCTCTCTGGCCAAATATAGTGGCCATATAGGTGATTAGCTTACGAAGAACGTATTCTAATCCACGATGATAATAGTAAGTGAAAAAAGTTATAAATATTATTACGCAGAATAGGCTTATCCAAACATCATTGGGAAAGGCTTCCATCCAAACACCAATTGCCAATGAATGGTCAATGTTCGCTTTCTTTTGACAGTAGAAAACGTTATCCGAATTAATATTATAAAAGGGTCTACGGGCTATCCCAAATAGTGGGTTCGACGATACTTTATGTGAATAACTTGGACCAACAATTACCTCAGGGCCGTAGTACCAATTACCTGTGCGGAATGTTGGATGTTGAGATATATCATGCAGACTTAGAGTCATATTGTGTTTTATATAGAATGTCAATGTTGCTTTCATGTTGGTCGCACAATAATAACTTCTTCGCCGGTTTAGACAAATGCTATGCAGATGATGTTTCGGAATAAGCCTGATA
Organism: Orchesella flavescens; assembly: GCA_964034955.1. Lineage (NCBI taxonomy): Eukaryota > Metazoa > Arthropoda > Collembola > Entomobryomorpha > Orchesellidae > Orchesella > Orchesella flavescens. The sequence goes on from OZ035954.1 coordinate 4,236,851, forward strand.
ACCTGATGAGGATCTTGTACCAACCCAGGTATAAGTTTTTCATTTGCGTTCCAAAACAAATCCCGATGCATTGAATACATGTCATTTAATTTAAACTGTTGGGAAAAGCTAGTTACAGTCATTGAAGTAGAAGAACAGTAGCCAAAGCATAATATCATTATTCGGGTTTCATCTTGCTCGCATTTTAAACTTCGAGGCAGAGATAGGTACAACTTCAAAGCTGGAAATATTGTTAGCCATCCTTCTGTATGAAGCATCTTGAGTGCAGTTGCTGTGTTTTGAAGATTTGCCGATGTAGCTTTCGAAATATATATAATCATGGATCGAGAGGGTACCAATATATCGCCACACTCAATGAGAACATTATCGTAGTTTCCTTGAAGTGGAGTAATAACTACGTTGAACGTATCTGAATATCGATAATTTCCTCGATTTGGTATACTCATATTTTTCAACGCAATGAATCTCGAATGCAAAAATGGGTTTGGTTGGAAACAACCGTTGAGAAATCCATTAGTTCGATAGAAGTAAATAACAAATTGTTCCCAATTCCTGTTAAGGTGAGGAAACAGTCGTGATAAGCATCCAGAATCGTGACTTGTTGTTTCTGGAATAGGAGCCACAGCTAATAGCAACCCTACTATTGCCAGGTTTATTTTAATCGCCATAGTGAATTATTTTTTTTTCAGTCCATTTCGAATGTAACAGTAATTTCCAAAAATGGTTTTCAACAGTCCATTTTGAAGTTGTAATCAGTTTATAGGTTCCGATAATTGACAATTAGAAGTGTACTTTGTTTGTCGAAAAAAATGTATGAGTAACAACGGTGAGCTCCAAGATTCAAAGTTACAACAGGAAAATGTGAAAGTCAATGAAAGAAAAGTATTGACTCAAAAAAACGACCCAACGCAACGTTAAATAACACACACTAGAAAACTGTAACTCAATTTGAAGTATTTAGTATTTTAAATATTACAACTGGACGTTTCGATTGCCCCAATTTTGTAAACACGTTTCGACAACCATAAAAGAACGTAAAGACCAACAGACGTACAAAAACACGTACACCGTGACCTAAGCTTGATAAGTTGTTGATGAATTGTTGAAATTTCCTACGAAATAGATTAAATACAACTAGATTGATTTGAAAGTCTTTCAAATCTCATGCAGGTGTTGACATTATAATGAGATTTAAAATACCTTTGGTATGCTTCAATTTAAGATGTAGAATATGTGTGTTGTAAGTGCTTGACAAAAAGCTATAAGACTACAGTAATTAACCCAAACACGCAGACTTAAATGTTTCAATCTGTCGATATATGATTGCAAAAATAATGTCTTGCATTGATTGCTAACTTATTTCTCTTAAAATGTTAAAGAAATAGATATTGGGGCTTCCTGTTTTCAAAACTCGATAGAGGAATAGGCAAAGAACATGTGGATCTGGACAAGAGCACGTACGATGGCACTTTCACCAGTACCCCGCATTCGTTCATAACTTATGGTGTACTACTTGCACCAAAAAAATGGATTTAATCTGTCTCCCAAGTTGGAAAAAAATCTTGATTCTGAATAGAGCTAGTCGAAGGTATTGTTTGCTACATTATAGCTTATTGTTAGTTGTTAAATTTTACTTTACACGTAAAAATGAGTAGAACTTGGGCCACCGGTTTTGTAAACTGTTTGAAAGAACTGAGAATGAAACTCAGATCATGTACACGTAACGATAGCTTATTTTCCTTGAGTCACCAAAACAACAGAGGTATACACTTGAATTTGAAAAAGTGATTGAGCTGATCTATTACGGACCAGTGACAAGCAAACAAGAAAACCCTACTGGATAATTAAAAGAGCTTCAATTAATTTGAACCAGTAAATTTGTTTTCTGATGAGCAATTGAAAAAACAATTATCTTTTTTCAATTTGTTGTAATTGCTAAGCAAACGACAAAACGTAATTAATCTAAGCACGCAAACACAAATGTTTGATTCAATCTGACAATACAATACATTTGTAGGAATACTGTCTTGTATAGGTTGCTATTTTATAACTCTTGTAAGAACTTTAGAATTCAGTACTTCCTGTTTTGTAAAATCTATGAAGGAGTTGGGGAAAACCCCATATTTCACAACTAACGTACAACAGCTTAAATTCTTTAAATAGGTTCTACTTTACGTAGATTATCACTAAGCATGTTAAAGAAATTATAAAAAATCACTTAAATTGTAACTAATACGTCATACGTATACCAGCTTGGTTTCTTTGAATAGATTCTAGATGTATTTTTATTCATTTAGTTTAAATATCCGCTATGTATAGTTGTTAAAATCAGAGCTTGGATACCTCGGTATTTTCAAGGTATTTAGGTACAAGGTATAGGTATAAGGTATTACCTATACCTATACCTAATACCTTATCAAAATCTGAAAATACCTAATAGCTATACCTAATACCTTAGAAAAAATTGAAAATACCTGATACCTATACCTAATACCTTAACAAAAATCGAAAATACCTAATACCTATACCTGATACCTTAAATATTTAGAAGTAACAAGTTTGAGTGATTTTTAACGTAATTTTACCCTTTCAACAACAGCTTTATCTCATTTAAAGCAATTTTAGCAATAAAAGACATATATTCGTTTGAAATGACATTAAAATGACTTAAAATAACCAAAAAAATATCGGATATTGGTACCTAATACCTATACCTAATACCTTTGCAAAATTCGAAAATACCTAATACCTATACCTAATACCTTATTGAAATCTGAAAATACCTAATACCTATACCTAATACCTTATCAAACTTTGGAAATACCTAATACCTATACCTAATACCTTGGCAAAATCTGAAAATACCTAATACCTATACCTGATACCTTATTGAAATACCTTTCCAAGCTCTGGTTAAAATTCGTGTGAACATCATTCCTGAGCAAGGAACAATTGTTGAGTGTTGTCACTTTTTATAAAAAGGAGGTGTCACTAAATGTAAACCCTAAAACTTGAGCTTCCACCTCAAAAAAAATCTTGATTCTGAATAGAGCTAGTCGAAAGTATTGTTTGCTACATTTTAGCTTATTGTTAGTTGTTAAATTTTACTTTACACGTAAAAATGAGTAGAACTTGGGCCACCGGTTTTGTAAATTGTTTGAAAGAACTGAGAATGAAACTCAGATCATGTCCACGTAACGATAACTTATTTTTTTGATTCACCATCAACCAAAGAAACAGAGGTATAGACTAGGATTTGAAAAATGAGTGAGCTGAACCATGAGGAGCCAGTGACGTGGAAACAAGAAACACCTACAGGATAATTAAAAGAGCTTCAATTAATTTGAACCAGTAAATTTGTTTTCTGATGAGCAATTGAAAAACAACTATCTTTTTTCAATTTGTTGTAATTACTAAGCAAAATTCAAAAAGTAATTTATACAAACACGCGAACACAAATGTTTCAATCTGACAATTCAATAAGTTTTTACGAATACTAGTCCTCTATAAATTTCTATTTTATACCATTACAAGAACTTCGGAATTCAGCGCTTCCTGTTTTGTATTTTTCACTAAAGAATTGGGGGAAACCCCTTAGGTGGCAACTTAAGTAAAATAGCTTAGTTTCATTCGATAGATTCCATTTTTATGTACGTTATCACCAAATATGCATCAAATAAATATAAGTTTAGCTTAACTTGCCGATATATAGTTTGTTAAAACTTTCGTGGACATCATTCTTGAGCAAATAACAATTGTTTTGTGGTGTCTTCTTTACAAAAAGGAGTGTCAATAAATTTAAACACTGAAACTCTAGCTTTTAGTTTTGTAATATGTAGTTGGAAACGAACACACCAACATCAAATCCGCGGAAGGAAAACCATTTTTTTGAATCACCAATATACACCAAAGACGATATTTTAGATGGTTGACGTAATGAGCGATAAAAGATTTACATTAAAGTGACGGTGCCAAACAACGTTGGGATACTAGCTTGAAAACAACAATACCCTTCCAGTTACTACCAAACTTCGGAATATCTACATATTTTGCATGTGTTTGGGCACCATATTGAGATTTAATCCACCTTTTCAAGTAAGTTTGAATATACAATTTAGGATATACATACGTATGTATTGTAGATCCTGGCCAAAAGACCAAAAGCAATTACTCTAAGCACGCAACATTAAACGCTTCAATCTGACAATACGATACCTTTGTATGTATAGACAACACTAATGACTTGAACAGATTGTTATCTTATGAGAGCTTTAGAATTCGATGCTTCCTGTTTTGTAAATACGAATGAAGAATTAGGAAAAACACGTTTATCCTTACCAACGTATAAAACCTTTATCTTTTTGGGTAGATTCTATATCATAATTTTCACACAAATATGAGTTTACGACGCAAAAAACTGGCTTGGTTGGAAAAAATCGTTCAGAAGTCCCTTAGTTTTACAGCAATATCTATATGACGCATTGTTCCAAATTGCTATTAAGCGTTTGGTGTCACTGGTTGTTGTTTCTAAAACCGGACTCGCGGATAATGGTAACATGGCCACGTAAATTTATCATGCAAGCATTGTAACAGTAACTTTTAAAATTGTTATTCCATTGCGTATTATTCAATTGTCAAGGTTTATTTACAAGAGTTGTTATCAGCGTTCCTTTATCATAAATTTCCGTTGGCTGAAAAATTTTCATAGCGTTTAGGGTAGTTCTCATACAACGAGAAAATTCTCCCTTGTAAACGAATATCGTAATCACAAGGTCAGTTTAATTAGCATAGAATACTATTTTTGATATAGAAATATCCGGTTACACCACCTAAATCATGGATTTAGTGCTATGCGAGGTTAAATTCATGTAAGGGGTATTCAGTGAGATGGAGCTCTTTTAGTGTCTTCCAAAAATTATTGTTGAGGTCGTACGAGAATTCTTCCTGTTGTGTTAAATGTCTCCGTAGGGACCAATTCTTATAGTACGACAACGTTTTATTCGTAAAGTTTAGAAAATTTCTCGTTCTCGAGGATTTAAACGGTATGAAATGGCCACGTGACCACAAAGACACTTGAATTAAAAAACCTCTCTAAAAATCTAAGATTGAGCTATTGTGTAAACTAAAATGTCTGTGTCAAGTAATTCATCAAATTTTATATTGTTGCATCACAAATCAACCTTGGAACCACAGAAGCGGAGAATTTTTGTTTTAATATATTCAAGAATTTAACATTCTGGTAGTTACGAATTTTCTCGGAAAATGATTGGTTACTAACCAGTATTATACACGGTTAATTGATGGTCATCTGTTGCAATAGATAGAACCCGGACACTCAGTTTTTTAGGTAACAAATTGTGTGAAGAATTTAGATTACGCATACATTACGAAAGTAAACCGTTGGAGTTGAAATGGCGACTGGACACCACTATAGGAAGATTCGAGCATGGAAAAAAGAAAACTCTTTGAGTTAATTGAAAGGATTTAAATAAAATTTCACCTGTAGATTACCTATTTGATGAGCAATTTAAACCACCAAATTGGAATAGTATATAACGAAAATCGTAGGCATACTTTGGACAGCATATTGAGCTTCTATCTGGTTCTTAGAAGTTTGAATATACAATATAGCGTTTGGGGCGAAATATTATCTATCCTTTACGTGTAAGTTTGAATTTACAATTTAGGACACATGTATTGTAAAAGCCAGGTGAAAACCCAAAAGTAATTAGTCCAAACACGCTTGAATCTGCCAATAGGATACGTATGTATGTATGGACAAGTATGAAAATATTGATATCTATTACTTCCATTACAGGAGCTTATGAATTCGGTGCTTCCTGTTTTGTAAACGCGAGTGAAGAATTGAAAAAGTAGAAGAAGGTATCGACTAAAGTAAAATAGCTTGGTTCCTTCGAAAACTTCTATAACACGCTAGTAATTACACGAAACACGCAAATTTAAAATTTCCAATCTTACAATCCAAAAAGATTGTATGAGTAGAAAAGAATAATAGAATCTTCTATAAAAGATATTGGAATCGAGACTTCCTGTTTTGTAAAGCAATATGAAAACGAACACATAGATCGGGAATAAAGTATAATATCTGTGTTCTTTTTGATAGATTCAACCTCAAACAGTATAAAGACAATCGAGGTTTCTTCCAAACATTCTGATTTCCCGGGATTTTGGAAATATACGTTTGTCGTGCAAGAAAATAATTTTCAAGCCCCCGCTGGTCTGGTTAAGATGTTGTAAGTTGTCTGAACAGTGGTAATTAACTCGATTCGGTATGCTCATCTAGTTTAACGCAACCAATCTCGGATTCAATGAGAGACTTGGTTAGAGGCAACCGCTAAGAAATCTATTGGTTTTATAGAAAAGAAACACGAATTGTTCGTAATTGCTGGTAAGGCGAAGAAACAATCGTGATAAACATTCAGTGTCATGATCTCGAATCGAGATCATGCCAAAGAGACTGTACATGGGGCAGTCTAATAGCGATATTCATAAAGCAAAACATGAGACGGATCAGTCTAGGTCAATTTTGTCCGGGCCGACAAATGGACGTTCGGCGTAACGAAATATTGGTCCTATTTTTTATTTATTTTTTTGGTCAAATTATGTGCCGAAAGTCAGCTGCTCATGTTTACACTACATGTACCAATACATAGGGTATGAATCGCAATGCTAACAAGCAAAAAAAATCAAATTTTTCTCAAAAATGCGTGAAATATTATGTTAGAATTACATCTACGCCTAAAAAACTGCGTTATGTATTGGTACATGTAGTGTTAACATGAGCAGCTGACTTTCGCCACATAAATTGACAAAAAATAAAAAAAAAATAGGACCAATATTTCGTTACGCCAAACGTCCATTTGTCGGCCCGGACAAAATTGACCTAGACTGATCCGTCTCGTGTTTTGCTTTATGAATATCGCTATTAGACTGCCCCATGTACAGTCTCTTTGGCATGTGATCTCGATCATTTCAAATTTAAACAAAATTGTGGAATTCTGATACAAAATGGGGTTTCTGGCAGAAACAGCAATCAAAGAAACAGTAGTTAAATCCAACTGATCTTTGAATGTACATATAAACATCCATAACTAAATATAAATATCTCAGGACAAGAAAATGTCCTTGTCAATAAATAACGTCGAATTTTATGTCCTCTCGCCACCATGGAACAGTGCAATAAGATGAAAATATGGTTTATAATTATAATTTGTTATGCTTATTGACTTTATGATAAAGTACAAATTATGTTATTAAGCGGTAATAAATCCTGATTGTGCATCCTACAACAATTAAACGGTGACTATTTAACGTACGACAAACAAACATATTGTATACACACGCATGTACTGAATATACAATGCATACGTAGGTTTTGCAATAAGTCCGCCTTTTTGGTAACCTCCTTGTTAGTTCTTAGTCTGACTCGCTCCCGTTTGGTCAAATTTATATGGTTAATTCAACGATACTTTAGATTGATATACCAGCTTCTGGTTCTTATTGCGAAGTTCTGCATTATCGCCTTTTCTACTCCTAGCGGGATACTCATTGATCAATTCAGATTCGACAGATTAATCACGGTTTATTATGATAATTTCAGATTAACTGCGCGAGAGTAGATTAATTCCTATGGATCTGGTTTTCTTGATGGTGAATATTCCCATGTGGTGCTCTGTGTCTTTATGCATCTCAATTTCACTTATGTCAGATACATGTTTCGTAGCGGGTAATCGCAGCTTATCATTTGATTCTCTCTCACTATCTTCCAAACAATGTGTATTTATGTTACGTTTCTTAAGCTTTCTTTGTGAGGCTCCCTGGATTCTTTGACGGGATACAAAATCAAAGTGTAGCAGGTCATATTTGGCATGAAGCTCTGAATGTTCAGGTTCTACTTTATGTCTTCTCGTAAAGAATTTGTCAAAACTGTGCACTTTTCATAAAACATAGATTTCTACACAGAACCCTCCAAACCAAATGGAGACAAAACCAAAGGATAAATAAAGCAAGAAATTTTCTGCAATCAATCGTATCAGAACCCGGAGAATATTTTTAATTCAGTAGTTTGTCAACCAGCATATTATGCCAAGTTGCCCACTCATCCCATTTGTAGTGTAACCCGGATGCCACAGTTTGCTGGGAAGTAGCATAAAGCCAAAATTGATTTTCAGTTTTCATTGTCCATTGATACATTTTTTCAGAGCCGTAACGTGACTTCGTACGGCCTGGCGCGGGGTGTTGTTGGTACGGCCTTTTGAAGTCTAGGATCCATTGAAAACTTGGGTACGAACTTCAATCCAAAGGTAACTTAACCTTATTAACTAGCAATTTATTGCTAGTTTATAGCTTTCTCCAGTCTGTCTGTTAGTCCGTGTGGGGGCACGATAACTCAAGAACGCTATGACTTTTTTAAATTCTGTTTTCCCCAATCGATAGCTTAAGAAAAATGATGAATCATGCTCAATTTTGGGCCAAATCTGAGTTACCCCTGGGGGAGAAAGGTCATACCTCCGCATTTTTTCAAGCGTAAGGTATACCGTGTAGGATATCATTCGAAAGCTAATCACAAGAGAAGATAAACGGTACCATGCACGCTTATCTCGGATGTTATCTTCAGGGTCAAATTTCATGATAACCTTTCCGTTTTCAAGCATCAAGTATGCCGTACGCATTTTAAATGGGCATCTCTACAGTACCCCGACAATGAATTGCATCCTTCTCATTTAGTTTAATTGACTCTGGAATATTTGGCATAAATTTAACGATTAGGTAATGGGAATTATTTGTATAAGATTCTCCATTAAATTGACTTTCATATGAAATATATTTCAACAATTGATATGAACCCTGTTAGATTTTACAGAGGTTATAATTCAAAAAGTTTGAAAACTTGAGAGACAGTGAATTGCATCCTTTTTAGTTTTGATTTTTTTTCTAATACTTTATACGTGATTCCTTAACTACAATTACTGTATCGAGTCTTCGAAGCATTGAGAAGACTAATCCATGTGTTACCAAAATTCCAATGACATGACATTCTTCTTTTAGCGCCCTTAGAAGTTCGGTGAAATTTCGTGGGTGGAGGTATTTGGTTTTGAACCTTTATGACTAAAATTTTTCACGTATACTCAATAGGATTCATGTGGGGGGCAAAGAAGGTCAATCCAGAATATCTGCATTCTATTTCCAGAACAATTGCTTCAGCAGTTTTGATCTATGGTGAGAATCTTTGTTCTGGTGGAAGGTAACCCCTTTTCCCAGACCCAGTTTCCTTGCGGAAGAATGCAAATTTTGCTCACAAATGATCAGATAGACGAATCTGTCCTTACTTGTCGGAAGGAGTAAACGATTTGCTACACCGGAAGCTGCACTGCACCCACAGACTGTGATTTTCCTTGAAGTTTCGCACCAAGTCATAAATACCAGGTTGAGAAGATTTTGCCAATATTTGGCATGAGCACTAACCTCACCCGTGCTTTACAGTTTGCACAGTACAATTCGATTTAAATGGTTCTCTCGGCTTCCTCACACACTTTGAGCATGGTTAGTGCCCAAAAAAATAAACTTTCTACAAAAATTGTGAAGCACGGGGAAGGTTAGTTGGTAGGGTTAAAATTAACAAGTATCCTCTCAGCATGGTACGTGTGACTTGGTGCGAAACAACAAGGAAAATCATGATATGGAGGTGTATGACAGCTTCCTGTGTGGAAAATCTTTCGCTCATTCCGACAAGTACGGATAGGTTCGCCTATCGGGACATTTGTGAGCAAAGTTTGCATTCTTCCGCAAGGAAACTGGGTCTGGGAAAATGGTTCACCTTCTTACATAACAGAAATTCCAAGCAGATGTCAAAACTGCTGCAGGAATTGTTCTGGAAATAGAATGCAGATGTTCTGGATTGACCTTCTTTGCCCTCCACATGAATCCTATTGAGTATATGTGAAATATTTTAGTCATAAAGGTTCAAAACCAAATACCTCCACCCACGGAATTTCACCGAACTTCAAAGGGCGCTAAAAGAAGAATGTCATGTCATTGGAGCTTTGGTAACACATGGATTAGTCTTCTCAATGCTCCGAAGGCTCGACACAGTAATTGCAGTTAAGGAATCACGCATAAAGTATTAGAAAAAAAATCAAAACTGAAAAGGATGCAATTCATTGTCTCTTAGGTTTTCAAACTTTTCAAATGAAAACCTGTGTAAAATTAAATAGGGTTCGTATAAATTGTTGGAATGTATTTTATATGAAAGAAAATTTATTGGAGAATCTTATACACGTAATTTCCATTACCTAATCGTGAAATGTTTGCCAAATATTCCAGTGTCAATTAAACTAAATGAGAAGGATGCAATTCATTGTCGGGGTACTGTATCTATGCATTTTTTCAAATATGGAATCCATTTCTATACATTGAATTAAAAATACTGCCATTACGTTTACAGAAAACGCATAAGTTCCTTTTCATATAACGGATATAAAGCTTACGGAGAGTGGCATCTAATGAACTCATTCTTCCAGAACACATTTAGTCTAAGGTTGTTTGATTTTAGGCTTTGTAACACAAAACTGACTGAATTAATAATACATGAAACACATTCAAGTTTGTCAAAAATTCAGTTCAGGTAAATTTCAGCAATTATAAAGAAAAAGAACGCTCCTTGCCTACGGCCAAGAAATATTTTTCTAAACTAACGGCCTAATCGTGCAATTAAAATTGACTCAAATGTTGTACAAAATTGGTTTGGAGACACGAAACATTGTAATAGTTCTTTGTTTTTTTATACTCGCTCGTCGTCGGGACGGCCTTTTCAAATATCTCCTCGGTCCGGCCTGGAGCGACGGCTCCTCCGCGCTCCGCCGTAGTTACGGGCCTGCTAGTTGTAGTGCTAGGAGGTATGATTGGCGTGTATTTGGAATGTAAGCATACATTTCAAACATTAAAGCTTGGACTTGCTGTCCCTCCATTTCGATATCATCGAAAGTATTGGCTCAGGTTTTACAAGTCTTGCAGGTGAATTCGAATGAAATTAGGATCTAACAACTTTGTAGATTCTTTGACCCCACTAAACTTTGTGAATGTTGCTGTTAACTTGACGGTACAAATTCTGTTGCTAAGTCGATAGTATTTTTGTTTCATGATAGAATGCTTTAGTGAATAGCTTTATTTTGTTGTGATAAAGAATTGCATGCAGGGTGGATGGCATAACATTAGTTATAAATAGGCAAGTTAGTTCTGCTTTTTGGGTATATGATTTCTGTATTGCTGATATGTGGGTATGTTTAAAGTATTGATATACTGATTAAAGAATTTGGGATTTTCGTAATAAAATTTTTGATAAAAATGTATGCTTTATTTAATTCACACATTAGGCTAATGCAAGTCACCATATGATGAATCCACCGTCATTTATCCACGTTTCATGTCTTGCGATAAGATTTTTTTTTATCTATTTACATTTTGATCAGGGAGCTTAGCTCCGACTGGTTTCATGCGTTGGTTCTATCCATTCTTATAAAATGCGTATTGATCTTTTAAACCTAAGTCGGATAAAATTTGGTTTTATTTTAGTGTTTCCCTGAAATTAACGAATTAAATTTGTACGACAACTTTTATCATTAATCTTATAAGCCTGGAATTTCAATTTGTTACAAATTCTTTGGGATCAAATAATTAATAGGATTTTGCACCATTTGTGGAGCATAAAGGCTTTGATCAGTATAAATAAGAGTGTTTGGTTACGCAGATGCGAAATTTTTAACATGTGCGTAGATATTTCTTGCTAGCTATATATTCGAAGATTAATTACAAAATGAAATTTGTGTTAGTCATTTTCCTTTTCATAAAGATTATTCTTGGTGGGTCTGTTTTCCAAAATGAGGAATGTCCTTCAGAAGGTTATATCCAATTTCCGCATTCCAACTGTTCTATATTTGTTGTGTGCTCAAATGGGCAAGGGATAGAAATGGAGTGCCCAGACTCACTATTTTATAATCCAGAAACAACTCTTTGTGACTTTCCAAATAACGTTCCTGAATGCGTTGCTGGAACTAGAGCACCTTTTGTTGCTACAACTAGCAATCCTCCCTCATCTTCTACTTTACCTCCATCCCCAGAACTTTGTAAGTTTCTTAACTTATTAAATGAAATTGCAATATACTTTTTAAAAAGAAATACATTTATTCCAATCTAGTGACACAATGCGGCCATACTACTTCTGCAGTAAATGGCTCCATTGAATACAAACTTGATGAAAATTACGACGCTGGAGAACTTTGTGTTTTCATCATCCGCGTACAAAATTACACATTTTTGAAATTTGAGCTGGAAACACATGGAATAAGCGATTGGGATCCGGAAGCAATTACCCTACTTGGCGTAAGCAATATGGGAGGAACTCAGAGGAGTGCGTATCTGGGTCCACCTAACCCAATCAAAGAGGTTGTTCTGGCGGGCAGCACTTTTGCTTTTATTATTTTCAAAACCAATAGTTCAACCGGAACCGGATTTAAATTAAATTTTCATGGTTATGGCCCCGAATTTGGAACATATGAGCCTGGAGTAGATTTTGTGTTTAATAACGAGGCAACCTCCCCTGTGGAGTTTCCTATTAGAACGGATTTCGCAACTAAGGAACATAAGCATTTCATTGTTTTAACGGCCGGAGCAAAATTTATTACAGAGCCAGAATCTTTCCTAAGGCTCACAGTCTCAGAAATTTTTTATCAAGATGGATCTATTGGTTGTGATGATTATTTCAAAATCTACTCATTTGTAAAGGAAGCGCCAAATTGGGAGGCAGTGTAAGCTGACAAAACTAATGGTAGTTTAAAAAAATAAATTCTGCGCATAGGTCACAAAAAAAATTTAAACGCTTTTCTGGATTTTAATATTTTCCTAGAGTTTGTGGAAGAGATGATGAAAAAATGGAGTTTAATACAAAAGGAATGTTTCTTATTTTGTACCACTTCCGTTCCTTTAATGCAACATCTAAAGGTACTTTGTCCTGGGAAAAGATAACTGATTCCACGACCAAGAAACCACCAAAATAATAGTATGACGGTAATCGTTTATAAATACCAAATTAACAAATTGTAATTCATCGTAATATTATTTCTCTTGTCTGCAATTGTTTAATTTTGTCTGATAAAAATTAGAATAAAGCCATGAAAATTTTTCAACAAGTCCATGCTATAGAAATCATACATTAAATACATACATGCATTTTTAAAATTGTAGAATTGTTATACTGTGTGTTTGAGAGACCTTTATCGATAGAACGAATGCTAGCAAAAAATATCATTACTTATGATGTGATCGATCTCATCTCAGCTACCAACGCGTAAATCAATCTAGTAAAACATCATATGCCCAGTTCCAAAAATTAACCACAGAAAATGTGGATAAATTTTTCTCAACCGCCATCCAGCTTTTTGTTTCAATTGCGACTCAATTTTGATTTCTAGTTTTTGCTTTCAAAAACAAACTTTTAAAATTACTGGAATAAATCGAGACAAGATGTAACTTTGGGCTCATTATAATAAAGAAAAAATGCTGCCTTAATTGAGACAATATTTTGGAGTTTTTGTTGGGTATGTTTGAGTTGGCATGCATATGTTAGAAATATTTTTCCAATTTGAGTCTACCGAGTCTATTCATTAATATTTTTCGACTAATATCATACTTTACTGGTTTCTATAATTAAGTATTTAGTATGATGAGGAGCGTGTGTTGGAAATTAAAGGTGTCGCTATATGATCGGTAAAATAGCTACGCCATATAAAAGGTGATTTAATAAATTAGACGCAACTGACTTTCGAAGGCGACTATCCACGATCCAACTCTCCATATTTCTGACTAGATTTGGGGTAATGAATGATTTTGATTAATATGCCTGCCACAAATATTAAGTAGCTGACGGTGAAAGCGAAGATTTATTTGAGAGACTGACATTTTATTGCAAAATTAATAAAACGTCGTTTTTGTCTCCTTTTCGAAAATAGCCTCTTACGTGCAAACCCATGAGTAGCACAAATAAGTAATCAGACTCCTTAAGTATTTAATAGCTCGAATTTTCGGTAGCAAGCATTTGCTTCTACTTAATACATCTACCAAAATGCGCATACACGAAATTCATGCCCATCGTCAGTTTGTTTGAACTGTAGCTGCGGTAAAAAGGCAATTTTTACAATGCTCGCTGAGAACATTAAACTTTTTCTAAAGCTTACACGGTTGGCTTCCACTTTGGAAGGGTTACCAATTGAACGGAATCACAACACGGGCAAAATGTGTTTGCTATCGAATAAAAGCTTGAAAAATGTAAACCTTAAAGGCCATTTGCACACTACTCTGACCTTTTGTATTATACTGCAAGCCATCATCACAGCAAGGTCTTCAAAAGACACAAGCTTTATTTCGCAAGTTCTGACAGGTTTGGGCGTGTTGGTTCCATTTATTACCTGTTTCTTTGCAAGGGAGTGTGGCAAAAATGCAGCAACGCTGGAATTATCCATTAATGGATAGTTTCAGTTTCATTCATCATATCAAAAAGGTAACGCTATAAATAAATTTAGCTACTAAAAAATACATATATGTAGAATTATTGGTATGAGAGGACATGGTTTGATTTATATATCTATCAGAAATACACATATATATATACTTGTTGTTTCAGGATTTCTTTCCTCAAACTATCGATGCACGATTGATAAATTAAATCTTCTCTTCGCTCAGCTAGTGTATTTTTCTGCAATTTTTGTACCATGCATTTACCTATATGGTCTACACTGGAGCAAGCCTTGCAAGGCATCCATTTTGGGCTTCTGGTTCATACCTGAATGTTCCCATACTTCAGAAAATTCTCGAACCCAATTTGTAGTAAACATCGTAATAAAGACGGCAGTTTTGATTGCGAACCACTGGGTTTGGGCATTTGGTTTTAACCCGGCCGCCTACGTTTTGGCAGTTGTGCAAATCTTGTGCACCTTGAGCCTGAAAGGATGTCTACAAGCATTTTTCCGAAGAGCAACGTTAAAACGAAAACCAGTTTCGGTTCATCAGACCTGCGTTATGTACAGGAATATTCAAGTTTTGGCAGTGTTAACGAACATTATGTTGAGCAACACTTTAATAGGATTGGTCTTTGCAGCAATTTCCATGAAATCACTTGGCTTGGTAGGCTGGATTCATTTGAAATGGACGTTCGTCCATTGTATTTTGTTTTCGTTTTGGATACAATATAAATTAGCTCTAAAAGTGTATAAACTCCTTTTTAATGTTTTTTTAACGAATTTGATTTATTTCGTCATAAAATGTAATGCATTATTTATGTTTTTGTGTTAGTGCAAATTTCTGTAACACTGTTTTGATGGCAAGTTTAAATTGTGTATACACGGATTAAAGTAATTGACATTTGTATTGAAAAATGCTTCATAAATTTTTGTTCCTAACTTATTCTTCACATATTACCAGTAAAAACCAGATTACGATCCAATGCATTCAAAACACCAAATAAAAAACTTGCGCAAGTCTCGTCCGATAATTTTCGACATTCTTCCTGCATTGTCAGATTCGAAGCTTTACTTTACGATGAAATTCACCATTTCCTAGGTGCCATAGTTTAGAGATGATGATGAAAAAATAATAGTAAACGAACTGACAGCTGTAGTCATGTGGCAAAAATGTTAACGTTAGAAATTTAAAAAAATACGCTGTATACCATAATTTAAAAACATTTATTGAACTTGTAATATTTGTCATTGAGCCCTCACTTAAATTAGATCATGTTTCGCACGCACGATTTTTGGGAATAGAATGCATTTAGAAGTGTCACAAATATCCATGTGGTAGTTAATGCGAATTTATAGCTATTCACTTACGTGAATTTAAGCTTAGTCATTGTTTATTCAAGCAAAAATTTATCTTGGTGCGTAAACATGAATAAATTCAGATGACCCATTTTCTAACCAGACCCTTTCATTTCCTCATTGTGGAATTGCTTATCTTCCATTAGCAAAAAAGTAAACAGTAACCATTCAGCTTATAATATCAATGATTTCCCAATGCAGATAAATATGTCAATCAACTGTGAACAAATTGTTTGCCTGCTCTCAATAAAAAAAAGTTAAAACAATGTTTATAGTCAACTCCGTTAACGCCGTTGCCAGAAATACCCAAGGCAAGCTTTTTCATACCTTGACTGTTTGCGTCCTTGGCTCAATTAGTCTGACATATTGAGCAATGAATGTGTTTAAAATGATAGCAAATAATGAACTGCATTTAGAACTTAGAAACATGCAGCTTACTGCATTTATACATCCCCTACAAAAACCTAGAAAAACCGTTTTTTACATATAAATTTGATGCATTCAAAGACTTTTTGAACTATCACGCCTATAATTTTCGAACCGTTTGACTGATTTCACTGAAAACTATTTCCAGAGTCACACTTGAAGAGTAGTACATATGTGCCAAATTTGGGCCAAATACGGATCCATGTATCAATGTATTTATTTACATATTTTTTATCGATCCAAGAAACTTTATATTCCAACGGAAATACACTGCCCTGGGTATGCCGGAAATTTACCCAGCTCTGATGTATACTTACGTAATCACTAATTGGATTTCACCTGGTCAAATTCAAATGCGATTATCTCCTATGCTCCAGGGAATACGGCTAGGATTTTTTCAGGGATGCATGAGGGTACCTAGAGGTCACCCTCTGCTTTATCCCTTTTTTAAGGACATATTTATAAAAAAAAAAATCGAAAATCAATTAAAATTAATTGAAAATGCAATTTACTATATTTTGTGTTGAATTCTTTTGCAATACATATCTTGCAACTAGAGAAACAAAATTGCATTGAAACTTTCCCAATGAAGTAGTGGAAGAGTTTAAAAAAATATTTATAAATTTTCTCACGTTCCAAGGTCAAACCGAAAATAATTTTTATCTCCGCCATGAATTGACCGTTTGGGCTGAATTTTGTTGTAATCGGTTTCTCTCGTTTTTCTTTACAATATAAAACATTAATATAAAATGTCAGTGAATTTAATTTGTTGAAACACTATGTATGTTTTGGTAGTGAAAATACATATAACAAGGAATAGTACGTAACCCGTTAGAAAGGGTTGATTGCTAGATGCTGGAAGTAAAATGTTAACACTAGATAAGACGAGTTTATTGACTTATCTTCATTCTTTTAATTATAAAGTACTTCCCAAGATATTTCTTTGGGTTTACAAGCTAAAACAGCTACTTTATCGAATTTTGTCGGATTACTCCATTCTACACCAATTTTTGAGGAAATCTCCGTTTCAACCGCAGTGGAAATTTCCACTATCCGCTGGACGGGCGCACCTTGACGTTTTTGAACTGACGAGGGAACGGTCAAGTTAGAATCATCAGGAACGGGCTAAAACTTCGTGTAGAAGTAGCTCATACTACTAAATTTTATGACAAATATCAAGTTCGAATGCCAAAGTGTCTTTTAGTTATACTACCTTCAATATGTGTAACCGGAGCTTCGAAAGCACTAGTACGTACAGTAAGAACCACCGCCGTATGGAGTCGGCGATGTGCAACTTGAACCATAGCTTTACCGCCGGTATTTCTATGGTTCAGAGCTACTGATACAGCAAGCAATAGCGGACTCCATACAGCGGTGGTTTCTACTGTACATATGTTGGTTTATATAGGTATAGTTTGCCATAAACTATATTTAGAGGGTTACAACATTTTACCTCAAAATATTTGGGTTTTCTACTACTTTCAATTTTTGAGTCATTTTGAATTAATCGAACCCTATTCAACCTAAATTTTTTCATGCTAAATCCGATAAGAAAAAATGCAAACTTCAAAAACTGTATTCTAAAAAATTAAATCTGCCATAAACTCGAAATATGGACCCATTGGGAGAAAGTGTTTGAAGTGACTTAATTAATCCTATAAAGGTACTCACACACTGATGACCAGCCAAATCCAAGTGTTACAGGCCTGAACGTTCCCTCATTAGCTTTATTGGTAAACGCATATAAATTTTTGAACAACATTGAATCGGATCATAAATTTTTTTTGAGCTTTTCGTTTGTCATTTTACTCCCAATACTTTTAATTCATGTGCCTTATGCATGGCAATAGTTGTATTGATATTTCACCTGATAAAAATGGAGGTTAAAAATATTTTTCTATTCGGATTTGCATAAATGGCAGTTTTTGTGTGAGCTGTACGCAGGCCCGTAACTACGGCGGAGCGCGGTGGAGCCGTCGCTCCAGGCCGGACCGAGGAGATATTTGAAAAGGCCGTCCCGACGACGAGCGAGTATAAAAAAACAAAGAACTATTCAAATGTTTCGTGTCTCGAAACCAATTTTGTAGAACATTTGAGTCAATTTTAATTGCACGATTAGGCCGTTAGTTTAGAAAAATATTTCTTGGCCGTAGGCAAGGAGCGTTCTTTTTCTTTATAATTGCTGAAATTTACCTGAACTGAATTTTTGACAAACTTGAATGTGTTTCATGTATTATTAATTCAGTCAGTTTTGTGTTACAAAGCCTAAAATCAAACAACCTTAGACTAAATGTGTTCTGGAAGAATGAGTTCATTAGATGCCACTCTCCGTAAGCTTTATATCCGTTATATGAAAAGGAACTTATGCGTTTTCTGTAAACGTAATGGCAGTATTTTTAATTCAATGTATAGAAATGGATTCCATATTTGAAAAAATGCATAGATACAGTACCCCGACAATGAATTGCATCCTTCTCATTTAGTTTAATTGACACTGGAATATTTGGCAAACATTTCACGATTAGGTAATGGAAATTACGTGTATAAGATTCTCCAATAAATTTTCTTTCATATAAAATACATTCCAACAATTTAAACGAACCCTATTTAATTTTACACAGGTTTTCATTTGAAAAGTTTGAAAACCTAAGAGACAATGAATTGCATCCTTTTCAGTTTTGATTTTTTTTCTAATACTTTATGCGTGATTCCTTAACTGCAATTACTGTGTCGAGCCTTCGGAGCATTGAGAAGACTAATCCATGTGTTACCAAAGCTCCAATGACATGACATTCTTCTTTTAGCGCCCTTTGAAGTTCGGTGAAATTCTGTGGGTGGAGGTATTTGGTTTTGAACCTTTATGACTAAAATATTTCACATATACTCAATAGGATTCATGTGGAGGGCAAAGAAGGTCAATCCAGAACATCTGCATTCTATTTCCAGAACAATTCCTGCAGCAGTTTTGACATCTGCTTGGAATTTCTGTTATGTAAGAAGGTGAACCATTTTCCCAGACCCAGTTTCCTTGCGGAAGAATGCAAACTTTGCTCACAAATGTCCCGATAGGCGAACCTATCCGTACTTGTCGGAATGAGCGAAAGATTTCCTACACAGGAAGCTGTCATACACCTCCATATCATGATTTTCCTTGTTGTTTCGCACCAAGTCACACGTACCATGCTGAGAGGATACTTGTTAATTTTAACCCTACCAACTAACCTTCCCCGTGCTTCACAATTTTTGTAGAAAGTTTATTTTTTTGGGCACTAACCATGCTCAAAGTGTGTGAGGAAGCCGAGAGAACCATTTAAATCGAATTGTACTGTGCAAACTGTAAAGCACGGGTGAGGTTAGTGCTCATGCCAAATATTGGCAAAATCTTCTCAACCTGGTATTTATGACTTGGTGCGAAACTTCAAGGAAAATCACAGTCTGTGGGTGCAGTGCAGCTTCCGGTGTAGCAAATCGTTTACTCCTTCCGACAAGTAAGGACAGAGTCGTCTATCTGATCATTTGTGAGCAAAGTTTGCATTCTTCCGCAAGGAAACTGGGTCTGGGAAAATGGTTCACCTTCTTACATAACAGAAATTCCAAGCAGATGTCAAAACTGCTGCAGGAATTGTTCTGGAAATAGAATGCAGATGTTCTGGATTGACCTTCTTTGCCCTCCACATGAATCCTATTGAGTATATGTGAAATATTTTAGTCATAAAGGTTCAAAACCAAATACCTCCACCCACAGAATTTCACCGAACTTCTAAGGGCGCTAAAAGAAGAATGTCATGTCATTGGAATTTTGGTAACACATGGATTAGTCTTCTCAATGCTTCGAAGACTCGATACAGTAATTGTAGTTAAGGAATCACGTATAAAGTATTAGAAAAAAAATCAAAACTAAAAAGGATGCAATTCACTGTCTCTCAAGTTTTCAAACTTTTTGAATTATAACCTCTGTAAAATCTAACAGGGTTCATATCAATTGTTGAAATATATTTCATATGAAAGTCAATTTAATGGAGAATCTTATACAAATAATTCCCATTACCTAATCGTTAAATTTATGCCAAATATTCCAGCGTCAATTAAACTAAATGAGAAGGATGCAATTCATTGTCGGGGTACTGTAGAGATGCCCATTTAAAATGCGTACGGCATACTTGATGCTTGAAAACGGAAAGGTTATCATGAAATTTGACCCTGAAGATAACATCCGAGATAAGCGTGCATGGTACCGTTTATCTTCTCTTGTGATTAGCTTTCGAATGATATCCTACACGGTATACCTTACGCTTGAAAAAATGCGGAGGTATGACCTTTCTCCCCCAAGGGTAACTCAGATTTGGCCCAAAATTGAGCATGATTCATCATTTTTCTTAAGCTATCGATTGGGGAAAACAGAATTTAAAAAAGTCATAGCGTTCTTGAGTTATCGTGCCCCCACACGGACTAACAGACAGACTGGAGAAAGCTATAAACTAGCAATAAATTGCTAGTTAATAAGGTTAAGTTACCTTTGGATTGAAGTTCGTACCCAAGTTTTCAATGGATCCTAGACTTCAAAAGGCCGTACCAACAACACCCCGCGCCAGGCCGTACGAAGTCACGTTACGGCTCTGGCTGTACGGATGCGAGGTAGCATGAAATAGTATTTTCAATAAATAAACACACAATATGTGAATTAATTCGTGCATTAAAGCTACAACTTCACCACTCTGCGATTGTGTTTTTAGAAGTACGTAGAATTCATCATGACACTGCAGTTTGAAGTTGTGTTTAAACGTAAAGCATCGGAAAGCAAGGTTGAATGCATGTATCTTGAGTATTTAATAGTCCCTTTTCAAGGAGCAGTGGATTAAAATACCAGATGAAAGGTTGCTCACGACATATTAAAATCATACACAAGAAAGTGAAAAATCTTATATGAAACGTTGCGACACGATTTATATAGGGTGCTTTTTCCCTTATTTCCTACGCAAAAACTCAGATCCGATGAAATCGTGGTTAACATAGATTTAGCTTGGCATTATCATCTTTCTCATTTCATTCACCCACTTAAAAACATAATATTCAGCCAGTGTTCATTTAATAAACTCATAAACTGACGAGCATGGGTGCATTTGGTTCCCAAAATTTCTAAAACCTTATGGGAAATAACACGTGAAAATCTAAAGTGGAAAGGACCCTTTTCTGATTTTTAACTCTCGATTTTTTCAGTTTTCGACCGTAATTCATAGTTTGAGACTTCAAATGGGGTTTACCGAGGTTTTATGACGTAATTGAACTTCTCGCTTTACATTTTCAGGTGCAATTTCCCATATAGTTTCAAAAATATTTTACAGATGTAAATAATCAAGTCGCCCCCATGTCAACACCCCGGCCCATTCACAGCTAATATTTTCCAGATATTACTTTGACATGAATGTCCACACGCTGCCATAAAGTCTTTTGATTTGGTGATATACAAGGTTCGTACTTTAATCGTGAGTAGATGTTGGTCGTGGCTGTTGCGTAATCCATTAAGCTACGTATCTACTTTACATTGGGATTTATGTTACATATAAATTCAATAGAAAACCGTACATATAGATGACTGACACAGAAACTTACTTATGCTAATATGAAAAAATATGCTCAAACAAAATATTTGTAACGTCACCACCATTGACTTTATTGTTTGTTTATTAAAATTTTAAGTACATGACGTGACAATGATAAATGTTTTGTAAAATTAACAAGAAATCCAATAATTGGAAATTACTTTCAAGCAATACAGTCCATAATAATTATAATTTCCATAATGTTACTTTTTTGTATTACTAATTCCTTTATCCATTTCCTTCGCAAAGTGCCCTAACAGGCTGCTTGCACCTCTTCCTTTAAAGATTATTTAGCTGTATTACTTTTTGTGAACAAAATTATATTGTAAGAATTCACTATTCTTCCTTCATTATCTTTTGTAAAATTGTAATAAGTAGTTTTGATGCATATACCATCATCATCATCATCACCACCAGGAACAGGCAGTGAAGCGTAGAGCACTCCACCACATGGCAATACTTTAGCTATAGTGTAGGAAACTGACTGTTTCGTATTCTTTTATTTTAAATCATCATCATCTCGCTAGCTGAGCCAGTCTAGACCGGTTAGGACATTTTGACTGCATATATTTTCGTCGCAATACCCCAATGATGGCGGCGAGTTTTTTTTTGTTGGTTTACCCAATTTACCTAATTACCGTCATTCGTCGTAAAAAAACCATTGTTCGGCCAAACGTGAGATTTATGACGTGAATGAAATTAATTCAGTAAATGATGGGTTTGCTTTGTCTTGCTGTCTGTCAACTGTCCGTATGTCTGTTCGCACTCTCAGTTCGCATTTATTCACCAATTTCGATCAAACTTGGCACATAGATAGTAAACCTAAAATTGACGTATGGGAAAACTTTTCAGCGAATTCATTTGAGTGGCTCGAAAGTTACTGGAACGAAAATTCAAAACATCATACATTTTGTTTAAACTCAGAATATTACCATCGCTTCTATTATTTGATTTAAAAACATAACTCTGCAACGTCACTGGGCTCGATCACATAATTTTATTAAATAAAAAGTTTCGAATTAAAATATCACAACGAGTTTAAATATACCTTGTTTATCATACTCCCAATTTACCCTATATTTCCTAAAGGAAACTTTCATCTACTCTGACGTGCAACATCACTATCACACTTAGGATACGACTTGTTTGGCAAGACAATCTACGCACGCATAAATTAACACTGCAAACTGCATATTTCTCAAAACTTGTAAGTATTACAAAATGAGTCCAGTCGTAAATTGTTTTTCGTAATCTAAAATATCATATTGTTTTGCCAATCATGAAGTTACACTTACGTCATAACATTATTTAAAACAAAAGGTTGGTTTTACCACAGGATGTACGTCTATTGCACAACAACAGAAATAATTGGATCGCCTGATTTTAAGTTACGTAAAGCTTATGTTTTTCCAGGCTTACGCTACTTCCCATTACAACGGAATAACAAGATATTCTCTACCAAACAAACAAAGTAATAAAAAAGGGGAAACTATGCATGGAAAAGTAAGCGCAAAGAAGGAGAGCTTCATAGTAGCAAAGATTCTAGGTCAACAAGTTCTCATCACACATCACTCTGCAGCAATGCGATGGTGATGAGGATGATGACTGATTGTAGAAAAGGAGCAACAGTAAGTTCCCACAATACGATAAGCCAAATTAGATTGTAAGTTCCGTGCAATGGGTGAGCTGTTCTACCACATTTCACCAGTCCCTTCTAGCAACTCGCGCAAGGAACACAAAACATCAAGGAAGTATAGATTTTCTTCAGCATGATTGGGTAATTGTATTTTTAAGACATCAATATAAAAACATGCATTACCTTGTCACTTTCATCGTGGAAATAAAGTTTCTTTTATTTTAGATTGAAAATGTTTTTCAACCAACCAACATACGCAAGTTTTTTGCACAACGATCCATTAAATTCAGGAATCTCATATAATTTTCCACATTCCAGGTAAGAAAATCATACAATTTTCTTACAAATAATCTAAATTGTGCTTTAAAGACGTTCTTATAAAAACATGATTTATCATGTCACTTTCCTCATGTAAATAAAGTAGGTTTTATTGTAGATTGGCAATGCTGCTGGTATTGTTGCTTTGCGGCCAACCAACATACACAAGTTTTGTGCTCAACGATCCATTAAATTCAGGAATCCCATTTAATTTGCCGCATTCCAGGTAAGAAAAACATAAAATTTTCTTACAAATAATCTAAATTGTTTTTTGATGACAAAATTTGTATTTTACAGATTCTGCGCTCCATGCTTGTTTTCCCAAGAAACAGAAATGCTTGCACCCGCTGGGATTGAAACAAGTTGTTTCGAGTATGTAGCTTTAACGTACCGAACGCCTGATTTGTCGGAAAGTTTTGATCCTCTAAGGGCATTAATCCAAAAATTTGAGCGACAAAACGACAACTTCTACCATTTATTAGAAAGCTATACATATGCGAAGGAAATTTTTGAGAAAATATTTCAAAGTGCATATGTATACAGCACGTTTGTAGTTACCACTTCAGGTGAAGATACTTGCATTAAAATTTTTCAAGAAGGTAACGGATAACAATCATACCAATTCATCCCTCAAATAACTAGCACATTACAAAACAGTAGTGGGTACACCAAATCTGATTTAGAGTGGCGACGTGGAAGTTTTTTGTCTGGACTGGATTTTGAATTGCGGTTTCTGAGACTATTAAAAAGTATTTGGATCGCGGAAACATGCAACGAGCCGGAGTTTACAGCTGATGTAAGCTTTTTTTAAAACACAAAATTAAATCAGAACAAACAAATACAAACATCTGATACATGGTCATTTGTAGGTACGGAATGCGAAAAAGATCATTGAGGCAGAAAGAAGACGAAAAATTAAACGCTTGCCAAGATTTACAACTGAACCATACAGAAAACCTGGTGTTTCGGAACGATTTATTCGTCCATGTGGTCACAATATTTCATTGCCCAAGGGGATTCTAGAAGACATTGAAGTTTGCCCTGATACCTTCTGCCAAGCAAGGCAAACGAAACCAATAGCCCAAACTAATACAAATACAAATGTAAAAAGCTCGGAAATTACAGGACGGTGGTTTGTCATTAACGAGTTCTATCCATCTAACGTGATGTATCCAGAGAGGGAGGAATTCATCGAAATACGTGTATCTCGTCCACAAAATGACAAACGGAAGTTTTTCCCATCAATGCGTTTAGTTGTATTTACCCTATACGAAAAAATACTTTTACTAACGGTAACACTTTACAAACAACCAATACCAGATAATGGATATTTTTATGTGGAAGGAAACAACAATGCTGCACACATTCAAAGATCTATTGATATCCAAGAAGGCTACACGCTTCTACCTCCAGGAAATGTGCCGGTAGTTATTCTGCTTTTAGAGAAAAAAATTGATGGTGGTGATCTCGAATGGGACAAAATTCAATTAAAAAAAGTGGTAAAAAACGATATTCAGTGTCAATGTCCGACCCGGAAAATACGTTGCTGGAAACAATGAGGGCTTATGTAATTGATGCTGTGATGTACGGCATTCTACGTAATGAACAAGTACCTGCGGACGTAAGAAATTTACTACCGAGTTCAGTGAAGGGTTGCAATTTCATGCTTCCACTTGCAGATGCTTCTAATGAGCAGGAAATGATGTCATCATTCAACCTATGCGGACAATTTGATCCACCTGACCCGTTTCAATTTTTCAACTTTAAAATGGGAAATCCATCTAAAGGAACAATAAACGATTGCATTAGAAACACACCATTCCAATTATCGAAGGTTGAGCAGTCAGAAACATCAGATATGGTAGGAGTAACTAGTAAACCTAGAAAAACACAGGATTGTCCCCGTACGGAAAGAGGACTTGGATACATATTCAATGAAATTGAAACGAAAATTGAATACATCCAGACACTAGTACCTGGGATCACCTTCGCATACTATCCAACTACTAACAAATTTGATCGTGATGTATGGCCACGATACCTGAGTTACAAAGAAGGGCGTGGGGCTGAACCCATTAATCTAGAACCTTTTGAAAAGGTGTTGACAACAGAATCAACCCCTACGCATATACCTGGAGCAACTTACTACAGATGCTCACTTTGCTTCCATCGACTTCAAGATTGTATAGCATCTGCGACTAAACGTTCACAGCGACAAACAGAATGGGCAACTCATGACGGAAAACAACTACCAATGGAAGTAAACAAGGTTCACAATAAGTTCAAAGAGCATTTGGACTCGAAGATGCACTTGACAACTCTATTGTATAATGTTGACAGAAAGCGCATTTATGCGGGGAGACAAGTACACGCGACTGAAACGTATCGTGTAAACCCAACTCCAGAATTGATAAGTCTAGCCAACATCTTTGACGTCACATTCACATTCATCCATACCAACACGGCTCCGTCTAATGCGGAGCCATGGTACAGAGCATTACGGAAAATACAAGCAGATATAGGAACATCCCACCACAGTCGTCAGACAGCCTTTGAAATTCTAAAATTCATAGCAAAAGTTGGAACGAAATCAATTATTGAATATCTTGTGGATCAAGACGATCCTTTCAGTCTTATCCTCGATGGTAGTGCTGACAGCCGGAATTACCATTATGTGTTAGTTTATCTACAATGCGTGGAAAGCTAACTATCCCGTACTTCTTTTCCGTTTTGGAATTGACAACATCTTTCACGGCCAAAGCCTATGTAGACGCCTTGAAAATTGCGGTAGCTGATAAAGGAACACAATTTGAAGAGTATTTCATAAGAAGACTAGTTGGAGTTATTACCGACTCTGCAAGCGTCATGAAATCCCTTCAAAATCTAATTAATGAATGGATACAAAGAAAGAATGCGGCTGGAGAAGATATGAATGTAATGAGCATATTTTGCCTTGCCCATAAACTGCAATTGTCATCTCGTTCCGCAATTGTTCCTTTGAAGACGGATAGAAGTGAAGAATCTTCCTACACATCATTAGAGTATTTCTCCACGTTGGAGTCGTTAGTCCAACAGCTACATGTCTGGTTTAAATGGAGCGGCAAAAGGATAGGCCTGTTCAGGGAACTTTCTGAGCTCCCACACGTCGAGATGATGGAGCTTCATCGCGAACGTTGGATTTCTTCGGAATACAAAACCGTCAAAAATTTCATTCTTTCCTGGAAAACTGCAAGGGAGGCTGTAGAGAAAATGATTGCAACGCCGTCGTTTGGGATCAAAGCGATTAAGGAGGCTGAAGATTTCTTACCCAAACTTCAGGATAAAACTGCTTTAATAACTCTTCATTTCCTTTGGGACTATACAGCAATATTCAAAGTTTGGTCGGAGTATTTGCAAAAACTTTCTGGATTGATCATAGACCAGAAGAAATACTTTGACCAACTGATGAGGAACCTAATCATTCTTGAGGGTTGTTTCCGGTCTCCAGTACTTTCGGCGTTTTTGGAGAAGTGTAACTGCGGCCCTGAAGATTGTACTGTTTTATCTTACGAAGCTGCTGATAGAATACAATGGAATGGCATGGAGTTTTCAAAACTACGAAATGACGAAACTATATTTTCTGTAGCAGCTTTAGAACTTATAAGCAAGACACGGGAACGATTGAATTTCTACATTTCTTTTGAATTCATTGCAGCGGCTGGCGTGCTAAATCCCAATGCACTTCCACCTGGTTCCATGGCACTGGAGTACCAGTACTCTCTTGTTTAACTCTCACTTTCTTGATATCAGATTTCAATTCATTGTAGATGTATCGAACCAACATTTGGTTCATTAACCTTATTAATTTCAGCTATTCGCACTTTTGCTCTTTGTGCGAATAAAATAAATCAGTACAAATTAAACCTTTAAGCCTTCAACATCATTTTTATTTCCATCGTGCAAAAATCATCTCAGTATTTTTGATGCGTGATGCTAATCACGATCCGGTTTTCTCATTTTTCTTCTCCTCAGCAACTTCATTGTTGCTCTTACTTTTTCTCTTCTTTGAACAGTTCATGAGGATGTACCTATTAGATTCTCTCCTTTATGATGTACCTATTACATTCTCTTTTCTAACGTGCTTATTATATTTTATTTTTGACGTGACTATCACTCTCCCTTTTAATATATTTTCTATTTTTTATTGTATACATTTTTATCCCCTATGGAATGATATTCAGCTCTTTAAAAGCTGAAACATTGTAAAAGATGAACCTGACCACATCCACGTTCACTTTTACTGGCTTGTGGCTTCTCATGCACTTCATTTGCTAGTTCAAGTTATTTGCAGGAAATGTACAGCGTCATTATTCTTTTTAATCTAGATGTAACTCTCACTTTCTTGAGAGAAGAATTGAATTCATTGTATGTACAATTTGGTTCATTAACCTCCTTTACTATTTTTGCACTTTTGCAGTTTCACAATTTCTACTTTTATCCTTTTGCGAATAAATAAAAGTAGTACAAATTAAACCTGCAAACGGTCAACATCATTTTTTATTTTGCATCATAAATAGATCATCCTAGCATACTATTTACAGATGTAAAACATATTGGAAAGACTAAAATACGTCAACGCATGTCAAATCATTGGAAAAACTAAACTACGTCAATTTTATTTGTGTATGCAAAATAAGATCCTGAACGGAAAGACTAAAACACGTCAGAATCTATGTACATGCGTGGCGATATTGTCACAAATAAAAAATAATACTTGTTTGCATAGTACACTGTTGCTTACCTTGTAACATAAGCTACAATCCAGCAGATCTTAACATTGGGCTTAACTTTTTTTAATGGCCAGAGCTCGCTTACATTGAAAACTAGACCCAATTTTATACCCCTGTGTCATAAGTTGAATACATATGAAGTCGTTAACTTTTCTGCTCATTGATAGCAAATCATTTAAGCTACCACCAAATTCCTCAGTATATGGTTTGATATATACATGAACGTGAGCACTCCACAGCCGCAGGAGACTACACAGGCTTGGACTAGTTACATCACTGCACCCTACCTGCACGTACACACATATATATGTATTACTATGTGAGTAGTCTTCAACTACCACAAGTATATTGTTTGTTGCATACATAGCTATAGACACGATAACAGTGTAAGCAACAGTACATGCGATTTTCTTGAGCAGACCAACTCGCGCTCAAGCATGTCAAATGCCAGAAATGGTGACATGCAATTTTTGGAAAAACTAAGATATTACTGCTGTCTTTATTGGCAGTTTTCATAATTTTAATCTTTTTCATCCTGAAGCACTCGAATTTAATGACTTTATTTAGAGACATTGTCGTAAGATGAAATTATAATGGAAAACTAAAATTCGATTTACAAAATTTACGACATTTACAAAACCAAAATAACGACAACCAACAAAATTAGCAACGCGAGACGAAAGGTTTAAAAAAAGATGAACGAAAGTATTTCAGAAACGACAAAAAAATGAAAAAAATGTTACCCTATGAACACGAAAACTAGATGCACTTATAAGTATGAATGATTACTCGAGTAGCTTATTGCTCCAGAATCAACGAAAATAGGCAGAAGTATATATCGAACTAAGTAATTAAGTACCCGTCGAAGCCTAAAGCCTAATCAAGTTAAACAAAGGACATCCTTAATCCTAACACCAACGGATTGAATTCGGTATTTCTGTCAATTGAGAGAAGTTACAGAAACCTTTCTTTTAAATACTAATTTAACCTATCCGAAAGTCAGAGAGGCAAATTGGCAAACATAAAACTTTCTCAACAAAGCACTTTCCTTGTGGTTTAAAACCCACACTCCAAATCCCACACTCCAAATCCCCCCTATTATACCACGCATATTCCAGCTATTAATGAGGCCGAAGGCCAGTTTTTCTCCCAAATTTACCAGTCCTTAACAATGAAAAATTCTTCGAATTTGTGGGTAGGTCTTTTGGCGAGTAATGCATTCAAACTGCTCCTCGGCTGTCAGCACAAAAATACATCTCTTATTTTGTACACATATTGAGCAGGAATTGTATGAATAACAATTCTGGGCATTTATCAAGGAAATGCCAAAGAAAATTTTATGGCAAGTATTATAACCCTGGCTGCCATTTCAAGACAAATCAATTTCGTAAGGAATTAATTTTTTGTTAAATTTGAATTAATATTGAAATGCAATTGGATTTTTTAAAATAAAATTTCTTAAAGACGAAACTGAAATTAAATAATCGTTGAATTGGAATCGAGTTGCTTGAAATTATTGGACTTTTTTGGAAGGGCGTATTTTGTTTTGGATATTACACAATATCCTTCAAGTGTTAAGTAGGGTATAAAAGCTACTACACACCCGAAAATGCAAATATCACATGGGCAGTATGTGACTAAACTCCCGAATTGCATTACTTATGCAATAAGAAATCTGTTAAGATTAATGAGAAGCAACCCATAATCTTCACACCCATCCAACTCTCATCTCCAGGTTAAAGGATAGTTTGTTATGTGTAAAATAACATGAACAGTATGATAAATATTATGTTTGATATGTTCTACCTTATTTGGATTTTTTTCATGCATAATACAAAATAAAACAGAGAATATTCGGCCAAGGAAGTCAGTGTAAAAATCTGTTGAAGTGTGTTCAATTCTACTTCAGATTTGATATCAACTTAAGTTTAGCTCATATCAAATAGAGTGATCGTAGCATAGAGGGACTGGCAAATTGTGGTGTGCGAGTTCTCTCACCACTGACGGCAAAATTTTTTGACTACGTCCATGCATCACATTTTATAGTCACTTTCCAGTGACAATTTACCAGTTTTGTTTGGTGGTGTCACTGGAAAGGAGAAATTCTACACTTCCTTTACTACTTACCTCTTTAATTAATAAGTCCGTATTATTGTTTAACTTTCTAATTATTCTCTCTATAAAAAGGACTCTACATTTGTACCCAGGCAGGAGAGACTGACTTGAACTGCGGCTTGTGTAGGGTCTGCTATTTCTGTAGAAAATACATCTTATTTTCTACCTATTCATTTTGTAATAAAAGAGATTTGTATTTCAAAATCGTGGAAATCATGGAAATTTTAATCAACAGGCAAATGATGGCAACAGTGATGGAAGAAAAAGGTGTTATAACTGCAACTCCGATCAGCATCTAGCTCACAACTGTGATCAAGAAGAGCAGACAAACGGAGCAAACAGAAGTAGAGGCAGAGGATGCGGCCAATACAGAGGTCGTGGTCGGGGTGGCAGAGGTGGAGGATATATCAAAAATGGTTATCATTCAGAAGTATCTACTCAGAATATAAATCACCAACAGCCACAACAACCGTAACAAAACAAAGCAGATTTTGCTTTTACAGCTTTTCCTCAAGAAGAAGAAACAGAGCCAGAGCAACAAGGTGTCATTCCAGTTGGAAAAGAAGAAATTCAAGAAGAAGAGAGCTATGCGTTTCCTGCCCTATCAGTTGAGGAAATCAAGCAAGAAACGCACGATGATGATTTCCAATGCTCTTATCTTGCAAGCAAAGTCAGATACAAGACACGTTGGCTTCTGGACTCTGGGGCATCTCAACACATGTGTGGAGATCGTGGCCTATTTACACAATTCACAGAATTAGAGAATCCTGTTCCCATCAGCATCACTGGAAATAAGAGAGTTTATGGAACTGGAATCGGGCAAGTTGGGCTGATGGTGTTGAGGAGCGGAAACTGGCATGATGTTACATTGAACAATGAACTTTATGTAAAGAACACAGTAAACTTGTTTTCAACCAGCGTCATGACAGAGCAGGGGTATCAAGCAGTTTACAACAACAAGAGTGCATACTTCATCAAAAACGGATTAAAGTGGCCATGGGCTGACAAACAAGGAAGTATGTATATAATGCAGTTTCGGCGTCCAGCAAGAAGCGCACTCGCTCCTCTCAGTGTCTGACAAGATAAGATTGATTCATCACAGAATGGCACACATCTGCATGGAGAATTTGAGATTAACTGCAATAATGCTGCCGATGGACTCGAAAGTGAAGATTTAAAAGGTAATTTCTTCTGTCATTGCTGTAAAATTGGGAAGGCAACAAGGCAACTTAATCAGAGAACAATGGATAACCAGAATTGCAAACCAGGAGAGGTTCTTCATACAGACCTCAGTGGTCCGATGCCAGCCACACTGAAGGGCAAGCAGTCCTTGATGGTGACATTGGATGAGGCATCCAGATTTGTGTGCCTATCATATTTGAAGTCTAAATCAGAAGCACCTGGAGAAATTAAAAAGGTGATGGCATTCATCCGAACGCAGACTGGAAACAAGGTCAAGTCCTTAAGGAGTGATAATGCCAGAGAGTATTTGAGCAAAGATTGTCAAGATTTTTTGGCTAAAGAAGGAATCATGCATGGACTCTCACCAGCGTATTGTCCTCTACACAATGGAAGAATCGAGAGACAAATGAGGAGAATAAAGGAGCTAGCAACCTTTTGGGCTGAAGCATGTACTTTCACAGCTTATGTTCTCAACAGAACGGTGAACAAAGCAAACCCAAAGCACACTCCATTTGAATTAATCTTCAAGAGGAAGTCGAATATTGGACATGTGAGAAGATTTGGAGCTGATGCCTATGTCAATATCCCAGATAATCACAGAGTACAATGGGAGCCAAAGGCATTCAAGGGAGTGCTGGTAGGAATGGATGCAGAGAAAAATTATCGGGTTTACAATCCAGCTACCAGAACAGTGGGCATCTACCACAATGTGGTCTTCAATGTGGAATTCGGAAAGTACATAACAATTTTATACAGAGAGAATGATGATGAGTCCATTCCTGAAGTTTCCCATCAGGGAGTTCCTACTAGCTCCAACGCTAAAGGTGGAGATGAGGATGAAGAACCAAAAGAAGAGCCAGTTCTCAACTCTGATGATGATTTATTTGCAGAAGCAGAGGAAGGAGATGAAACTGTCATTATGGATCCTATTCCACGTCCTCCTCCTCTACCTCCTACTCCACAGAAAGCTGGCAGTAGCAAAATTAGAGTAAATGTCAAAGCAGTGTAAGGAACTGACTGTTCTTTCCTTTAGTTTTCATCATCCTCATCATCATCATCTCGCTACAGCTGAGAATTGGATTGAAGCTAACGCCATTTTGGTATAAATACCACGGGAAAAATGAAGATCATCACCCTTTTGGATGAAGTAATCTGAGCTGGTTCACCTTACCCAGTGCCTGCCGCACTCAGCAGGGGATTTGGCTAGTGCCAAATCTCCCTGTAATTTCTGTACAATTTATACTTATAAATAAGTACACCTTTGCCTCTAATTTGAAATAAATATTACACTCTTCTAAATTATATTTATACAACCATTGCCGATTCATCATCACCTTTTATTTACACTGGATTTGGCAGTATGTCGAACATTGAGAAAGCCAAAGATTCCTACAGCAGGAAACAAGACAGAAGAAGCAGTAATTAATTGAGGTGAATGATCAAAGATCGAGTTGGGAAAAATCCTAAGCCCGCTATTCAATTTGAACACCTTGCTGTCTCATCAGAAATTAGATGTAAGTTACTATGCTTGTATACAAGCTAGCAGATAAAGTATCTAGATTTAACCCGTGATGTTTATTAGTATATGGTATGAATGAAATGATGTGACCAAATGAAAGGAAATTATTAGAATAATAAAAACAGTCTGAAATTGGCAGCGGCCAGTCCACCACTTTGTTTACTTGGCTCTCATCACACCGTGCACCCACAATAAATAAGACTGTATCATTCATGAGTTTAGACACTTTGTAAAAACACAACCAACTGCTCAAAAGTTTATTGAAATTGTAATAGAACCCCACGCACCTGGGTGTAGCAGCTTTGGGACCAACGAATAGTTGAATTTTAAAAATGATTCGTGTTGTAAGTGTATTCAATCGGCATATTGAAACACAAAGCCAACGGCGCTATGCGCCGGCATGTGAATATGTGTATGTATATATCTCACTGAAAGAGTTTAAAATCCCACGATTTATATGCATTATTCACATATGTGTGTTGTCGTCGCATTCCGTTGTCGGTGGACCAGAGGTCTAACAAGCACCAAGTACATTTGCAGCGGAGCTATTTTTAGAACAATGGCAAAAAGAGGAAAAGTGACAACGGCTGTAGAATAGTGCCTTAGAAAAGTAGCAGCAGCAGCATGAGTGAAATTGTCGTCGCTTCCACATCTAAAAAACTCAAAAGAGTGTTTCTCACGGAAACAAAAAGTGATAAAACTGTTTTTCCACATTTTGGATTAGAAGATACCTATTTTGGTGTGTGCATTTTTCGTGTTATTGACTCAGGTGTCAATTCTTCAAACTTTATAAAAACAAAAAAACATAGACAGGTTATTTGTGGACACTCGTGCATTCTTCAAACAGACACAAATCCATTTTATCTTGGACCATCGGACCCAAACACATTAAATTCGCAAAACAAACAAAGTTTATGCAGTTGTGCCAAAAGAAGAAATTTTATAAACGCGGATATAGAAAATTATTTAGATCCATTTAAAACATTATACTCGAATCCTTTTCATACTTTGGTGCCTCCACCAACACATCCAAAATATTTTGGATTTAGATTCGTAAATTTTCCGTTCGCTTATGTTAAATGGATTAAAAAGAGATTAATCCCATTTTCTCCAAATGGTGAAAGTTTTTTATCCTATTCAGATAATTTTATTTGCGTTTTACAGCACAAAAAACGATTCACTACAATTCAATTGTAGTGAAAATAATTAAGAAGAAAAATATTAAGAAGAAAACTAATTACAAGAAAACTATATTAAGGTACCTATAATCAACCAAGAGCACCTGCTGGTCGTAGTTCCGGTTCAGGTTCGTTAAATCGTGATATCCGGAAAGCTCAACCCAAACACGGACAAGGCAGTGTTAATACTAGAGGCTATTAGAGATCCTCGTATAGTAACTATGGATCTGTCCCGCACGCCTAGATTCTATGGACAACCCTACCGTGGGGGATAATATAACTTCCTTCACGTGTTGTATTCATGTTCTTTTATGTATTGTCTTATTTAAAATGTAAACTACGCAGTATTATTTTACAGATATCTGGATTTTCCATTAACGTCATTTCCACAGGAAATGACGCAAATTGTATTTTCTTTAGAAATATTTCTGGGTATATAAACCCAACCAAAATCTCACATCGACAGTCAGTCAGTCAGTTAATCATTCACTTGGATGGAGTAATCCCAGCCAGACCAAGATATTCTGCAGTTGCTACACGCAACAGGGGATTTGGCTTGTGCCAAATCTCCCTGTATCTTTCATTACCAGTTTTTATAGTTCTCTTTGTTTCTTAATGAATACAAGTACATTTTTATAAAAAACCCAAGTATCTACAACCTCTTTTATTCCAAGTTCCCCTCATAGGAAATACTCATACACCTCACAGGGAAATGGCTTCTTGTCAACCAAGACGAAAGCCAATAATTCCTACAATATTCTCCCTATAGGACCTACCTCGCTCCTATAGGAATACTTGACATGATTACCGGTAAGAATAACATGTTTTCTCAATCAAACATTTTCATGAATAAACACATTATAATTTAGGCAACTGTGCCAGATTGGTTGATGTTTTTGCACGCATGGTAAAGATTTTTTATCACCTATTTTGGTTAGGAATATACATTTGTTCCAATTTAAAAAAATTCTAATTAATATAGTAAACTCTGTAATCGATATATAAATGGTTTCCTCGTATCATAGGGATGGCGATACGGAAAAGTTAAGGCTTATGTCGCTGATTGAAATTTCCCATTTTTTTGTTCATGCCATCCACGTTTACAAGGAAATAGGAAAACCATAAACATGAATTTATTTTACTCTGCAACCAATCCGTATCCGGGTGTTGCTCATTACTTGCAAATGAGACACACCACCTTATACGGTTTTACCTTCAAAGTTGTTTTGACGAACGTTTGTATATCCAAATATTAACTCCTGCAGATGAAAGGAGATAATAGTTCAGAGCTCCAGACAATCTGCCGCTTTGTGTGCGAAACTTTTAAAACAAAGAAGTAATCGTCAAGGATTTGGGAGAGGATTACTATGGAGTTATTAAAGTTCCCCCTACTGCCATGTTGAAAACGCATTCTAGTAGTAAGTCAACCCCATCAAAGCCTAGAGTATAGAGAAAAATGACAGATTCCTACATATGGCAAATGTACCAGGATGTATAGATATATGTATATATATATATATATATGATGCCAGATCCAACCCGAACAACATTTTGGAGCTGGATATGAAACCTAACAAACCAGCCTTCGTCACTTTACCTTGCCTACTCTCGTAATACACACTTTATTATAGTTATTACCAACTACTATATGACTATAAGAATATGTCAACCTAAATTCGAACCCTTTGGTCAATTTATTGCTCCTGTCCCTTTTTCTGGGAACCGATATTATATTGTAGGAACTGACTGTCCCTGCTCTTTATTTTCAACATCATCGTAACCTCGCTACAATGAATAGCTGAGTGGTGTGATGTAATGAGCAACTTGTTGACCTTGGTTCCCTCTGCTTTATTACTACAGCTCTCTGTAGCTCACTCACCCTCTCTCTACTCTATTTGTAACATGCATGAAACGAGTGTTAGATCCGATTCCATCGAATATCTTTGTTTACATTAAACCTCTTATGTAACTTCCTTCCTTCCGTCCAGTCATGGAAAAATCCATTATGAAATAATTAAGATTATTTAAGTTTAGAAACTGCGTAAAAGCCTTCCATTGACGTAATGTCAAATGGATCGACGTAAATTCCTGGGAGTATAAGTACTCCAAGAAAAGTGACGCTCAAGATCAGATCTATCTTTCAGACCCGGACCAGTTCCATACAAGTTAAAGAGGCTGCTGCAACTCTCTTCAGGGAATTTGGATTCTGCCAAATCTCCCTGCATCTTTCTTTACCTTGTATCTAAACAAGTCTGTCTTTTAACACGAGAATAAATAGTAATACTTTTTTATAAGTTCCGTTTGGTCTGAGCAGCTCAACACCCATTTATACGTTTCCTTAACTGGGATAAAGAACCTATTACATATATCACACCGGATTTGGCAGTATGTCAATTCTAGACAAAGCCAAGATTCCTACAATATTATCATTCATTCACACGTGCTGCGGTCTAATAGTAGCTGTGTGTTTATATGTGCATTTTTATGCCCTCAATTTTATTCCGCGTACTAGATTTACGCACTTTCAATTTCTGTAATTGTAAACAAAACATTCTAATTTTATTGTCTTTAACTTTCAAATAATAAAGATTTAGTTCATCATTAACATTCAACTTCGCTTGACCTGTTTCTCTTTGAGCTCTCTCAACTCATCTTTGAAATCATAACGACGCATAGTTCGTCAAATACGTATTACTCTGTTTTTCTCTAAGTTGCAATGCAGTTGTTTACTGTTAGGTATACATCCCGTTATAATACCAGGTATTATTACTTCTTTGTAATTTCAATGTCAAACTTTCCAAAGTCAAAAAATGGTTATCATTCAGAAGTATCTACTCAGAATATAAATCACCAACAGCCACAACAACCGTAACAAAACAAAGCAGATTTTGCTTTTACAGCTTTTCCTCAAGAAGAAGAAACAGAGCCAGAGCAACAAGGTGTCATTCCAGTTGGAAAAGAAGAAATTCAAGAAGAAGAGAGCTATGCGTTTCCTGCCCTATCAGTTGAGGAAATCAAGCAAGAAACGCACGATGATGATTTCCAATGCTCTTATCTTGCAAGCAAAGTCAGATACAAGACACGTTGGCTTCTGGACTCTGGGGCATCTCAACACATGTGTGGAGATCGTGGCCTATTTACACAATTCACAGAATTAGAGAATCCTGTTCCCATCAGCATCACTGGAAATAAGAGAGTTTATGGAACTGGAATCGGGCAAGTTGGGCTGATGGTGTTGAGGAGCGGAAACTGGCATGATGTTACATTGAACAATGAACTTTATGTAAAGAACACAGTAAACTTGTTTTCAACCAGCGTCATGACAGAGCAGGGGTATCAAGCAGTTTACAACAACAAGAGTGCATACTTCATCAAAAACGGATTAAAGTGGCCATGGGCTGACAAACAAGGAAGTATGTATATAATGCAGTTTCGGCGTCCAGCAAGAAGCGCACTCGCTCCTCTCAGTGTCTGACAAGATAAGATTGATTCATCACAGAATGGCACACATCTGCATGGAGAATTTGAGATTAACTGCAATAATGCTGCCGATGGACTCGAAAGTGAAGATTTAAAAGGTAATTTCTTCTGTCATTGCTGTAAAATTGGGAAGGCAACAAGGCAACTCAATCAGAGAACAATGGATAACCAGAATTGCAAACCAGGAGAGGTTCTTCATACAGACCTCAGTGGTCCGATGCCAGCCACACTGAAGGGCAAGCAGTCCTTGATGGTGACATTGGATGAGGCATCCAGATTTGTGTGCCTATCATATTTGAAGTCTAAATCAGAAGCACCTGGAGAAATTAAAAAGGTGATGGCATTCATCCGAACGCAGACTGGAAACAAGGTCAAGTCCTTAAGGAGTGATAATGCCAGAGAGTATTTGAGCAAAGATTGTCAAGATTTTTTGGCTAAAGAAGGAATCATGCATGGACTCTCACCAGCGTATTGTCCTCTACACAATGGAAGAATCGAGAGACAAATGAGGAGAATAAAGGAGCTAGCAACCTTTTGGGCTGAAGCATGTACTTTCACAGCTTATGTTCTCAACAGAACGGTGAACAAAGCAAACCCAAAGCACACTCCATTTGAATTAATCTTCAAGAGGAAGTCGAATATTGGACATGTGAGAAGATTTGGAGCTGATGCCTATGTCAATATCCCAGATAATCACAGAGTACAATGGGAGCCAAAGGCATTCAAGGGAGTGCTGGTAGGAATGGATGCAGAGAAAAATTATCGGGTTTACAATCCAGCTACCAGAACAGTGGGCATCTACCACAATGTGGTCTTCAATGTGGAATTCGGAAAGTACATAACAATTTTATACAGAGAGAATGATGATGAGTCCATTCCTGAAGTTTCCCATCAGGGAGTTCCTACTAGCTCCAACGCTAAAGGTGGAGATGAGGATGAAGAACCAAAAGAAGAGCCAGTTCTCAACTCTGATGATGATTTATTTGCAGAAGCAGAGGAAGGAGATGAAACTGTCATTATGGATCCTATTCCACGTCCTCCTCCTCTACCTCCTACTCCACAGAAAGCTGGCAGTAGCAAAATTAGAGTAAATGTCAAAGCAGTGTAAGGAACTGACTGTTCTTTCCTTTAGTTTTCATCATCCTCATCATCATCATCTCGCTACAGCTGAGAATTGGATTGAAGCTAACGCCATTTTGGTATAAATACCACGGGAAAAATGAAGATCATCACCCTTTTGGATGAAGTAATCTGAGCTGGTTCACCTTACCCAGTGCCTGCCGCACTCAGCAGGGGATTTGGCTAGTGCCAAATCTCCCTGTAATTTCTGTACAATTTATACTTATAAATAAGTACACCTTTGCCTCTAATTTGAAATAAATATTACACTCTTCTAAATTATATTTATACAACCATTGCCGATTCATCATCACCTTTTATTTACACTGGATTTGGCAGTATGTCGAACATTGAGAAAGCCAAAGATTCCTACAGCAGGAAACAAGACAGAAGAAGCAGTAATTAATTGAGGTGAATGATCAAAGATCGAGTTGGGAAAAATCCTAAGCCCGCTATTCAATTTGAACACCTTGCTGTCTCATCAGAAATTAGATGTAAGTTACTATGCTTGTATACAAGCTAGCAGATAAAGTATCTAGATTTAACCCGTGATGTTTATTAGTATATGGTATGAATGAAATGATGTGACCAAATGAAAGGAAATTATTAGAATAATAAAAACAGTCTGAAATTGGCAGCGGCCAGTCCACCACTTTGTTTACTTGGCTCTCATCACACCGTGCACCCACAATAAATAAGACTGTATCATTCATGAGTTTAGACACTTTGTAAAAACACAACCAACTGCTCAAAAGTTTATTGAAATTGTAATAGAACCCCACGCACCTGGGTGTAGCAGCTTTGGGACCAACGAATAGTTGAATTTTAAAAATGATTCGTGTTGTAAGTGTATTCAATCGGCATATTGAAACACAAAGCCAACGGCGCTATGCGCCGGCATGTGAATATGTGTATGTATATATCTCACTGAAAGAGTTTAAAATCCCACGATTTATATGCATTATTCACATATGTGTGTTGTCGTCGCATTCCGTTGTCGGTGGACCAGAGGTCTAACAAGCACCAAGTACATTTGCAGCGGAGCTATTTTTAGAACAATGGCAAAAAGAGGAAAAGTGACAACGGCTGTAGAATAGTGCCTTAGAAAAGTAGCAGCAGCAGCATGAGTGAAATTGTCGTCGCTTCCACATCTAAAAAACTCAAAAGAGTGTTTCTCACGGAAACAAAAAGTGATAAAACTGTTTTTCCACATTTTGGATTAGAAGATACCTATTTTGGTGTGTGCATTTTTCGTGTTATTGACTCAGGTGTCAATTCTTCAAACTTTATAAAAACAAAAAAACATAGACAGGTTATTTGTGGACACTCGTGCATTCTTCAAACAGACACAAATCCATTTTATCTTGGACCATCGGACCCAAACACATTAAATTCGCAAAACAAACAAAGTTTATGCAGTTGTGCCAAAAGAAGAAATTTTATAAACGCGGATATAGAAAATTATTTAGATCCATTTAAAACATTATACTCGAATCCTTTTCATACTTTGGTGCCTCCACCAACACATCCAAAATATTTTGGATTTAGATTCGTAAATTTTCCGTTCGCTTATGTTAAATGGATTAAAAAGAGATTAATCCCATTTTCTCCAAATGGTGAAAGTTTTTTATCCTATTCAGATAATTTTATTTGCGTTTTACAGCACAAAAAACGATTCACTACAATTCAATTGTAGTGAAAATAATTAAGAAGAAAAATATTAAGAAGAAAACTAATTACAAGAAAACTATATTAAGGTACCTATAATCAACCAAGAGCACCTGCTGGTCGTAGTTCCGGTTCAGGTTCGTTAAATCGTGATATCCGGAAAGCTCAACCCAAACACGGACAAGGCAGTGTTAATACTAGAGGCTATTAGAGATCCTCGTATAGTAACTATGGATCTGTCCCGCACGCCTAGATTCTATGGACAACCCTACCGTGGGGGATAATATAACTTCCTTCACGTGTTGTATTCATGTTCTTTTATGTATTGTCTTATTTAAAATGTAAACTACGCAGTATTATTTTACAGATATCTGGATTTTCCATTAACGTCATTTCCACAGGAAATGACGCAAATTGTATTTTCTTTAGAAATATTTCTGGGTATATAAACCCAACCAAAATCTCACATCGACAGTCAGTCAGTCAGTTAATCATTCACTTGGATGGAGTAATCCCAGCCAGACCAAGATATTCTGCAGTTGCTACACGCAACAGGGGATTTGGCTTGTGCCAAATCTCCCTGTATCTTTCATTACCAGTTTTTATAGTTCTCTTTGTTTCTTAATGAATACAAGTACATTTTTATAAAAAACCCAAGTATCTACAACCTCTTTTATTCCAAGTTCCCCTCATAGGAAATACTCATACACCTCACAGGGAAATGGCTTCTTGTCAACCAAGACGAAAGCCAATAATTCCTACAATATTCTCCCTATAGGACCTACCTCGCTCCTATAGGAATACTTGACATGATTACCGGTAAGAATAACATGTTTTCTCAATCAAACATTTTCATGAATAAACACATTATAATTTAGGCAACTGTGCCAGATTGGTTGATGTTTTTGCACGCATGGTAAAGATTTTTTATCACCTATTTTGGTTAGGAATATACATTTGTTCCAATTTAAAAAAATTCTAATTAATATAGTAAACTCTGTAATCGATATATAAATGGTTTCCTCGTATCATAGGGATGGCGATACGGAAAAGTTAAGGCTTATGTCGCTGATTGAAATTTCCCATTTTTTTGTTCATGCCATCCACGTTTACAAGGAAATAGGAAAACCATAAACATGAATTTATTTTACTCTGCAACCAATCCGTATCCGGGTGTTGCTCATTACTTGCAAATGAGACACACCACCTTATACGGTTTTACCTTCAAAGTTGTTTTGACGAACGTTTGTATATCCAAATATTAACTCCTGCAGATGAAAGGAGATAATAGTTCAGAGCTCCAGACAATCTGCCGCTTTGTGTGCGAAACTTTTAAAACAAAGAAGTAATCGTCAAGGATTTGGGAGAGGATTACTATGGAGTTATTAAAGTTCCCCCTACTGCCATGTTGAAAACGCATTCTAGTAGTAAGTCAACCCCATCAAAGCCTAGAGTATAGAGAAAAATGACAGATTCCTACATATGGCAAATGTACCAGGATGTATAGATATATGTATATATATATATATATATGATGCCAGATCCAACCCGAACAACATTTTGGAGCTGGATATGAAACCTAACAAACCAGCCTTCGTCACTTTACCTTGCCTACTCTCGTAATACACACTTTATTATAGTTATTACCAACTACTATATGACTATAAGAATATGTCAACCTAAATTCGAACCCTTTGGTCAATTTATTGCTCCTGTCCCTTTTTCTGGGAACCGATATTATATTGTAGGAACTGACTGTCCCTGCTCTTTATTTTCAACATCATCGTAACCTCGCTACAATGAATAGCTGAGTGGTGTGATGTAATGAGCAACTTGTTGACCTTGGTTCCCTCTGCTTTATTACTACAGCTCTCTGTAGCTCACTCACCCTCTCTCTACTCTATTTGTAACATGCATGAAACGAGTGTTAGATCCGATTCCATC
Source organism: Orchesella flavescens (assembly GCA_964034955.1). Classification (NCBI taxonomy): domain Eukaryota; kingdom Metazoa; phylum Arthropoda; class Collembola; order Entomobryomorpha; family Orchesellidae; genus Orchesella; species Orchesella flavescens. Next base: position 4,279,692 of record OZ035954.1, read on the forward strand.
GAATATCTTTGTTTACATTAAACCTCTTATGTAACTTCCTTCCTTCCGTCCAGTCATGGAAAAATCCATTATGAAATAATTAAGATTATTTAAGTTTAGAAACTGCGTAAAAGCCTTCCATTGACGTAATGTCAAATGGATCGACGTAAATTCCTGGGAGTATAAGTACTCCAAGAAAAGTGACGCTCAAGATCAGATCTATCTTTCAGACCCGGACCAGTTCCATACAAGTTAAAGAGGCTGCTGCAACTCTCTTCAGGGAATTTGGATTCTGCCAAATCTCCCTGCATCTTTCTTTACCTTGTATCTAAACAAGTCTGTCTTTTAACACGAGAATAAATAGTAATACTTTTTTATAAGTTCCGTTTGGTCTGAGCAGCTCAACACCCATTTATACGTTTCCTTAACTGGGATAAAGAACCTATTACATATATCACACCGGATTTGGCAGTATGTCAATTCTAGACAAAGCCAAGATTCCTACAATATTATCATTCATTCACACGTGCTGCGGTCTAATAGTAGCTGTGTGTTTATATGTGCATTTTTATGCCCTCAATTTTATTCCGCGTACTAGATTTACGCACTTTCAATTTCTGTAATTGTAAACAAAACATTCTAATTTTATTGTCTTTAACTTTCAAATAATAAAGATTTAGTTCATCATTAACATTCAACTTCGCTTGACCTGTTTCTCTTTGAGCTCTCTCAACTCATCTTTGAAATCATAACGACGCATAGTTCGTCAAATACGTATTACTCTGTTTTTCTCTAAGTTGCAATGCAGTTGTTTACTGTTAGGTATACATCCCGTTATAATACCAGGTATTATTACTTCTTTGTAATTTCAATGTCAAACTTTCCAAAGTCACGTCCAGGTGCTCTATTTATGATTTTACATTTCTGTAACATTGATTTATGTGTATGTATGCATTTTCAAGTGACGGCTCCGGAGTATGTAAACCTTCTCACTCCACAGTTCACAACGGTCATATAGCCTTGATATTATTGCTCATAATGACCACCTGTCATAATTCATCAAATAGTCCTAAAGAATAAATACAGGGATATATAATAAACACACCAGTCGATACATGCTCTTTACTTCAGCCGCATCCGTCTCAGTTACTAAACACAAACGAATGCGAAAGCCGTGACTTCGCTTCAATTTCTTTCCTACTAAAACATATTATCCACTTGCAAGAAATAGTTACAAATGGGAGGAATACCAAATTTACTAACACTATTTTGAAATTAGTACGTAATTATTATACTCATCACCAGAGGATAGCTAAAGAAAAATCAGGATTGCTTATTATTTGATATTTGAAATCCTATTGCCTTATGCTTACTGTGGCCTTTTGTCTATCTGTTTGAATTCCTGACTCGCGGTTCCGTATATCATCGCTTGTAACATTTTATAGGGAATTTATGGGTATATCACCGATATGTATGTATATTTTGTACATACATATCGGTGATATACCTATAAATTCTCTATAAAATGTTACAAGCGATGATATACGGAACCACGAGTCAGGAATTCAAACAGGATCAGTGAAGGGCACAGTACATTGCAAAGAGGCTTAGATAATTTATAACCTACAACCTATTCTAAACATTGGTTCTACATTTACCTCTCGATTGAACCCCATTGAACCAAGAGTGTATAAATTAACCGGATTTACGATAGAGTTGGCAGGCATCTAATTTTAAAAAAAAACCGTTAACAATGCATAAAGTAACCAAAAATACAAAGTCACTGCTTTTTAGAAATAAGTAGTGTATCTCATTTTACAACTTCTGAGACTCATCAACTAAAATTATTGAATAACAGCAACGAAATACAAGGCGAGGCACAAGTTATCGTTTTCGTACACCTGGGACAGGACATGATTATAGTTTTTGCACTCAGATCTGGTTGCACAAATCGATAATGACAACCAGTGCAATTTAAGCAAAATAAAATTCAGAAAAAAAACTCGCACTCTCGGTAACGCATAAAGGTGACTATTTCAATTCGTGAAAACTAACCAATTTCCTTCCTTCCTGTGATAGTAAGAAACCCATGATGTAAATAATTGAGATTTTATGTAAATTTAAATTATTATTAAATTTCAACTACGCAATATTATTCTGTATTTTTTCATTGAGGTTTACTGTTACAGAATTGACAGATTTTTTTTGACTGGCTCATATTAGCCAGTCTTATAATCATTCCCTACCGCTTCGGCGTTGTGTGAATGTACATGACCCCAGTCATCACTCACACTCCTTGGAGAAATTTTATCGCACTTTTTTTGGTATCACGCTACGCTTCTACTTCACTCATTTATATTTTTTGATTGTTTGTCAGTACCCTTAGTTTGCTTATATTGCAAAGAAGGCGTGATTTTACATCTTTCTCACCATAGTTCCATAACATTCCAATAAAACAATATTATGAAACATTTGTAAAATGTCACTATTGTAAAGGGACCACATTCAGAGCAGTTGTAACCTGACTCTCTTCCTCAATTCATATAATAAACTACCTTACTATAGAATAAAACTCATAAATTCACTGACTTCTCACTGATTCAAACTTGTATATTTTTTTCTATTTAAATCTATATAAATATACTATATTTACACGACTTGCGCAAACTGCAACATGACGGGAGTACTTCAGAGAAATTCACAGGAAGCCTAGAGATGTGTTTGTATCACAAAAATTTTGCGTTTGGGAGTAATTAAATTTGCAACTGTATGTCTACATTGCAAATTTAGCTGCCTTTTCATATTTGATTGGGATATTATCATGTCACATCACGTAACGCAACCAAAAACTGCAGTTTAAAAGAACTTGTAAATGCGTAGTATTTAAACTTACAATTTTTGATACTGGTCAAGAAAAACTATTAAATAACAGCAATCTAAAAACTCGCCTGTGAAATTACGTCTAGCGTGTTGCCTTTTCTGATTGCTATAATATTTTTTGCTTCCTAATAGTGTTAGACGTTGCGTACAAACGTGTTATAATTAATTGCTGCAGCTTTTGAATTCGTTTGCTCACGTGCTGTTACTTCTCAGGTTGATGATCGAGAATCCAACCTCCTTCCATAATCTAGCTATGATGCCTCCTTTGAGTTATCATTATCAGCTCAGAAACACGGTGGCACAGGACGAGAACCAGTAATAATTAATGGCCCATAATAATATTCTGAAAGAGAAATGGTAATTTTTAGGTACATTTTTACCGCTTTCATTTTAGTTTCACTTTCAAAAATAATAGTTAAGATGATTACAACATATAAAAAGTACTACCAAGAGTTAGTGTACCAATTCCTTAGATATAAAATAGTAATGTTTGGTGTAGTTACTCACCCTCAGTTTACATTTTGCTATTTTCCATTCAACTGTACAATAATTGATTCATGATTCATTTCTCCATCAGTGTTATAAATCTCTAAATAACCCTCGTCTGGATTTTAAGTTTGATGAGCCCTTGGCTACGAGATATTTGATTATTACGCATCTTCCTTGTCGGCATCTATTTATAGTGAAAATAATACACAAAATAAATAATTACAGTGAGACCAATAACATTTGAGAAAGCAGTCTTTACTGGAAACAGTGCTTTAATATTTTAATAATAAATTTAAGTAAAGATACTTACGCTTCATTTTAAATTCACAGTTTTAACTTTTGTATTCACAATACACAAACACCATCAGCATCACAGGAAGTAAATCACTTCCTCACTTCAACAAAAATTAGGCAAAAGGAAACAATATAACCTTCCTGCCTATCATTTAAAAAAAAGAATCTGAATTTAAATTACTAAGAAAAAGAACACAATGTTAATTTTGTATACTCTTCATTGCAAATTTACAAACAAAAAGAAAGTAATCTATTCAAATACCACTTTAATGAATAAAAGGCAATATTTTAATGCCAACCCCCCAGAAAGAAAACAAAAACAGTTTTTGAGTATCTTGCTAATGTATAGCTGATAGCCGGGTACAACCGATTGTTCATTTCTTTCAGAGGAGCACTCCAGAAAAGACTTTTATATAACTGGCATCACATCCGGCCTTCCACATATTTCGTTATATGAAAGAGCTCTCATTACTCACTCGCTCACTCACACATTCTCTCCCATTTTCTCTTCATGATATGAACATAATCCTGAAAGCTACTAGCAAAAGAATGTAATGAACGGTTTTACCCTCTGAAACCCCCTTTATCACTTGTAGTTGTGTAGTCGTATACTACACACAAACATTTTGAGAGCTTGAGTGACCAGTTGCCACTTAACTTCGATGATGATGATGATGATGGAGTGAGAAGGGGAATTTGTGCAAAGCTTTGATGATCACAAGCAGAGCTTTCGTCCATGCAAAAAGCAGAGAATAATTTATTATGCTTGGACTTCTTATGTATTTGCGTTTACTTTACCCACACCATGCATCACATCACGCACATTCAACCTCCACATCCCATCATGTCATAAGAATTTGCATGATGCAAAATCAACACATAAGAAAAGAAACAAAAAAATATTCACAGGTAAAATAATGCATATTTTCATTACAAAAAGGTGTATGTATGTAAATTTTGTACTGTTACAATTTTGTACAAGTAATTTTTAAAATTAAAGTTTTGATTGATCATCATTAACACTTATGTTTTCGCTGCTTCCTCTTGAAACGTATAATGCAACACTTCCATAAATAATTCCTTGAATGATTGTTAACACCTTTGGAAAAATGAAATGGTCAATACTTGGTTTATTATTTAACACGAAATTCATAAAGCTTTGATTAATAATTATTAACATACCCCAGCAATCATCTTCTCTCCGAATTTATACTCCAGCTTCTTTCCATCGTGATAGTTAATGCCCTGCATATTAAGAACTTGAATGGATGATTTTATATAAAGAGATCCAGCAATGATTAACATCACCGCAGCCACAAAATGGTAGCCAATATCAACTGTTTTGATGAAATTTGATGGATATTCAACCAATGTGAAATAAAACAAGCTAACAACTGATAAAAGGAAGCAAATAATTATGGCAGAAACAAAATATACTTCCATGGCAAAAGGTGGACATGACTTATAACCCGAACGAGCATACACGCTTTGCTCGTATTCTTCACAAATTTTGGTTTCCTTATTGGCAAACCTCCAGTCTGAACTGAAGTGAGAAATGAGACCCATGCAGAGAACTGTTATTCCAACAACCTTCAAATTTGAAATTCAACCAAAAGTAGAATTTAGATAATAAATTAGTTACGAAAATGAATAAAGATGTGGACTTACAATGATGATGATTTTACCGATCCCAAAGTGACTTCGATGAAATTTTGTAGCCATTTTTTGAGGAAATAAAATTTGCAGTAAAATATTTTTCAATGGAAGATCTAAATCTTTCTCACCGCTTTACTACTTAGCAGAGCATATAATATGATTCTGAACAAACAGAAACCTATGTTTTTGGTTCGCAACCTTGATTGTTGATATAAAAAGTAAAATGTATAGCTCGAGGCATTGATGAGATCACAGCATAAAATCTACTCCAGCATACCCTTTATAAATGAAACATGATGGGGACAAAAAACTGGTTCTATGCGTAAAACATAGCCACTACCCCTCCTCACGTCAGTCTCTTTTTTCCATTGTTATAATTTAAATTGCTCATGAAAAGAGGTGAATGTCGTAACACAAAATTAGAACATAATATGCTCTTAGTTGCTTCCAGTTTTTTTCAACGAAATCATAACACATCATAACCTGATTTCTGCACAAATAAAATAGTACTGTATGATTGGCAACTGTAAAATAATTCTTTACGTCTAATTTGTATGCTTAAAAAATATCGTATCATTTGTAACAAATTAAAATATAATTTATTCTTGGTTACTGCCAATTGCTTACATTGAAATTTAACCACAATTAAATAAATGTCAACAATAGTTAAATTAAATTACACATCTTAAAATAAGCAAGAATGTTATGTCCTCCTATCTGTAAAACAGAGTTCAGCTTTGTCCTTATTTGCATAATAAGCATGGGATTTCTCATTACATTTTGGGCTTTCCCTGCTTCCTGCTACATATAAAGGCAGGCACTACCAATAAAGTTATATTTTTCTCCTCCACTACAAATTTTTCGATGTTCAGTTTATTATCTAGAAAGCTGTGTCCTTGTTAGTATTCCACTTATCACGTAACATCGCTTTGCGTATTTTACTTCTGCGTATAGGACTCCTCTGTTTACAATGAAAGAGTAGTCTTGTCCCCTTTAAAAAGCAAAACTCTGTCCAATTATCTCCTCACAGCTGCATAGATTTATCCTACAGTGTGCGTTACTAAAAGAAATTGCTAATTTAAGTTACAATAAAATTTTAAAGATGGCCAACGTTTGCTTACATTGCAAACAAGGCCATTATATTTTACGTATATTTCAATTAATTTTATGGTTATAAATTTGTATCCCTTAACTTTCTAACTAATTCCGTAAAGGTTCACTTGTGGAATAAATAATGAAAAATCACAAGGTGCATTATAAAACAAAACTAGCTAAAATGCGTTTTTGATATTTGTCAGTAGTCCACCTTTCGCTTACATTGCAAATCGGATTACATTTTATATCTCCTTTGACTCTTTTTACATACAAACATAAATTTTCCACCATATTACTAAAATCCTTAGTGAAAATGAAAAACTTAAATAATCCTTATGTAAATACACGAGAATAAGAACGGTCAGCAATTAGAATTGTGGTGATAGAGATTACATTCAACTGGATGTATATCTAAACCTTCAAGACGCCTTAAAGGGTTTTAATCCTCTTTTTTCATAAAAATGCCTTATTAGTTAAATCTCCGGGTATATAAACCCATCTCCTTTCTTCATTCAACAGTCAGTTGTAATTTGGCGTTTTCCATTGAATAAAAACTTTACTCTTTCCTTTAAACTCGCAAAAAATCCGCTCTCCATGAGGATCGACTCATTCTCATAACCAAATAGCTTTTACAATTAAACAAAATAATACTGGCAAAAAATTTGGTTATCATATTAGTTTGATTGACAACTGTTCGTCTACATTGCGTACAAGTCCCCGTAGTTGTAAATATTACTCCTAGTCATTAGCTTTAGTGTAAAGTTATTTTGTTGTTTCCATGTTTCGATGAAAATTAATCTAAAAAAATTATAATGACCCATTCGTACGTTGGGTATCTATCTGAATGCTATCAAATTTACAGTTCAATATCAATGTAAAAATTGTTTCTACTTCTTTTAAGCGACAATTTACAATAAATTTTTGGTAGCAGCCACAAACCTCTTCTTTAGTAATTGACAGTTTGACAGATTTGCAATCGGATGTGATGGACAGGCTTTTTGCTTGATTCCGAAAATCCATTTTCCTGCTTCACTTGTCATCCTGCATGAATAAAAATTCCGTAGTTAGTTAACCATCCTTTTTTCAGATTCTTTATCAGTTACAATGAACTATAATTTTTTCATAAACAAATGACTGATGGAATTGATACCGTATTAGATAAATAATAGTCACGTCAAGGTGGAAGTGCTGAACGCCATATATTTGCGTGTATTATCTCTGGATCTAGAGTTATCCATGAAAAATCTGCAATAAAATAATATATCGACCATGTATAAATAAAATTTACCAGGTTTAGTTGATAGCAAAAGTAATGGTAGAAGAAAAACACATTGCATACAATTTAGTATAAAGACTTCCTTCTCGTTTTTTGAAAGAATATCATCAACAGTCAGTGGAGAGGCACGTAGGAGTTATTAAGGGTAGAAACACATAACCTCATGATCCTCAAAAGAATGATTGATATTGATGATGATTTAGATTCCAAAATCTTACATTTTGCAAGCAAAATTATCTTAGGCTGGAAGTGAGGCGGAGATGGTGACATCGTTGGCATTTTTATTGGCAGATCTGGTGGAACCTGATGTTTATGATGATCCACAGGAAATTCTAAGGAAAAATCATTTTGGTACAAACCCTTGTCAAACAAAATGTATGTAATCTTCATCAAATTTAGAGCAATGAATAATGAAGAAGGTGACTGAATTATTGCAAAATATTATTGATTGGAATAAAAATGTGCAAAAATTTATTAATTACCACGTGGACAAGCTTCTGGTGAGCTTATAAATATTATCATCATCACTTTTGATTTTGATGTCAGTAAGGTATTCTTTTCTCCTCTCGATAATAATTTGTGTGCCCCATCCACAACCAAACCACCATCTCTTGTGAGCGGTTAGTCATCCTGAATGAGTATTTGACAATTTGATTAAATTAATTTATGTCATTTTCACCAGATTCTAATAACAAAGAATGTTACACCAAATTAAATTTATTAAAGGTATTTTGACTTGACTACCTGTCACAAAGATACATTCGTGGAAGTAGTGCGTTAATTACGTTTAATTAAATTAAGTAACTTACGCTTCATTTTAAATTCGAATTTTATTCATACAAACAATTTTCATCGTCATCGTTGATCACTAAATCACTCAGGGCTTCCTCCAAGAAAAGAATAAAAATCAACTAATTGTTCTTTCAAAATTAAAAGTATTCACTAACGAATAATTATTTTGTACTTATATTACAAACTAACAGGAAGAGGAATTAAATTACAAATTCTCTTCACGCAAAATTTCAATGCACAACACTTCCCCTCATTTCCTTTCTAAACTGAACCAAAGAAAACAACAGGTTTGGGTATCTCGCCCATGTACAGAAAGCGAGTGAGAGACCATCATTCAGAGAAGCAGAGTTTCAGCCGAGGCTTGCATATCATATATATATATATATGATTGCATATTATATATTATCCAGTGTCAATCTATATTCCGTTTATGAATAAGCGTATTGTGGTATTATAGGTATGTGTATGACCTGGTTTTAGGCATATATCCATTGCCCATACGCACAAGAGCTCTCTTTTCCGTTTCATACGCAAGGATGAAAGAGCAGAAGCCCAGAAAGCAGGAGAGATCCATGCCATGCACATAAATGCAAAGTATTACGTTGTGGATAGTATTTTTTCCCTATTGCAGCCACAGCCACAAACTATAACTCACAACCAGGCAAGTTGCTTCTGCTCATTAGAAGGTATATGTTGTTCAATGGTTTGAGTTATGTTTGCATTGTCCATTTACTTCGTTGTTGAAGACGAAAGAGAGGATGCACAAAATAAGTAAATGCGTAAGAACTTATTGAGAGTTTTGGTGTTAGAAAATAAAACTTCATGCTCAGAAAGGAAAGAGAAAGATGCTGCTGTGCATATGCATTTTCATCTTGAATGACTGTAGAGTTGGCATTGAGTTCTTGCTAACATATTATATGCAGCTATCATAATCATCATCACTTCTTCATTCTTCCCTAGCTGAATCGTAGTGCATTATGTCCTTGTTACTTTCTCAAGCTCTTCAATATATTTTGTTGACCTGGACATTAATAACCAATATTAAATCGTATCCATTGGCACATTTTATGATCTAAAATGCAAATCTGATAAAATCAATCTGTGATAGATTATATCTCCATGAAAATTGAAGAGTTTGAAAGTTTGTTGATATTCATCTTGGTTCTAAATTAAAATTAGTGTGAAAGTAAATGTATCATCGCACATGCTGCTTTTCAAATGTCATTGAAAGATGAATTATCCATTCCAATTTTTTTTCGACGAGAATCATGATGCATCGTAACCTAAATTTCAGCATGAATACTATAACACAGTATGATTGACATTGAAATTAACATTTCTTTGTTTGTAGCATGAATACTTAAACAAATAACAATATTGTATCGTTTCTAAAAACACTTTATTTATTCTTGGTCATTGCCAATTGCTTACATTGCAATGTAGCCACAACTAAATAAATTTTGACAGTTAACGATAATTAAATTAATATATATATATATAATTCTGCTTTAAACTGGAACATTACTCCGCTTATTTCTAAGGAGCATAATTACCATAGAATTTCCCATTACCTTTGGGGTTTTCACAAGTAAAGATAAAAAGTCAGCCAATTAAACTATCTTATACTTTTCCCCTAGCTGTTGTCCGCTATAACAGCATTCAACAACATCCGTGGCAGTTATCTGCTTTCTGCCTGAACTGACACATCAACTTTATCTGGCTGTGAAGGCTTTCCCCAGGAGTTCCGAATCCGAAATAAATCCGTTCTGCATGTTAAAGAACTTGTTGCCCGCAATGACACTCTCACATTCAGTTATTCAATTCGTTTACAATATTTTCACTCATACATTAAATAATTAAATTGAAATGCTTCGTAGAATGTGTTTATACGGTATTAAACAACTTGTTCTGTTGGGTTGATCGTGGTTTCCACCACTATTCCAGGTTAACGAAAGAAGGAAAGAATTTGAATGATTCAAGGCCAATAACGTGAAAGTGAAGATTATTATTCCAGCCGAAGTAATTTTGCTGACTACTACAAAAAGTTCTTTGACCATCCAAACTCTGCATGTCCCAAAATACTCGCGTTGTCATATGAAGTGTAACGGCGGCCAACCTTTGCTTACATTGCAAACTAGACCATGATATTTTACACATATTTTAACTTATTTATATCTCCAACCTTTCTTACAAATCCCGTTAAGGTTGGTAAGTGGATTTCATATCGTAATTATTCGAATTAATATGACTTTGCTTTGCCTTATGATAGAAAAAGAGTCGGACAAAATCTTCATTCAGTGGCAAAGAGAAGATACAGTGAAACAACATCATGAATAATATCCTATGTTAACTATATAAAAAATTGGGTTGCCCAAAAGTTTTTAAATTCGTAACTGTACGTCTACATTGCGTACGAGTTACCTAATTCCCGTGATTTCCAACATTACATTGCTCCTAGTCATTTACCTTCTCCGTAAAATTGATATGCTTACATGTAATTAATCGTACAAAAGCATTTTTATAATAGAACAGGTAATTGCGATTAAACAAGGAATACAATATGTATGCAAGCGTTGGTTCTAATTCTAAAAAAAACTCCTTTATCCCTATCAATCATTATAATTACTTTAAATAAGCCTTTCAATACTTTTGCCAGTATTTTACAGGTTTGCCATCGAAGGAGATGATTTGTAGTGATGAACATTTGTTTTTCTGGATCCCGGAGTTCTTTATTCTGCTTTACTTCTCATCCTGTAAAAATAAATTGCTTATAGTTGGTAATCCAGCCTTTTTCAGATTCTGTATTATATTTACTGGTTACTACTATGAATGATTTTAATTTTAATAAAGAAATCGCTGATGCAAGTGATATTGATGATGAGGTTTTAGATTAAAAAATCCTACATTATTCAAAAAAGGTTTTCCTCGGCTTATGGTAAGGTGGTAGTGGTAACATCGCATCGTTACCATTTTCCGTTGTCAACTCCAGGGTCCGTTTTTGATGTTCCACAGGAAATTCTGAGAGCAACATTATTTTTGGTAAAATTTGATCTACTTGTAATAAAACTTAGAGTAATGAGTAGTTAAGATGGTAGCTGAATTATTGCAAAATATTTTTCAATATGAAATGGTGCAATAACTAATTGCTTACCAATAGTTTACTTGAATCATCATCAGATTTCATTTTGATTTCTGCTAAGCACTATAATCTCCTCCTGCTGACAAAGTTTCCCCATCCACCATATGTTGTAAATGGTTATCCTGGATGAGGATTTACGAATGGGACATAAATGTCATCCTTCCCCAGAATCTATTTACAAAGAAAATTATATCATGAGAAATTAATTAATTCAATATTTTGTTTTTAATTTAGTTTCACTATCACAAGTATACGTTTCTAGAAGCAATGCGTGAATAACTCTTGTTGAAATTAAATTTTTAGTAGCTTACGCTTTGTTTTAAATTCACATTTTATTTTCACAACCAATATTTACCGTCTTGGATCACTCATATCGCTGGGAAGTAACTTCCTTCCAGCAAAGAATCACAAGTATTCAATGTAACTCGTAAAAATCAAAATTGGTTCTTTCAAAACAAAATTATTCAGCAAGGAATAATTATCTGTACTTGACTATCAATACAACGGAAACAGGGATTAAATTACAAACTCTATTCAAAAAAATTTCAACCTCAAATATTTCCTATCGCGTTCTTTCTAAATCAAACCAAAGTATGAGTAAATACTCTCAACCGCGGATATATTTTTTCGGAAAATAATGAAGCAGGCAACCTAATATCGAAAAAAAAACAGCTTTAGATATCCTTCGCATGTACAGTGCGAGGGAGAGAGAGCATAGCTTTCCTTCCGTTTAAAGCAGGGTTTCAGCCGAGAGGCATACATTCTATATATATATATATCTAGTATCACTTTATATTCCATATATGAAAGAATGTAGTGAGATATTATGGGTATACGTATGACCTGTTTTTTAGGCATATACCCAGTGCCTAAAACCTCTTCTCCGTTTCATACGTAGGGATGAAAGAGCAGAAGCCCAGAGTAGGACAGATCCATGCCATGCCCATAAATGCATAGTATTACTTTCTGGATAGCTCGTTTTCTTTTTGCAGCCCCAAGCAAACTATAACTCACAACCAGGCAAGTTGATCTTGCTCATGAGAAGGTAGGCATACCTTGTTCAAAGCTATGAATTGTGTTTGCTCTGTCCCTTTACTACGTTGCTGAAGAATAAAGAGAGGATGCACAAAATAAATAAATGCGTTAGGACTTATTGTGAGCTTCGGTGTTAGAAAATGAAGCTTGATGTTCAGAAAAGAAAGAGAGAACGAAGCTGCTGTGAATTAAAAGCTGTGAGTATGGAAGCAGAGACCTACTCAGAAATTTCAATCAATAGAACAGAATGGTGAGCATTTTAAACTTAAAATACTGTGAAGTAGTTCTTGTGTTCTTTCCTTGCTGTCATATTATGTGTATGCAATCATCATCACCATCAACTTTTTTTTCATAGCTGAATGATTGCCTACGATATCTTTGTTGCTATTCTCAAGCTTTTCATATTTTTCGTTCGTTGCTGAAGAGGAAAAGACAGGATGCCAGACGCTTTGAGTTTTGTTTGCTTTGTCCCTTTACTTCGTTCGTTGCTGAAGAGGAAGGGGAGGATACACAAAATAAATGAATGCGTTAGGACTTATTGTGAATTTTGGTGATAGAAAATAAAGTGTCATGCTCAGAAACGGGAAGAGAACGAAGCTGTTGTGGATTAAAACCTGTAGGTATGGAAGCAGAGACTTACGCACAAATGCAAACTGAACAGAATGGTGTGCAAGGGAATTTTACACTTGAATGACTGTGGAGTTGCACTTGTGTTCTTGCTAACATATTGTATGCAGCCATCATCATCATCATCTTTTTTCCGTAGCTGAATGATTACCTACGATATCTTTGTTGCTTTTCTCAAACCTTTTAATTATATTGTGTGTTGCTGGACATTAGCTTTATGAATTTTTATCAACGAATATGGTTTATGCATCCTTTTTAACAATTTATTTATATTAACCCAAAGATCCCTTAAATCCTTGAATGAATTCAAAACTTAATAATATTCATTGCTATAGTAGTCTGAAATTATAATTATATTCAGAAATTTATCGGCTCTTTGCTCAGCGTTTTATTACATCCAAATTTCATTCATAACTGCGGCTTCAAGAATTGACTGAAATTTGTTTTTTTCCTTTAAAAGTAATTTGAAGTTGTGATCGTGATGTTTTGTATCCATTTTCCAATCCCAGGTTTCGTTTTGTTCAAGCAATATTTTTAGGAGAAAATCTTGACTTGTGTATGAATGCTTTCGAATCATACATACATATTTGACACACAAAATATTTGTATGCGAAATATCCCACAGTTTTCTCTGCAAGTGGTCAAGTATGACTGCACATGTCTCGGGTACATATGTGCATGTAAAAACCTGGATTGATGTCTTGGGAATTTGAGCTTGGAGAATTTTGTTGGTCAATTTGTACGATATGATAATGTTTGTTCATGACAATACTCGTCGGGCAAAGATGAAAACAAAATGGTACAATTTACTTTCTTTTTATTTGGTTTGGCGACAAGAAAACGTAGGTCATTGCTACCATCATCACCGTTTATGATATTTAACCTGATAAAATTACAGCAAAAAACATTTTTCTATTCGAATTTGCATAAAATATTTTTGGGAGCTGTAATGGATGCAAGGTATTTCTCATTTAGTTTTTCTGTTTATAAAATATATCAAAAGAAGTAAATTTTACACCTTAGGAGAATTTATTTATTTTTTCAGGCTCAAACTTTATCGCTTTATAATTTTTACTTTTATGTATAAATATAAAATGTAGGAAAGTGAGTTACACATATGTCGTGGTGCCTGTTTGCCCCTTTTTAAAGAAGAGTAGAATCAAAGTGAAACATAAATTTTGCAAACTCTTTGCTTTGTCTATGTATCTCCATGAGTTTTCCTGGCATCATTGTCATTTTTTTATTCTACTCTTTCACTCAAGGAATCCCAGTATTCAGAAAGTGTTAATTTGATAAGATAAAATAGGATTTATTTGTCATTTAAACCGTTGTGGTTAAACGTGCCACAACAGGAACTTACGTTTGGTAATACGATATGAGTCATAATAAATATTATGCACAAACAAAATAATTTTTTACATCCGACATGGCTAACATTGATTTTATTGTTTGCTTATTAAAATTTCAAGTACGTGATACTGGTAAATGTTTTGTAAAATTAGCAAGAAATCTAATAATTGGAACTACTTTAAAACAATGTCGTCCATAATGTTACAAACACTTGGACGCATTATGACACTAATTTTCTTCTTCAATATTTTTACAGATATTTACATTACAATAGAGATCACAATATAATATTTGTAATTTAGTTTACATTTTGCATCGTTGCTTACATTGCAGCATTAGGTACAAGCAAACAAATCTTAACTTTTGGGGATTGCTTCTGCTTGTAATGGCCAATGTTCGCTTACATTGCAAACTATACCTTTACCCCTGTCATCATTTATCCTAAATCATTTACTATATCACTAAATATCTTAAACTTTATTGACCATTCGTATCTGACGAAGGCGTCTCTCATTATTCTATGATCAACGAAAGGAGATTTTTACTCCAGTGCCAAATTTGTGTGAAATTAGACATTCTAGTGAACTATACATGGATTTGGAAAAAGGTATTCTAAAGCATACCACTTCGGTAGACATAAAGCTTTATGAATTAAAGCATTGCGTTAAATCACATCCCAATGAACATCAACAGCATACAGAAATCCTAGTACTCATCACAACATTTGGACTTTTCAGTAGGTTGGCACCGATGAAGCTAACTATTTTTACAGCGTATACTAAAATCATGGTTGGTGGGATAAAGTTAGTGTATTGGACTATTCCAGCCAATGGCTACTTTACTCATTTACATTTTTTTCAGTTGCCAAAGTTTGCATACATTGCAAACTAGACCTTAACCTCGGTTATCATTTATCCTAAATCATTTACTATATTACTAAATATCCTTATCTCTTAAACTTTATTGGCCATTTGTATCTGATGAAGGCGTTTCTCATTATTTTCTCATTATTCTGTGATTGACGAATGGAGATTTTTACTCCAATGCCAAATTTGTGTGAAATTAGAAATTCTAATGAACTATGCATGGATTTGGAAGAAATATATCGTAATTTAACCACTTCGTTTCAGGGCCTGAATTATTGACAGAAAGATTTATGTAATACGTGAACTAAGTATTTCATAAAATCACGTCCCAGTGACCGAAAGAACAGAAATTCTAGTTATCGTTACAAAAATTTGGACTTTCCATAGCATTTGCACACATGAAGCTAATTGTTTTTACCACGTATGCGAAAACCATGGTTCGTGTGACTGTGAAAGTTAGTGTATTGGACTATTCCTTCCAGTGGTATTACGTATCCTCCAACGATAAGAAGATTAAAATTTCACCTGGCTACTAACTTTTTGTCAGCTTTTTTACTAACTGAAGCATCAACAAAACAATACCACATTGACAACATGCATCGGTTCAAGTTTGTGAATATTTAACCAAGCGTTACGTCATTGGTGAAAAGTTTTGAAAGAGTAAAAGTGAAAAGTTGAAAGGTCCTTTTTCATTCTCCGGGCAAGATTTTTCGGGTTTACATGACAATAGAGAGAAAAGATTTTTCTCCACTCATTTTTGTTTATCAGCAGTTTGCTGTTACGTTGAGTTGTCGTGATCAATTTTCTTGTGCTAATAATAACAGTACATCATAATTTGAGCAAAGATTGGATTGTGCTGATGAGTCCCAATATCTGAGCTCAATTATTATAACACAGTATTGCCTGTTAACTTTTCATTTGTCCTTTTTCTTTGTTATTTGATTTTTTACCCTAAAATCAAAAAAAGTAAAGAGATCAGATTGTGTAGGAATATTCTTCAGGCCACCGTATTTTCTTTTTTAATAACACGTCCTTTCATTAAAAGCTTATGCCGATTTAGGTAAAACCCAGGTGCACCCTTGGTATTACTCATGATATCCCGCTTCTACGTTTCTCCTTTACTTATTTACGTTATTTAATTTCAGTTGCGAAAGTATCCTCACATTACAAAACTTGCCTTATTTTACACATTACCCAATAGAATTTGTACTTATGACACGTGGTGATAAACTGTATGGTGTATTCTGGATCTAACCAAAGATTTATGTGCAAATGCTGGTAGGTCTTATCTGGTGTTTTACACATTCGTTTGGAGGATGCCCTAATTTCTATGACATTCCTTGCAATGTACCCAATTGAAATCCTGGGCGTGACACTAGAATATTCGGAACCTCATCATAGATCAACTTCCAACCTTTTCATCGAGGAATTTTTTAAACTGTAAAACGATTCATCTTTACCATGAACCATGACATGAAAGCAGACTTTTTTTCATAAAAGTATGGTTAAAAGCTTTGTGTGAGAAGGCTTGGGCAAATTGCAATGACATCTGTGACCGGCACTGAAACTGTTTACTAAAGCAGCTTACTGTTTTGGTGATCATACATTTTGCAAGGTGGACGACAGAAAAACAAACAAAATGCAAAAAAGAGTTGGGCATTGCTTTTTGGATCACCGGGGTCAACGGGGCACATTTTACCTAAAATGTTAGAATTGGCTGAAATTTGGTTTAAGTGTTCTATACAGCTTACTGATACATGGAAAAATAAAATTGTTGGTTTTACCGTTGTTAGTAACGGCTATCAGCTTACTGAAAATCAAAATTATTAGAATTATTATTTATTTTTAAACTCATAACACCTTAGTAGAATGTCTAACTCAAGTTAGTCATTCACAAGTCATTTGAACAGATATTGCACATATGTGACACAGAAATGTGACGAACTATCACCTATAGTTTGCTCATGAAAAAGGGAAACGTTGAGTTTTGACAATTATCTTTTTTTCTACCTTTTGATTGGTATATTACAACCTATACCCTATGTTTCAAAAACACAAAAGTCATGACTTTTGACCTTCAACGGTCACTATGATTTGAACCAAGTTGCTAGATAATAAGCATCATATCACAGCCTTGTTGAAAAAATTAGATCCACTTACGTTTTCAGTTACAAGCATCCCTACTCTACGGGTAAGTAATACATGAGATCACATTATACACGATTGTACGTCATAGCATTATCGATCTGTCGAGCTACTGCGCTAGAGAGTTTGAGAGAGAGAAAGTGGAAAAAAATTTTTAATTTGGACTTCAAGTGAAGCTCATTATGACCTACAGTGCAACTGCAACGAAGAAATGCACTTGCGTATGCTTTTTGTAAGCTACCTAGATATATTGATGTTCTTGTTCATATGAGTGCATTTGCGTTGCAGTAGAAATTGCAGTACCATTCTTTTACAGACTCTCTACGTGGTATGCACATCCAAAGACATAATATGTTTTTAAAAATAAAAACAGTCTTAGTTCTGATTGTGCCTCTGTTCACAATTTTCTTTGTTTCATCGGCTGCATCGGATTCAAAGGTAAATTAAACGCATTCATTTGTTTTATAGTGCTTTCATCATCATTCCTTTGCTAACAGAAATTTTGTAATGGTAATAATACTTATTGCAATCTAATGTTTTAAGGTACGGTATGGCAGACCAAAGAGGAGTGGTGATCGCTATTGTGAAGTTGTAATAAAGTATGTACTATCCAAATTTTATGCTGGAGTTAATCACATTTTGCTATAAGACGTGTACTCATAATTGTATATTTGCAGTGAAATTAATACCGACTCGAGTGAAAGCGAGAAGTCGTTATTTTTGGAGTTTGATTTGGTTTGTACACGGGGGCGAAGTGGACGACGACCCATTAATGTTCTGACTAATTATTACATTGTAATTCTCCGAGCAGAGCCTCCTGCAAGCGTTTTTTATGTGGATCTTGATGAGTTAGTATTACGAAGCGTAGGTGACGAAAGGATATTTACTATTGGGGACCCTGGCATGGAAAATTTGGACCTGACTTTGGATTCCGACATAGTACGAAGTGTTTTTAAAAACACAGGACAACCACTTCTTCTCGACCGAGGTAATGATTCTCCGTTTGCGGTACTGCTACTTTATACAACGCGTAGGATGCTCGTTAGAGGGTTGGCGCCTATACAAGTTAACAACACGTACAACGAAATAACGATAAACCAAGCAGACGTGGATAGGCTAAAGCCCATTCTGACGGACATGGTTGCTTATGGAAGGAAAACTCAAGGGAGTAATTGTGTACTTTTTGATCGAATTTGGCCAGATCACATAATACAAAAACACGGACATCCACCAAGCATCCTGCGTGACATTGACTCCGCAGGTTTTCCTGATTTTAGCCTCCACAGATGTGCCGTACGCGCAGGAGGTTTTCTACGTTCAAAAGTAATTTGTTGGTTGGGGCATGATATCCCGCTATGTCGCTTTTTTTACGTATTTACGTGTTTCATTGTTTTCAGTGGCCAAGGTTTGCTTACATTTCAAACTAGACCTTATTTAATAGCTAATATGTTTAGTTCGTTTTTCAATAGAACTTCATTGTAAGAAATATATTTCTTGTTTTACCCATTTATGTACCTCCGCACATAGCGGAAGTATTTTATGTGCAATATCTGTCACCTTGCCTGTACATTAATTGCCAATCTCTGTTTGCAACAATTATCGGGATTCAAAATCGACCAGAAGAATTACTTTGATCAGCTCATTAATTAATTAATATTTTTTGAGGGGTTCCGGTCTCCTGTGCGCACGGCGTTTTTAGAGATGCGTAACTGCGGCTCTGAAGATTGTTATGTTTCTTCTTACAAAGTCGCTGATACAATATAATGGAACCGCTCGGGGTTTTCCAAACAATCAAATGACGAAGCTTTGTATTGTGTAGCAGCTTTAGAACTTGTAAGATACAGGAACAACTGATTTTGCTACATTTATCCTGTCTTCATTACAGCATTTGGGATTCTAAATCCCAATGCACTTCCACATAGTTCAATGGCATTGGAGTACCATTGGAGGAGGCAAGTGGTCGAGGAATTTATGGAGAGAAGGAAATCCTTAAGCTTCCCGAAATTCTTGGCTTCGATACAGATTCACCAGTTCGGGATTGGACACTGTTTGTTGAATCATTACAAAGATTTAATACTTTGATTATTCAGTGATCGGTGATTAGAGATTGTCATTCCAAAACCAAATCTAAACTCTCTAAACCAAGACTTTCTGGTGAACTATACGAATCTGGATTACTATCTGGATTTCGAAGAAACATATAGCAAAGTATCCTACTTCGGTCTACAGGGCCTCAACTAGTGACAGAAGGTTAAGTTGTTAACCAGCCACTGATATTTTCAAGTTAATTTCAAATACGGGCCCCAGATTTTTTTGGGACATCTTTTTGAAATGGACGAACCGTTCACTCTAATTCTGGATGGTGGTTCTGATTCACTTAATAATCACTACGTGCTGGTTTATCTACAAGTTTCAGAAGATAACATTACCTCATCGTATCTTATTTATTTTCAAACCGTAAAAACAAATCACTTCGGCGGCATACCTTGCCGCGCTGAAGCAGGGAGTTTCCAACTATGGACCAGAGTTTACAGCGTATTTCACACGAAGAATTGTTGCAATTGCAACTGACTCGCTTCACAGCCTGGCTTAGAGCAAGATTTGATCGCTATCAATAATTCATATCGATAAAATAGTGAGCTATCCTCCGTGATTGTCTAACTCTAATATTTGAATCGACAAGTCGATGAGCGTCCGTCATTTATTAGATGATGAGATATTTGGCTACGTAAAGAGAGTCATAGTTACTCCCATAGTCATAGTCAAACGCTGCAAAAATTTCATGAAGTGTTTCGGTGAGAGTCGAAGCCACCGATATTTGTTACATGTATCAAGATGTGCTTACATTGCAAATTTGACGTTTTTTTACACCATTATGAAACTCATCACCACCATGACAAAGTTTGTGTCTACGACACAAATGACTGTCAGTAATAGGGCCTAACGGATTGATTGGATTCATATTTCACCTGGCTACTAACTCAGGGAGTAACGCATGGTTACCAAGTGAATTGCAGGATCGGAGCCAATTTTAATAGTTGTATTATGTCATCTCGTTTACTTTACGTATTACAATTTGTTGTCACTGGCCGGAGCTCCTTAAATTGCAAACCTTCTAGGCAATAAGCTACAACCCCACCATCCAAGGTTTGTTAGACCGCACTCATTGGACTTGTAATACAGTGGTACAAACCAGCGTAGATACATTCCAAAGTCTTCAGTTCGTATAACGACAGTTACAGAGAATCTCAACGCAACATAGCCATAGCATATCGACAACATGCATCTGATCCGGATAGTTTTTAGTCAAGTTGTTATTTATTTTAGTTTCTTTTAACTTGCGACTAGCAAACGCAAGTTTGTGTAGTTAATAGTGTTTCTGAACAAGCCAAAGGTGTACCAATAAGGTTTACGTAATGTATGCGCAGGCTTGTAAATTGCGACGTATTTAACCACGCGTAACGTGATTGGTGAAAAGCTTTTTCAATGGCCTTTTTTCTTTGTTCCTTGATTTTCCTTTGTAGCCTTAATTAGTTAAATCCATGAAAAGTTGTTAAACAATATAACAAATCTGATTCCTTAAAAGTATTTAAAATTACAAATTCTTTGCTACATCGCAAATGAAGTTGAGATGATACAAATATAATGTCAAATGTGTGCCTACATTGCAAACTACATCTTATTTTATACCATTGTCACAATAGTTTAAAGTTATTTACTCGAAATCCTTTAATATATTACTGAATTTCTTGGTAATATTATTAATTAAAAGATTAAGATTTCTTTCATAATTTGAGTTATGTGTTTTTCATAAAGAGTTGGCGACGAATAGCGATGTTTCGTAACGTAATTATTGAGGAACAGTTGCCACATGTCGAATTTAAAGAACTACATTCCGAACGTTGGATTTCTTCCGAATATCGATAGTAAACATTGTAACTGCGCTTTGGTATAATCAAAAATTCGAATCCACATACACCAAAGCACCGTTAATGCTAATTTTTGTTAACAATAAGAAAAATCTGGTTCTTGAAAAAGTCTTTAAACTCACAACTTGTTGTCTTGTCAACCATTGCAAATCAAGTTGACGTAATACAAATAGCTTGTATTATTCCTTCGTCGACAGTTATTTTATGTCTAATGTTCTTTCATATTTGACATTATTGGGTTTAGTAAAATAACTATATAATAACATAGCTCATAAGTCCAATATCTCATTAAAACAATAACGTTAAGTTACTATTACACGTGCTTTAAGTACCAAAAGTACTTAAAGCACGTTTCTTTCTGGTTTGGATGAATGACATTGCTGCACTCTAAAGCCTGTATGAAAAAGAAAAGTAGTATGTAACACATTTCAGATTAACGTATTATGATGATGATTTTGGTTCCGGAATATTACCGTGCTAAATATAGCGGGTTCTACACGTCTGCTGCTTTTGGAAATATTAAGTTAAGAATCCTGCCCTCCTCGGTGCAGCAACGGTGAGCTACGAGCACCACGAGCTATAGTCATCGTTAGCGTAGAATGGAGACTAGATTGGTGATTGATAAGCATTTTAGCACTCGAATCCAGTAGGCTACTGGCAGTAGCACAGGAAGATAACGACAACGAGTGAAATTAGCGCACAAGAATATTATGAAATAAAGTTTACTACTATTTCCATTGATTCCGAACCATGAAAAGGAAACAAACATAGATAATTAGTATTGTCATTATAAACAAATGCAAATTGTAATGATTAATTAAAATACGTTTGTAATCAAATTACTTACCTTCGGATATTATTCCCGTCGTCTTGCATGTAATTCATCCGTAAGTTTTTGTGAAATGATCATCATCAGTTTATTTTGGGGAAAGTTGAATATTTTTTGTCTACCAGATATCGACACATCCTTCAGAAAAAGAAAATCAAACAAAAACTGAATGCACTTAGCTTGGTTGTTAACATTTCACAAACACACTAAATTGGGTGGCTTTTATTCAAATATAAAATAGATACTTACGGTTCCATTTAAATTCATTTATAATTGACTCTCCAATCAAAAAAACAGTAATTAAATCACTTTCACCCCAAACATGGGTATGAGTAAAGAATAATCACCAAAATTAATAAAAATATTTCGGAGTGAAATGATTAATTGAGCAAAAAGTGGAAGAATAAATGGTCATTTATCTTCCAATTTCAAAGGAAAGAAAGGAAAAATAAAAATACTCCTTTCGGGCTTGACTTCCCGAAATAAAATGGAGTTTCTCAACTGCAGTGCATACTTTTTGGAGATACCTAAACCCAGAAGAAGACAACAGCTTATGGATTATGTTTCTCACCCCCCGGGAGCACAGTCTTCCTTTCTTTCAGAGTGGAACTGAGGAAAAGGCTTGGATATCCAAATCCTATCTCAACATAAATTTATTGTTAAAGAGTGCAGTATGGTTATTCACACTGACGCATACTCTCCCCTTCCGTTTGCCAAATGCAAACCCCGAAAAAGCTTTATACGCACTCTCGACTGCATTATCGATTGTAGCCGTAGTCATATACAATCCACACCAAAACTGTTTCATGAGCATGAAAATAAGGTATTTCAAAGCATGTAAAACAAAGTTTCATGCTCAGAAAAGCGAGAGAGAGTAGGAAACTGCTGCGAGCTAAAGCTATGGATTTAGGACCAGAGACGTATGCACAAATTTCAAGCAAAGAGAACGGGATGGAGTGCATATGCATTTTCATCTTGAATGACTGTACAGTTAGTCTACTGTTCCTGCTAGCATACTATATGAAGCCATCATTGTCACCATCACATCTTCCGTAGCTGAATCGTAGTGTATCACATCTATTACTTTTCTCAAGCTTACATTATATTATGTTGACCTGGACATAATTAATTTTGGTGATACATTTTAGTCTGCACTACCAACCACTCACAATTTATGGAAATTTATTTATGAAATCAACTCGAAGAATACATACAGTTTTAATAGTTACCACTAAAAATGTTTATATAGTACGTGTGTTAGAACGTTTTTAAGAAAATTAATCCTATAGTTTTCATATGAAATCTTGGGTTAAGTATCACTCGCACATTTCATGATCTAAAATGCAACGATAATAAAATCAATCGTTGATTAATATTAACTACATGAAAATGGAAGAGTTAGCAGCTTTTTTTATTCATCATGATTCTGACTTGTAATTAGTAAACAAGTAAATGCATTTGTACTTCCGTACTCAAATTATTCTCGAATCCAAGCCAGCCAGTACTTGAATTCCGTGCACACAATTAGTACTTAAATGTATCGCATTTAGCTTATCCTCATAAGATGAATTTCTCCCCTGCGGCTTTTTCGACGAGTATAGTAATGTCGTAATCGAAACTTGGACTTGTGCATGAATAAAATATCTACTACTGCATGATTGACAACTGAAACAAACATTTCATTGCATGTAATTTGTATGCTTAAACAAATATCGTATAATTTCTAACAATTTAAAATATAATTTATTCTTGATTACTGCAAATTGCTTACATTACAATATAGGCTCAACTAAATAAATATAAACAATAGTTAAATTACAATTAAATTACGCATAATAAAATAAGTAAAGATATTTGTACTCCGAGCTATAAAACAGGGTTCAGCTTTCTCCTTCCTTGTATCATAAGCATGGGATATCCCATTACCTTTGGGGTATCCCTGCTGCATTATACAGATAAAGACAGTATCTCCCCTTTAAAAAGCAAAACTATGTCTAATTATCTCCTCACACCTGCATAGATTTATCCTTCAGTTTGCGTCACTAAAAGAAGTTGCTAACTTATGTTATAATGACATTTTAAAGATGGTCAACGTTTGCTTACATTATTGCTTACAACAAAACCATTACACTTATATTTCAATTCATTTTATGGGCATAAATTTGTATCCCTTCACTTTCTTACCAATTCCCTAAAGGGTTGGTTGTGGAATAAATAATGAAATCACGTATAAATAGCTGCAGACCTACTCGCACTGTGAAATGGTGCATTATAAACAAAAACTAGCTAAACTGCCTATTTGACAACAGTAAACAACTTTTGTAACGTCATTGCCTTCAGAATCGTTGGTCACAATACTGATTACTTATCTTCTACTGATTTATTACCTATTTGATTTTTGTCAGTAGTCCACCTTTTGCTTACATAGCAAATCAGATTACATTTTATATCTTCTTTGACTCTTTTTACATACTAACAAAAGTTTTCCACCATATTTTTAAAATCCTTAGTAAAAATTAAACACTTGAATAATCCTTATGTAAATCCACGACAATAATAACTGTCAGCAATTAGGGTAGTGGTGACAGAGGTTAAATTCAACTGGATAAATATCTAAACCTTCAAAATGCTTTAAAGAGTTTTAGAAAGTTTTTTATAAAAATATATTTTTAGTTAAATGTTCATACTTTGTACCTTTAAGTATTGAACTTTTAATCGTATTATTACGATTTTAACATAATTAAAAAATCTCACGTGAAATAAAGTACATTGCTGAAATAATTTAAAGAATTGATACATTATTTACATCTTGAGCCTAAATATAAAACAAAATAATACTGGTAAAAAATCTGGTTATCATATTAGTTAAATTGACAACTGTTCGTCTACATTGCGTACATGTTGCCGTAATTTTAAGTATTACTCCTAGTCAATTAGCTTTAGTGTAAACTTATTTTGTTTGTTTGCATGGTTTGATGATAATTAATCTAAAAAAGATAATGGCCCATTTATACGTTGGGTATCTATCTGAATGCTATCAAATTTACAGTTCAGTATCAACGTAAAAAAATTCTGCTTGTTTTAAACGGCAATTTGAATTTTTGGTAACCACTAAACCCATTTTCAGTAATTGACAGGTTTGCAATCGAATATAATGAACATGCTTTTGCTAGATTCCAAAAATCTATTTTCCTGCTTCACTTCTCATCCTGTATGAATAAAATGTTGGTTAGTAAACCATATTTTTCAGATTCCTTATCAGTTACATTGAATGATTTAAAATGAATGATGCAATTCATACCGTCATAGATAAGTAGTAGTTACGTCACGGTGAAACTGCTGAACGCCATAAATCTGTGTGTATTTTCTCTGGATCTGGACTTATCCATAAAAAACCTGCAATAGAATAATATATCGACCATGTATAAATAAAATTTACCATGTTTAGTTGATAGATATTTAATAGTAAAAGTAATGGGAGCACAAAATACATTGCGTGCAATTTAGTAGACAGGTTTCCTTCTCGTTTTTTTGAAAGAATTCGTCGTCATTTAAATTTTTGATCGTATTCTTAAATATTCCTTACCATCAACGGTTAGTGGAGAGGCACGTTGGAATTATTAGGGGTAGAAACACATAACCTCATGATCCTCAAAAGAATGATTGATATTGATGATGATTTAGATTCCAAAATCCTACATTTTACTAGCAAAATCACCTCAGGCTGGAAGTGAGGCGGAGATGAGGACATCATTGGCATTTTTATTGGCAGATCTGGTGGAACCTGATGTTTATGATGATCCACAGGAAATTCTGAGAAAAAATAATTTTGGTACAAACCCTTGTCAAACAAAACATTATACAATATTATATATTATATTATCAAAATAAAATATCTAATCTTCATCAAATTTAGAGCAATGAATAATGAAGAAGGTAACTGAATTATTGCAAAATATTATTCATTGGAATCAAAATGTGCAAAAGAAATTTAATTACCACGTGGAAAAGCTTCTGGTGAGCTTAATAATATAATCATCATCACTTTTGATTTTGATGTCAGCAAGGTATTCTTTTCTCCTCTCGATAATAGTTTGTGTGCCCCATCCACAACCAAACCACCATCTCTTGTGAGCGGTTAGTTATCCTGAATGAGTATTATACAATTTGATGAAATTAATTTATGTCATCTTCACCAGATTCTAATAACAAAGAACGTTACACCACAAATTAAATTAATTTAAGGTATTTGGATTTGTCTTCCCTTCACAAAGGTACATTCGTGGAAGCAGTGCTTTAATAATGTTTGGTAAAGTAAAGTAACTTACGCTTCATTCTAATTTCAAATTTAATTCACGCAAACAATTTTCATCGTCTTGATCACTGAATCACTCAGGAGTTCCTCCAGAAAACGAATCACAATCAACGAATGTAACTACTAAAAACATTTTTTTTGAAAATGTAAAGAATTCAGTAATGAATAATTATTTTGTACTTATATTTCAAAATTAATACAACGAGGAAATTAAATTACAAATTCTCTCCACGCAAAATTTCAATGCACAACACTTCCCCTCATTTCCTTTCTAAACTGAACCAAAGAAAACAACAGGTTTGGGTATCTCGCCCATGTACAGAAAGCGAGTGAGAGACCATCATTCAGAGAAGCAGAGTTTCAGCCGAGGCTTGCATATCATATATATATATATATATATGATTGCATATTATATATCCAGTGTCAATCTATATTCCGTTTATGAATAAGCGTATTGTGGTATTATAGGTATGTGTATGACCTGGTTTTAGGCGTATATATCCATAGCTGATAGCCCACACGCACATACTCTTTTCCAGTTTTCGTACGCAAGGATAAAGGAGAAGAAGCCCAGCAAGTAGGACAAACCCATGCCATGCACATAAATGCATAATATTACTTTCTGGATAGCTTTTTTTCCTTTTGTAAGCTCACAACCAGGCAAGCTGCTTCTGCTCTTGAGAAGTTATACCTTTTTTGTGTTGTGTTTGCTCTGTCTGTTTACATCGTTGCTGAAGAAGAAAGAGAGGATGCACAATATAAGTACATACTTTAGGTCTGATTGTGCGTTTTGGTGATAGAAAACAAAGCTTCATGCTCACGAAAAGGGACAGAGAGAGAATGAAACTACTGTGTGTAAAAGAGCTGTGGATACGCAATGCAAAGAGAACAGAATGAAATACATTGGAGTTCAACTTGGTCTTGTGTACTTGTAACATAGGATATGCTATCATCATCATCATCATCATGACTTCCTCCGTAGATAAATAAATGCATCACTTCTTTGTTTCTTTTCTCGAACTATGTATTAAATCATGGAAATGTTAGTAATAAAATCAAGTTTCCAACACCAGAATATTATGTTTTACGCGCACTCTATTTATTAAAAATGTAATCATGAAATCATCACAGTATATGCAAAACGTGTACAATAGTATAAATTAAATTGCCGGACTGTAACCAGCATTTCCATTATTCCCTTTCAAAATGTAGACAGCAACGATACAATACAAGAGTCCTTGGATGATAGTTATAACCTAGAAAAAAAAATTAAAAACCCCATTTTTGTATCTATTTGTTAATACTTAGCTTTACCAATAAAAATTGTTGTTTATTTACCCCTGCAATCAACTTATTCCCGAATTTAAAGTCCAGCTTCTTTCCATCATAATAATTTAGCCCTTGCGTATGAAGCACTTGTATGGAAGATGCAAGATAAAGAGATCCTGCTATAATTAGCATCACAGCTCCCAAAAAGTGGTAGCCAATATCCACCTTTCTTATGAAATTAGATGGATTTTTAATAACTGTGAAAAAGCAGAGACTGGCTAGTGATAAGATGAAACAAATGGTAATGGCAGCCACAAAATACTCTTCGGTTTCAAAAGGGGGGCATGATTTATAGTTGGAACCCCAACTAGCATAGTAACTTCCTTTATGTTCTTCACAAATTGTTGTACTTTTGTTGACGAATCTCCAATCTGAATTGAAATGGGAGTAAAGGCCCATTCCCAAAACAATTATGCCAAATACCTCACAACAGAAAAAAAACAAAATGAAAAAAAATCATTGAATTTAAAGGAATAATGATTAATGCAAATATACGTAGGAACTTACGGTTATGATGACTTTACCAA
The DNA here is from genome assembly GCA_964034955.1 of Orchesella flavescens. Lineage (NCBI taxonomy): Eukaryota > Metazoa > Arthropoda > Collembola > Entomobryomorpha > Orchesellidae > Orchesella > Orchesella flavescens. The sequence goes on from OZ035954.1 coordinate 4,308,244, forward strand.
CGCCAGCACGAAATCTTGGCTTTTTATCGTCAGGCATTTTAAATAACTTGTACTATGGTTTGTAAAATAAAAATTGGCAAATTTTTCAAGTCATGATCACTCTCACCCAGCTAATGATATTAAATGATGGGTTGAATTCTAGCCGCTCGCTCCACAGGTGTAAAGCTATTTTTCAACACAATTTCAGCTCAAAAGAAGATCCATTCCGGTTCTACACATATGAAACAGGTATGCGATTATTGTTTGTTGCGTTCCCAGCCATAACCAGACAGTTTTTTATTATATGTTAATATTTTACTAAAACCCATTTTCCACAACCACCGAACCATGTCAGTATAAATGTGAATACAAGCAGTATACACATTTATTTATGTGGGTGACCTTGGCTTGATTTACTCAACATTTTTTATAATATACATAGCTAGCCGATAAATATGACGCTAGCAAAAGGATTGTTGTGAACAAGCCAATCTGTTGCAGTGTGATGTTGATATGAGGTGTATGAATGGAAGGTTTCTTAAATTAAAAAACGATCTCTCTGGAAGCCTCTACCATATAAATAACGTTCTATGTACATCTAGAAGCAAACTGGATTACATGTAAAAATATTTGTAGTCAATTACATAACGAAAAAATATGAGTCACAGCTCATAACCATTACTTCATCAACACTTTGCGTAGCCTTTGCATCTTGCCTAGTTCTACTGCTTTTCACATAAAATTTGTTGAGTTGCATTGCATTCAGGTTTGGTTTTTGGTTCTCCAAGCAGTTGTTGCTATACTGGTATAACTTCAGCAAAGCTTGCTAAGAATTTTAACATGAAATGTGTTCCTGACTGCTCAGGCTATATAGTTGATACATATATGCATAACTTAACGATGAGAGCTGCATAGAATGCATCAGCTCAGACTCAGAAACACTTGTATTGCCCTGCGTGCGTTCCCAATTACCTTTTACCCTCTCTCGCTCTCAGCATAGTCATCATAATCATTTCAAGCTCTTCAATATCGCTATCGTTTTTTGCATACAAATTCGTAGAAAGCTAAGTCCGAGCATGAAACATGTATTTTTCATGAATAAAATATTTTATTATCGCTTTGAATCTATTTAATTTTGGCTCCATATTTGGTTTTTATTTCACAACTTTTTTAAAGCATGAAATACATAAAATTCGTTATCAATTTCCCTACCTTCATGACGCAACCGCGCTTAGCTTGTCAATAAATCTGATTATGTTGTCAATAGTGTCACGAATTAATGGTATTCATTTCATAGCTACGTAAAAGCACACAATACGGATGAAAATAATGCTTCGATAATTCATCGGGAAACTAGGTACCATAATAGACTTTTCATGGAAAGCCTATACAGTGGGGCTAATCAAGACAGCATCCTTTTTTCTGTTTTTATTCACATTGGAATAACTAGCATAAATTTCGCAATTATTGCATGGAAGTTACTTGTATATTATTTTCAATTAAATTGTCTTTCATATGATGTGCCGCTTGCTATGCTATGTTTATTTCTTTGCCGGTGACAAAGAAAACTATACTGATGTGTCAAAATTTTGGTGGCACTTGAATAGCATCCTTTTCGGTTTTGATATTTTTTCTAATACTTTATGCGTGATTTCTTAACTGCAATTCCTGTCTTGAGTGTTCCTGGCATTGCGAAGACTATTCCTTGCGTTATATCAGCTATAATACATTCCATTATTCTTTTGGGGCTCCCTGAAGTCTGGTTAGTTTGCGTGGGTGGAGGGGTTCGTTCTCGAACCTTAATGCCAAGAATATTCCAAAGATGTTCAATGAAGTTGGTGTTGGAGGCAGGGCAGACCGCTCCACAACGTCTACCTGCTATTTCTGGAACAATCCCTGCACCAGTTTTGGAGTGTACTTGGAATATTTGTTCTGGTGGAAGATCACCCCTTTCCCCAGACCCAGTTTTCTTGCGGATACATGCAAATTTTGTAAGAAAATGTCCCGATAGACGAATCTACCCATCGTTGTCGGGACGAGCGAAAGATTTGCTACACAGGAAGCTGCCTTGCAAACCCAGACTATGATTTTCCTTGAAGTTATGCACCAAGTCATAAGGAACCATGCTTAGAGGATTTTTGCCAATTTAAATCTATGAACTAACCTTCCCCATGCTTCACGATTTTGTAGAAAGTTTGGGTCTTTGGGTCCTAACTACGCTCAAAGTGTGTGAGGAAGACGTGAGAACACTTCAAATCGGATTGTTATGTGCAAACTGTAAAAGCACGGGTGAGGTTAGTGCTCAAGCCAAATATTGGCAAAATCTTCTCAACATGGAACGTATGACTTCGTGCCATTCTATTCCATTCCTAATGACTTGAGTCATTCCAGGTGCTACCCTTCCTATTCGATTATCTTCCCATGAAGGAGCTTCTAGCTTATCGAACCCTCAATCACGACATGAAGCACTCCGTTGACAATATTCACCAAGAGACTTCGTTGGAACTATCCAAACTATTTAAGCGAAGTAGGATTTTAAAACGAACGGCACGTGATGAATTGTATAACGCCAATACATTTTTGATGGGCTCTGGAATAATGAGCAAGTCCCAAGGTAGGGAATAACACTTCACTACAAAATATTCTTGCTCGCGTACGCTTATGAAATTTAATGGTGGTCAAACTTTGCTTAAATTGCAAACTAGACCATGATATTTTACACAGGTTTTAACAAATTTTTATCCCTAAACTTTCTTAAAAAATCCGTAAAGGTTTGTTCGTGGATGCTTCATCATGACGTTTCCATCAATTACTCAATTGCGTGGTAACAATTAAAAGTTTAATTAATACTCTAGTTATACATCACTTTATTTGGATTGAGAAAACAAAAGTTGGTTAGAATTATCTGTCGTATGGAGGAGCATTGCAAATTCGTCTTACACGTTAAAGTATTGCATTGCACTTTTGATATTCTATTATTACGTATTTATAATTATTAAAACACTCGTGTGAAGCAAGATAGGTGACTCATTAGCATTATTGACATTTTGATCCTACTTTTTTAAAAAATATAAAAATTGGTTTTAATTACCTAATTCCCATAAATTGGATTGCTCCTAGTCAATCACATTCTCGGTAAGTTTATATGCTAACCTGTAATTTATCGTACAAAGCATTTGGATAATAGAACAGGCAAATGCGATTCAGCTTGGAATACAATGCATGCAAGGCTTGGTTCTAATTGTAGTAAAAAATATTTATCCCTACCAATTATTAATATTATTCTAAATAAGCATTTCAAAACTTTTTGCCAGCATTTTACAGATTTGCCATCGAAGGTGATGAACTGCTGTGATGAAAATTTGCTTTTCTGGATCCCGGAAATCTTCTGCTTGCTTCACTTCTCATCCTGTAATCATGAATCAACCATAGTTAGTAAACCAATATTTTTCGGATTCTTTATCATAATGAGGCGGAGGTGGTAATATCGTTACGATAAGCCCACGGTTTGTTTATGTTCCACAGGAAATTCTGAAAGCAACAATACATAAACTTTCACAAATTGACTTTCCTAAATGAATAACTGAATTTATTGTAAACTATTATTCATTATGGTCAAAAATTAATTGCTTACCAATAGTCTACGTTAATCATCATCAGATTTCATTTTGATTAGTAAGGCGGTGGTGATAACATCGTTACTATTTTCCGTTGTCAAGTCCGCGGTCCGTAGAAAAAATCTGAAAGCGAAATTATATCTGGTAAAAGTTCATCTACTTTAATAAATCTTGAATGGCAATGAATAGTTAACTGAAATATTGCAAAATATTATTCCTTATGGTATCGTGCAAAAATAATTGCTTACCAATGGCTTACGTTAATCACCACCAGACATCATATTGATTTCCGCCAAGTACAATATTCTAATCTGGCTGATGAATTGTGTGCCCCACTTCTTGTTAATGGTTGTCCATCCTGGATGATTGTTTATCAATGGGATTTAATTGTCATCCGTCCCCAGAATCTATTCACAAAGAAAATTACATCATGAGAAATTAATAAAGTTAAATATTTTGTTGTTAATTTAGTTTGTGATCCCAAGGATACTTTTCTGAAAGCAATGCGTGAATAATACTTGTTTAAATTAATCTACGCTTCCTTTTTAAATTCACATTTTATTTTCGCAACTAATATTCATCATCTTGATCACTCACATCAATCGCACACAATACCTCCAAGCGAAAATCACAAGTATTCAATGTAACTCTTTAAAATATAATGCTGTAAAGAATAAATATATGACTTGACTCCCAAACTAACGGAAAAGGGATTAAATTAAATACTCTCTTCAAACAAAATTTCAACCTCAAATATTTACTTTCACGTCCTTTCTAAACTAAACCAAAGTCTGAGTACTCACAACCACGGATATATTTTTTGGAAAATAATGCAACAGGCAACAAACTACCGAAAGCAACAGCTTCCAATATCTCACCTCTCACCCATGTACAGCGAGAGAGAGATCAAAGCTTTTCTTTCTTTCAGAGTAGAGTTTCAGGCGAGGCTCACACATGTATGTGTGTCCAGTGTCAATCTATATTCCATTTATGAAAGAATTCATTGAGGTATATGTATGACCAGCTTTTACGCATATATTCATAGCCCACACGCACAAAGTCTATCCCAGTTTTCATATGCAACGATGCAGATGCATGCTATGCACATAAATGCATTTTATGACCCTCTGGATAGATCCCGTTCTTTTTACAGCCACAGCCACAAACTATAAACCCACAACCAGACAAGTTCATCCTGCTCATGAGATGGTAAACGTTGTTCAATGCTTTGAGTTGTGTTTGCTTCGTCCCTTTACTACGTTGATAAAGAGGAACGAGAGGATGCACAACATATAATTCAAGTAAAAAATGCTCAGAAAAGGAAATAGAACGAAGCTGCTCTGGGTTAAAGCCTGTGGGTTTGGAAGCAAAGACCTACATACAAATGTCAAGCAAAAGAACAGATATATGCATATTCAACTTAAAAGAATGTGCAGTTGGTCTTGTGTTCTTGCTATCATATTATATATATATGCAGTCATTATTATACTTTTCTCCATAGCTGAATGATTGCCTACGATATTGTTGTTTCTTTTCTCAAGCTCTTCATATAGCTCGGTCGTTGCTGAAGAGGAAAAGAGAGGATGCCGGATTCTTTCAGAGCAGAGTTTTAGACGAAGTTGATATTCAGTATCACTTATTATTCCATTTATAAAAGAATGTAGTGAGGTATTATAGGTATATGAACGACCTTGTTTTATGTATGTATCCGTAGTCCGCATCCGTTTCTTTCTTAGCAGAATCATAAAGTATCGTAATATCTTTGTTAATTTTCTCAAGCTCAAGCAATGTTTATATTGTACGTATACAATGATTATAAAATGCATTGGATATAGCTTCTTGTGTAGGAACGTTTTTAAGAAAATTGATCGTATAGTTTTGGTATTAAATCTTTGGTTGACTATATAACTCGCGTCTCCATTGGTACATTTCATGGCCTACTATGAAACGATGACAAAAATCATTCCCTGAATGATGGATGATAGCTCTACCTAAATGAAAATATAATAGATAAGGAGTTTCCTGATATTCATCATGATTCTAACTTGCAATTAGCGTATAAGTAAATGCAATTTTGCTCCCACAATCAAATTATTCTCGACTTTAAACCTGACAAATGAACCGTAATTCGGAGAATAAATTCAGTTGCATAATAAGTAAGTACTAGCCCATGCTTGAATGCAATTCTTAAAGCAAAATTATTTTTTGGTAGAAGCTCATCAATTTTTTATAAAACTTATAAAGCAATGAATAGTTCAGAGGGTAATTGAATTATTTCAAAATATTACTCATTATGATATTGTGAATTAATGAATGGCTTACCAATAGTTTACTTGAATCATCATCAGATTTCATTTTGATTTCTGCTAAGTGCTATAATCTCCTCCTGCTGACAAACTTTGTGCTCCTTCCCCATCCACCATATATTGTAAATGGTTGTCAATCCTGGATGAGTATTTACGAATGGGACATAAATGTCATCCTTCCCCAGAATCTATTTGCAAAGAAAATTATATCATGAGATATTAATTAATTCAAATATTTTGTTATTAATTTAGTTTCCCTATCACAAGGATACATTTTTGGAAGCAATACGTGAATAACATTTGTTTAAATGAAAAGTAAAGTAACTTACGCTTCGTTTTAAATTCACATTTTATTTTCACAACCAATAATATTGATCACTTCACTAACATCGATCACTCGCAACTTCCTCCAAGAAAATAATCCCAAGTATTTAATGTAACTCGTAAAAATGAAATTGGTTGTTTCAAAACAATATATTTAGTAATGAATAATTATTTGTTCTTGACTCTCAAACTAACGTAAACAGGGATTAAATTACAACTCTCCTCAAACAAAATGTCACCCTCAAATATTCCCTTTCGCGTCCTTTCTAAACTAAACCAAAGTGTGAGTACTCAAAACGACGGATGAATTTTCTGTAAAATGATGCAACAGCCAACCAAATATCGAAAACAACAGCTTCGGAAATTTCACCCATTGTCAGTGAGAGAGAGATCATAGCTTTTTCTTCTTTCAGAGTAGAGTTTCAGGGGAGGCTCACACATATTTATTATTTATCCAATGTCAACCTATATTCTGTTTATGAAAGAATGTAGTGACTTATTATAGGTATATATATTCATAGCCCACACGCACATAGTCTATCCAAGTTTTCATACGCATGAAAGAACAGAAGACCAGAAAGTAGGACAGATGCATGCTATGCACATAAATGCATAATATGACCTTCTGGATAGCTCCCTTTCTTTTTACAGACACAAACTGTAAGCTCACAACCAGGAAAGTTGATTCAGCTCATGAGAAGGTATACTTTGTTCGAAGCTTTGAGTCGTGTTTCCTTTGTCCTTTTACTACCTTGCTGAAGAAGAATGAGAGGACGCTCAAAAAGGTAAATACGTTGGGACTTATTGAGAATTTTGATGGTGGAATATAAAACTTCATGCTCAGAAAAAGGAAGAGAACGAGCTGCTGTGAGTTAATACCTGTGGTATAAAAGCAGAGATCTATGCACAAATGTCAAGCAAAAGAACAGAATGGTGTGCATTCTTAATGCTTTGAGTTGTGTTTGCTTTGTCCCATTACTCATTTGTTGCTGAAGAGGAAGGGGAGGATGCCCAATGCCAATGCACAGAATACAGAATGGAATGCAAAAGACGTTAGCTTGGTCTTGTGATTTGTAGCACATAATTTTACGCAGTCAAAAAAACATCATGACTTCCTCCGTTGCTAATAAATGTATCATTTCTTTGTTCCTTTTCTCACACAGTTTATAACATCATGGAAATTTTTGCAATAAATCAAGTTAGCCAAATTATTATGGTTAACGCGCACTATATTTATTTAAATTTCATGATGAAATCATTACAGCACGTACAAAAAGTGTACAGTATTATAAATTAAACTTTTGCTGGATTGTAGCCATCATTTCCATTATTCCCTTTCAAAATGTAGACAGAACGATACAATACACAAGGCCTTGAATGATAATTATCGCCTTCAAAAAAATTAAATGAATCCATTTTGTATCCATTTGTTTGTGCTTGGCTTTATCAATAAAAATTGTTTTTTATTTACCCCTGCATTCAACTCATTTCCGAATTTAAAGTCCAGCTTATGTCCATCGTAATAATTTAGCCCTTGCGTATGAAGAACTTGTATTCAAGATGCAAGATAAACTGGAAGCTCACAACCAGGCAAGTTGATCCTGCTCATGAGAAGGTATATGTTGTTCCATGCTTTGAGTTGTGTTTGCTTTGTCCCTTTACTGCGTTGCTAAAGAAGGAAGAGTGGATGCACAAAATAAATAAATGCGATAGGACTTCTTGCGAGTTTTGGAGATGGAAAATAAAGCTGTATGCTCAGAAAAGGGAAGAAAACGAAGCTGTTGTGGGTTAATACCTGAGGGTATGGAAGCAGAGACGTATGCACGAATGTCAAGCAATGAGAACAGAATGGTGTGTAAATGAATGTGTAAATATTTTCATTCTGAATGACTGAGGAGTAGCTCTTGTGATCTTGCTATCACATTTTATGCAGTCATCATCATCATCGTTTTTCCATAGCTGAATGATTGCCTACGATATCTTTGTTGCATTCTCATGCTCTTCTCGTTCTTTGCTGAAGAGGAAAAGAGGGGATCCTGGATGACCGATGTACGTAAATGCATTAAATCTGATAGCAATGTAAGGCGAACAGAATGAAATACATTCGACTTCAACTTGTCTCGCATTCTTGTAGCATATTACATGCAGTCAACATCATCATGACTTCCTCCCCAGCAAAATAGTTGTATCACTTTGTTCCTTTTCTCACACTGTTAATTACATGATGAAAGTGTTCACAAAATTCTTGGAAACAGAAACGAAATGAAAAATACACAATGATGTAATGAATTTAAAGAATAATGATGAATGCAAATAATATATATAGGAATTTACGGTGATGACGACTTTACCAACGCCAGCGCGAAATCTTGGCTTTTTATTTTCAGGCATTTTAAATAACTTGTACTATGGTTTGTAAAATAAAAATTGGCAAATTTTTCAAGTCATGATTACTCTCACCTAGCTAATAATATTAAATGATGGGTTGAATTCTAGCCGCTCGCTCCACAGGTGGAAAGCTATTTTTCTATACAATTTTAGCTCAAAAGAAGGCCCATTCCGGATTTACAAACATTAAAAAGGTATGCGATTCTTGTTTGCGTTGTGTTCCCAGCCATGGTTATTACTCCTTTTTCATTTATGCTATTAATTTGCTAAAACACATTTTCCACAAGCACCGAATCGTATTAGGATAAATACGAACAGGCCCGCAACCACTGGGGGGGCTGGGGGGTGCATTGTACCCCCCAAGAATTCTTTTGTACCCCCAAAAATTTAACTGCACCCCCCAGAAATTTATGAAAAAGTTTTAAATTATTGAATATTTGAGTACTTATGACTCAAAATTTGTATTTAAACAGTATTCTTCGGATTTCGTAGCAATTTCTGAGCATTTTCTTCAATTTTCAATGCAAATTTTCCGATTTACAATGTTTTTTTGCGCTAAGAATCTCGTTATAAGTTACCATAAATAAATCCTCCTGCATTCAAACAGACAACGCAAAATTTATTCATTCTTTTCGTGTTGCATATTATTTGAAACCTTGTTCAAGGAAGATTAAAACTCAATATGTTAAAGGTATCAGTAATACTATATGGTGAAATGGCAAAGGAAAATCCAAGAGGTACATATTGGCCAATTTTTACCCTGAAATAAACCCAAAGTAGCCATTATATTATCCCTTTGTTGTGTATTGTGTTAAGCGTTCGAACTTCTCTATAACTATTTTTCGTGCTTTCTATTGGTTGCATTTTCTATAACCACTTCTTAAAACTAGCAAAAAAGAGAAGAAAACAGTGTAACGTTGTCGTTGAAAATTCAGTACTTTCATACTCCTATGCATAGAAATTTCGGAAACACGATCTCTGTCATAGAAAATGCTCTATAATGTAAGTATTGATTAATTTACAATCAAGCACTTGATCCGTGATCCCACCAAAACATATAAGCAAACACTACTTAAACATTATTTAGACTCCTCATAGGTTTGCCCTTTTATTCCATTGAGTTTTAGTCCCCATTAACCAAGTTTTTGAATCATATGTAACACGAACACATGTTTTCCGGTTATTATTACAAGATCGTTTTTGAATTTGAAACTTAAATGTCGACTTCTAAATCGCTAAAATTAGTAATTTTGTTGGTATTTTTTTATTTGCATGCAAAAAATGCATGCGAAAATTTTATTTCAAATTTGTACCCCCCAAGTTTAAAACCGTGGTTGCGGGCCTGAATACGAATACAAGCAGTATACACATTTATTTTTGTGGGTGACATTGACTTGATTTTTCATAGTATAGCTATGTGATAAATATGACGCTAGTAGCAGGATTGTTGTAAACAAGCCAATCTGTTTCAGTGTGATGTTGATATGAGGTGTATGAATAGAAGGTTTTTTTAAATTAAAAATTATCCATCTGGAAATCTTTAACATATAACGTTTGATGTACATCTAGAAGCAAACTGGATTATATATAAAAATATTTGTAGTCAATTGCATAACATAACAATATGAGTGCATCTTGCCTAGTTCTACTGCTTTTCATAGAAAAGTTTTTCTGTGGCATTCCATTCAGGTTTGGTTCTTGGTTCTCCAAGCAGTTGTTGCTTTGCTGGTATAAATTCAGCAAAGCTTGCAAGGGATTTTAGCTTGAAATGTGTACCTGACTGCTCTGGCCCAATAGTTCATATATGCGTAGCTGAACGATGAGAGCTGCATAGAATGCATCAGCTCAGAAAAACTTGTAAGCTTGGTATTGCCCTGTGTGCATTCCCAATTACCTTTTACCCTCTCTCGCTCCATCATCAACATGATTTCAAGCTTTTCAATACAGTTATGGAACTTTACTGCTTCCTTGTAGTCAACCTGAGTGACTGAAATACGTTTCTTTTTCATACAGGTTTGCAGCCAACCACATCCAAGCAGGAGACATTAATTTTTTTCGTTCTATCAATCTATTTGAGTTTGGTTCCCCATTTGTGCTTTTATTTCATAATTTTTTTCACGCATGAAATTTATAAAATTCATGATCACTTTTCCTACCTTCATGACGCAATCGATTTTAGCTTGTGGATTTTGGCTTATGGACGCATGATGTCAGTAATGTCACGAATTAATGGTGTTCATCCGTAGCTACTTAAAATTATATATGGATGAAAATGCTTTGGTAGAAACTAATGAAACAATGCTTAATGATTTTGCTACAAAAATATCAGATATAGAAACAACAATCAGGATTTATTTTCACATGCATACAAAATTTGTTCACGTATCATAATAGCTACGAAATAAGAACTACACTTAGTTTAAATACGTTAATTAAAATCAAAGGGGCTGTTCACCAAAAAAGAAACGGAAATTTAAAATCCATGTTAACAAGGACATAAATACCTTTTGCTTACATTACAAAAATGCATAATATGTGTAGTATTGTTTTAAGAAACCTGTTGGAACAAAAATCTAATCACTAATAATAGGCTATCATTGATTGTAAAATGACATTATCATTTAATTTGTTCAACTGGTTTACGTTTAATATTATTACCTCTTATTAATCACATCGTAATCCAGTATTTAATTATAATTATAAATAAATTTCTTAACAAATACTGTTCATGGTCATAATATATACAATTAAAAATTATGTGGAAATTTTGAAAATGGCAATTTAGACCACTGGCTAAAACGCGTGTAATACAGCTAAATATATATGTAATTTAAGATATGAATCCGTCCATAGTTCCGTATCACTGGCGATTTTTTACGATGGTCAAACCCATACACATTCATTGTAATTTAAAACTAATTTTACACCTGTTAAATTAGTAACTTTACAACACCCCAAATTCAAAAAGTTAACTAATTATACCAACTTGCTATTACTAGCTCATTATTTTTTAACGAAATGAGAATATCTTTGGCTAAATATGCGTACACTCAAAATTACTTCAAGTACATTAAGCACCATTTCCTCAATTAAATACTTGTATAAATACTGATTTGATACTGCGGTAGATCATCAGTTGTATTCGTACAAGAAACAAAGGTGGTACATATTTTAGACCCCACAAATCAGGTAATTTATAGCCATAAGCCATTTTCAACAAGTACAAAAGTTCTAATAATACATTTTCATTTGACTTAATTATAATGCTGTTCTTCATCGTTTTGATTGAGAATATCTACGCATGGGATGAAATATGGGCCTCATCCGTATTTTGGAAACTTTTAAAGGCACTTGAAATAACAAACATTGTTATTGGTCGGTTTTGTTTGCTAAAAAACTCCAAAACTCCTATTTAAATTATTTACACATAGCAAAAGCCAACAATCAGATACAATAACTAAACCGAGTAAGGGGGCCAAAATCCAATACATAATAAATTAATGTAACGAAAAAAAATTATTGATAACGAATGCATAGATTAATGAACCTGGTTAAATTGAAAGTAATGTAATCAAACTTTACAACTCTACACGTTTTAAAATCTTCTTAACATCTTTGAACACAATATCATTCATGAATGGAATACGATATTGAGACTATACTAGGATAGTATTTGGTCGACACATGCATTGAGCAAATTTGTTGCACGCTGAAATTTCAGCAAAACAATTGGTCGTTATCTTTCAGCTTGTTTACTTTGAGTACACGATTTGGTAATAATTTGTTTGATATTTTAGTTAGGATCTGCGAGCTCTGATCCTATTAACATAGAAGTGGTCAAGGGTGCATTTTTAAGCCAATTAAGAAGCAATAATATACAAAAGCGGAAATGCCATTATTGTTCAAGCTAACGTTACCGACATTTAATACTTCCACATTTGTGCATAAGTGTGAGGGTTTGTGATCTACAAAATGCCTCGAATACTTTCCAATCTACGATGATGGACGAAATTAGGAACACACATCCATACCTTGCTGCCAATTCTGAAATTGCTCAACTGGAGTAGAGTAAGCGCAGCCTGCTTAACTTTGTTGTTGACATAAGCAAGCCGAGTTAAAAACTGTTGCGGAAATTTAAGAAAACTTTTATATTTTTCATTATCGTTCATTTAGATACCTATTTGGAATTGCAACATCAACCTCAGACATACGGAAATGAGAAAATAATCTCCTGTTTCCATGAATTTATGTTAGCTTGTGAGACAATGGAAAAGAAACCAGATTAACCAGTGGCAAAATCTTGTATTGGGCAAGGGGAATTGATTCATATTGAAATTTGGGATCTTTTGCTTACATTGCAATTCATACCATTTTATTCTTCTAAATATACATAAATTTCAAGTAAATACTTTTAAAATTATTACTGCATCCTAAAGAACGAGTAGGGCTTTATGAATACCTTTCCATAAAATTTCTAACCTTAACTGAATTAAACGATACGGGCAGTTTGCAGAGAAAATTGACACTGATTTACAGAAAATGGCTCTAGAGAACTTCTTAGCAAATAGCATTTCTTATTGGGTCAGCCATAGCAGCAATTCCAGCTTTCGGATATCCAACCAAAGCAAATAACATTAGGCACATTGGAATTTGAAATAAGGCGGTATCCATCATGTGCGAAAAGGATCTTTTGTACTATGTACCTCGATCCAAGATCAGCTGTCAAAGCTATATTCAATGTTATAGCTTATATTCAGATTGTGACTGCCATGGCGACAAGTGTCAAAATTTTGGCCCGAATGACACTGGATGAAGATCCGGAATCCCTGGATGTGCTGACCCCAGGGCACTTCCTGATCGGTACATCTCTTGCTGCAGCACCTGAAGCAGATCTCCTCGGCACTACTATGAACCTGATTACTATCTGCCACATCATCAAACGGATATTCCATTCCAGCTCAAAAGCATCATACCTTCTATGTATCCTAACTCTCAGCATCTCGGACTTGATTATTGCCTCATTTTTGATCCCAGTCACGGCAATCCGATTTTATTTCCGGACCTGGGCATTGGAGAAGATGCGGCTCTAGGGACATTACATCCTACAACTGCTCATGTGTAAATTCACTTTGTCGCTCAGGCATCTGTCATGGAGATACTACATTCTGCACGCATATCGGATGCCAGAAGGATTTAAACCCGGTAAATAAACTTATTTCCATAGTATTTCCATGGTGAACAAAACAAGACAATCCTTGCTCACACCTGCTGACATGAAATTTGGGAAATGGTCTTTCTTTTGCTTACATTGCAATTTAGACCATTTTACAATAAATATAGTGTTTGTGAAAACCTCTCCATGGCAGTTCTAGCCATAACTATATTAAAGGATATAGCGGTTTACAGAGAAAATGAAATCTATTTTTACGGAGAAATAGTTCTGGAGAACCGGTGTTTTTAGGAGAACCCAACCACAGCTGTAGCTGATACACCCACCTGATTATGGATCACAGGACCCTGCCCTGATTCAGTCGTAATAACGGAAGAATCTCCTCCATCCATAACATCGAGGTTGTTAATTATGGAGACCCACATTTTGCTGTTACATGCTGGTAAGCGGGTCATCCTAAATGATCTACGGCGATCGGGTTGGTTACTCAATGGAACCAGCCACACATATCAACAATCGAAAAGTGCCTGGTGTGTTGTAGTTACCACGCCCAACCCGAGAGACAAGTTGAAGCGTGATGCATGATCATCATCGTCATCACGTTCACGACTCTCACAATTTCTTTTATAATAATTCTCATATGAATATTAATTCTCACTTTCCATTTCTCATATTCCAAATCTCGATGTATATTCTTTTATCAAGCACACTCGTGCCTATAAACTTGTTTCCGTCACTAACCGCAGGTGCATTCCCTTTCTGTGGCCTGCGGTCTCAAACATTGTTTCTCAATTATATATATATGCCTATATACGGGCGTACTATCTCCTTTCCGGATGCATGTTAACCAACATGTTCACTGTCATTTCATTTATTTCATTTTAACTCTCTCAATAATATTTCCTCCTTTTTATTGTAGGTCAATAACCTGATCAATATTCGCACTCTCTTGATTCGCAATGTCAGTTTCTTTGGAATAATAAAATCAGTACAAATCTAACTCTCATACCTACGACAACTTTTTCATCATTGCGCTCTCGCATCATTATTGCATAAATTTCCCCTTGATATTTCTTGGGAATTTATCATACAATATTCCTCTTGCTCATCTTGAGGAATTCTTCGAACATTTAAAGACCTATTATCTCAATAGCGTCCACAAGTCATGGGGCAACTTCCATCGGCTCGGGTCAGCTTGATCAGTCCATTCTTGCACTCAGGAGTGGATTTTTCCGGGCCCTATCAGATCAAAAATTTCGCTGGACGTTGCGGCCAACACTTCAAAGCATGGATCTACCTGTTCACGTGTATGGCGGCACGTGCGATTCACTTGGAACTAATGTCCTCTCTGTCAGCGGACGGTTTCCTACACGCTTTTCGGCGATTCATCTCTCGTAGGGGAAAACCTTCAAACATGTACTCTGATAACGGCACTAACTTTGTTGGTGCGGACAACCAGCTCCCAGATCACCTTGAACACTTCCGAGCGGCGTTCGAGAAGCATGGGATGTCACTATATGGGATGGACCTTAACAAAATTCAATGGTCCTTCTCACCCCCTACTGGTCCCCATCATGGAGGTACGTGGGAAGTTTGCGTAAAACTCGTCAAAAAACATCTCCGCACCCAACTAAAGGACACCTCTTACACCTGGGAGCAGTTCGAGACGATATTGCTAAGCGTGGAGGCAATCGTCAACCCCCGTCCACTGACGCCCATGGATGACGACCCCGAAAGTTTGGAGGTTCTCACTCCAGGCCATTTCCTGGTCTGAGCGCCCCTATCAGCCATTCCAGAAGCTGACATATCTCACGTGAAGTGGAATAGGCTATCTGAATACCAACTGGTAACCCGTCAGTTCCAGGCCCTATGGAAACGCTGGTATCGGGAATACCTTACCGAGTTACAACGTATGGCCAAATGGAAGACCGAAAAACCAAATCTCCAAATAGGTGACATTGTTCTATTGATGGAAGATAACTTACCACCTCTCAAATGGCGTGTTGGGCGAGTCAGAGTGGCTCATCCAGGATCAGACCAATAAGTCCGAGTAGTGACCACCGAAGTTGCTACTGCTCAATCAACTGACCCCAACGACTATTCCGTCGTTAAGAAGGACGTCGTCCGACCCATCACTAAGTTAGCACGGCTGCCCTTGGATTCTTCCGCCACCGAAGCTGGCACAGTGTTGAGCCTCATCCGACCTCATACCCGTGTGCCTGTCGCCACTTGGCTAGCTACTGGTGTCTTGTTATCGTTGTTGCGACCAACCTTGGCGCAAACTCCAACTTCTATGCCTCCTTCGGGTTCTACTGCCGTGGCGATCCTTGCTATCCTGATTGCGTTGGTCGGCTCCATACTCAATGGTATCTCCATCTACCTGATCATCCATAAACTCTCATCTTCCACTGGAAAGACGGCTTATAGACTGTGCATCTTGAGCCTATGTATCTCGGACTTTATCATTGCGGCAATCTTAATTCCAACTTCAGCAGTGCGGTTCTACTTCCGCGAGTGGATTCTAGGACTCACACTGTGCCGAATCTTTAGCCTATTACTATATGGAACTGTGACATGGACCTTATTCAACCTGGTCTTCATAGCCGCCTTTCGATACGTGAAACTCCGTTCGATGCATCCATCGCCGCCGGACCATTTACGATATATCGTGATGATTTCCATGCTCTTGATGCTCTTCAGTTACCTATTGCCATCCCTCGCCTTCCTCAATCTATGGGGACGCATAGGACCGAAGCCGAGCGACCTAGCTACGTGTACCATCCTTCCAGACGACGAAGGGCACTCCCCTAAGAAACTCATATGGATCTTAGGTGTGTTCATCCCATTTACGACGATCTATCTTCCTTCTTTAATCATATACCTTCGGGTGCAACGGATTCGTTCGGCTTACCCACCATCCTCTACAGACCGGGCTGTCATGAAACTTCGGTATACAATCTTCTGAGTCACAGGGTCCTTCCTCCTAGGGTACCAACCATTGCTGTTCCTAAACGCGTTGGATTCGGACGACACTAATTTCCACCCAGCACTGCATGTCGTCGCTATATTTTGAGCCTGGTTGACGACCGTTGTACATCCCATTGTATACCTAAGCAATGTCTCGCAAATCGGACCATGATATTTTCTGTGTAGATATACTGTAACGAATTACAGGTGTGTCCATATTACTTGCATTGGAAAGGTTCATATTACCTACATTGGAATTTGAACCGCAGCATTCTATATACACACTACGCAAAATACTAGTCAATTCACAAAATCTTAGACAATGAGAAAGATACTTAACTAACTCTTATACAGAGATGTGCTACCACGGTATTTCGCCGGTATTTCGGTAAGCGGTATCCGGTAGTACCGATACCGCTACCTTCTACCGCAACCAGATTAAAAACTACCGACTACCGCAAGCATATTAAAAATACCGACTAACCTACCACATTATTTAAAAGAATATTTTGAGGGAAACAACGAGTGTTTGTTTATTGTAGATTTTATTTAATTCAACGTTTCGACTTTTCCAAAGTCCTCATCAGGAGAAAAAAATTAACAATGAAATTGAAAAGATTTGAAGGATCACTCATAAAAATATTTGCATAAAAATTAAATCTTGTAGAATTTGTTCACGACTGGTTTCCAATATGAGTGTAGCCAATCGCAACCTGTTTCATATTTTCTATTCATCAGATCATAACCGGATGTAGTAGCATTATGGATGACGGTGGCTTCCTTTATTTTTCTCTGAAATTTTCTAGATTCGGGAAGGATGAGTTTAGCTTTGTCCCAAAGTATGGTGTGGGATCTATCATTTGTCATTATATGTTCCGCAACTCCTGATTCAAGGCTTTGGTTATTGCACTTATTGGAAACCAGTCGTGAACAAATTCTACAAGATTTAATTTTTATGCAAATATTTTTATGAGTGATCCTTCAAATCTTTTCAATTTCATTGTTAATTTTTTTCTCCTGATGAGGACTTTGGAAAAGTCGAAACGTTGAATTAAATAAAATCTACAATAAACAAACACTCGTTGTTTCCCTCAAAATATTCTTTTAAATAATGTATACCGAGTGGCAGAATATCTTCAATAACCTACCACATACCGACCAGCACTCCCGTAATAAAATATTATTTTTGCTTTGGCAGAAGCCACCTCATCTCAAGTTGGCATTGTTCTGCACCAGTTGTTTAAATGAAGCGTGGATTAATAAAAACGCGTCTTTTTGTTAGCACAGCTTTTCCAGTATTGTTTGTTTGTATGTTGTGTGCTAACAGCTCAGGATTCTTGTGCAATTTTACACTGATGAAATCTCCTTTGAGCCGAATTTTATACTCCTCGGTTTTGGTATTTATAATCCGATTCTAATTAGACATAAGCAGTTTTTCAACAGCCTTTGATTTTTTGAAATTTTTAAACAAAGAAATTTTGATTAAAAAATACCGACTACCGCTACCGAATACCGCAACCAGATTTAAAAACTACCTACTACCGATACCGACTACCGCAACTAGAATCAAAAGTACCGACTACCGCTACCTTTCTACCGAAAGCAACTACCGGGCACATCTCTGCTCTTATGAGATACGTTTACGTTTGATATCTTTTGAATTCAACACGTAACCCTGTTTTTAAGTTTTGCCAATGGACAAACCTTTTACCCTTTTTTCAACCTATTTCTCTGTTTTATGTTATATAACTTTAAATTAAATGCTATATAAAGGCAAATTCTTAGTCGTAACCAATAGGAGATTGGGAAGATTTCATACTCCGACCCAGCCATTCTAAGAAAGATACGAAGGAAGGAAACATGGTTGTGAATATACCCGACGTAAAAGGCATAAAGGCACAAATGGGCTTCTTAATAGTAAAAAGCACTGCTTAAGGACTCCGTCAACAACTTTTTGTCACATTACAAACCAAGTATCTAAAGTTACTTAAATACTAGCATTACTACTTTTCGGTTAACTTTAGCAAAATAATAAACTTGATATTTTATGAGAACTGTTTACAGAACTGTTACACTGCTTTACTAAAATATTTAGTATTGAGTAGTCAGGTTGGACCGGAAGAGAGGATGATAAACATATGTCCACCAAAAAGATTCTGAAAAAAGGTGCGGTTAATTTTGAGTAAAGTTATTCCAACTAAATTTCTTCCTTCCGGAAAAAATGGTAGATATGTTATGAATGTGTTATTGCAAATTCGTTACCATTTTTATAAATTAGTCGTCATAAATATTCATTCTGGTAGCACCCAAGTTTTCTTCTGTTACCATACATTTTACTTGTCCCATCAGCCATCGCTTGTGACGATTTTCCATCCTTTGTGAAATTGAATAAGAATTTGGATACGGCATATGGCAATATGCCTTCACATCTAAACCTGTGAAAGATATAATTATGCAATAAAAAATTAAGTAACTTTCTTTTTGTCATTTATCTTGTACAAAGTCAAGCAAACATTGAAGACTTTTAGTTAAATTTATAAACAAAATTCTTACGCTCTGTATTTAACATTTTCACTTCACAGCACATAAAAAGCTGTCCAGCCAGTACATTTAAAAATAATCACTGACTTCAAGAGTGGAATGAGGAGCAAATAGATGCTGCTGAACATTATTTCTGTCTTTCTTTCGAAAAAAAAATCAGGGCTGATTTCATTTTGTTGAATAGATGAAAACCAGGATCAAATAATCAATAAAACATTATGATGCTGATGCGAATATAAAGAAATCCAAACGTAAACTGCTGTTTCAAAACAATATTTCAACTCAACTAAAATTGTCCTCTACTTACTACGCCTAGTTTTGGAGAATATATACTCCCGAAGAGAAACAACAGGTAATGTCCCAGGGCCGCAATGTACAACAGCACAGATATTTCTCTTTTCTATCAGCGTGCATATATGGAAGAGTCAAATGATATGGTAATTACACTCAAAGCCTGTTTGTAGATATGCAATCCTCTTTCCATCTCAAAAGCAAAGAGAACGGAAACAGAAAGCATGATTATGTAACATAATGAGTAGTTTTATCCTCTGGAAAGCCTTTCGCCTGCAGGCATATCCCCTCTACTCCACTCACAACAAAACCACCAAGTTGATACTGCTCAGCCGAACAGGATGCAGTGAAAAAGAAACACACAATATAATGTGTCTTCACAAGATATATCAATCGACGGAATTGTGGTGTAATGTATTTTCATCATCATCATAAATTTCTTCCCTATTGTTCGTGCATGCCTGCATCATCACCAAACCTAGCTCAGCCTGGTCCCCTACCTGACTGTCTCCCCTTCTTTGTGGCTTTACTCAAACACCCACATTTGCTTTGTATGTATTCATTTTCTACAAACCAAACCACATCCTGGATTATCATTCATTCCGAATTCGCGAGAATGAGATAGTACTTGCCAAAGCTTTCATACTGTTGACTGTTTCCACAAAGATATTTCATGCCTTAATATGAAACATTTTTCGTACTTTTTAGTATCAAATCCGGTCAAATATTAGATTGGATGTAGCAGGAATCAACAGCATAATTTTTCAATAAATAAATGGTCTACTCTTCAAGAAGCAATGCCGTTCAAAAAAAATCGAGAAATTTATATTAAATTTTTAAAATGTACACTACAAATGACATATATTAAGAAACTATTTAAACATTAAGGCAATGGTTTTAATTTATAGCATCAACAGGTTGATGTTCATTTTTGTCCCTCTTAGAAATACAAATTGCAACAATACCATACAGTATGCCTTGAAAGATGGTCAACACCTATAAAAAACAAATTAATTGAAGTTTTGAACAAGAATTTACTTCACATTTATAATTTTTTTATCATCATTCCAAACCATTACCCCTGCAACCATCTTTGCACCGAATCCGTATTCAAGTTCCTCTCCCTTGTAATATTTAATCCCTCTTGTGTTGAGTATTTGAATTGCAGATGCAATATAAAGGGCACCTCCTATTACCAGCATCACGGCGGCAACAGAGTGGTAGCCAGCATCAATTCTTTTACCTAGTCTGGATGGCTTTTTAACAAGACTCGCATAAAATAAACTGACCAAGGATAAAATGAAGAAGATGATGATAACAGAAACAAAATACTCTTCCATGGCAAAAGGTGGACAAGATTTGTAACCCGAACGAGCAAACACACTGTACTCATATTCTTCACAAATGTATGTGTGTTTGTTGACAAATCTCCAGTCTGAATTGAAATGGGAGTAAAGGCCAGTTCCCATAACAACCATGCCAAAAATCTTCAAGAGAAAAAATTATACAAATACGAATTTTCTCAAAAATAACAGGAATAATGATGATATAACATATGGCAACTTACAATGATGGCAATTTTTCCATAGCCAGCTGGACATTTTAAATGACTGTCATCCATATTTAATGAAAATCTTGTCAGGAGAATTGCAAAAATAGTAATACAATGTAAATGCTCACGTCGACGAAAATATTTGCAGACTATTCGATTAAATTAAATCTAAAGGGATATTTATTTTCTAGGGAATGCCACAATTCCATTGGATAGTTCATACGCACAGTTTTAATTGATTTTGTGGCTGGTATTACCAGTGGTATAACGAGCCTCGTGATGTAAATTAAATTATGACATTCAGCAAAGGAATTCCCCAGTTCATGTAAAATGTACTTTCTTTTGTCTTCAACTTTTACTATATTTTTTGCAATTTACGGTGGAATATGGTTTACATTTATTTGATGCTGTACTCAAGAAAACTACTTGCATTTACATAATTATTGTTATACTATTGTGGAATATATTGGATATAAATATATATATATCTCATAATATTATGGAAAACAAACTTATGGCGAACCACATCCTTACATGAAACACAATTTTTGTGATACATTGCGTTTAATCAATTTTATTTTATTTGCAAAAATGCATGCTAAGACATTTTTATCCTTTTTTATATGCTTGCTAACGCATGGAATAAAAGTTTATAATTAACATTACGCTAGATTATCTTACTGTCTGAATCTTTCTTAGCTGGTTATCTGTTCCTTGAAACAATATTATATTTTCTTGAATAAAAAATATTCACTCATTGATTAATAACGATACAAAAAAAAATTAAACTACAAAATGCTTGGAAATAATGTCGTTGGAACAGGAGTATATTATGAAATAAAAACACCATTTCGAATGTACTATCATAAATATATTTACACGCACAAATATTTCGTCACACGGTCTTCTCGCACACTTAACTATTTGCTACATTGCAAATCAAGTTGTGTTAATTACTACAAAGACTCCTGCTGCTGCAAAGATGCTTTAGTTACTTTATCTCCAGTTTTCAATACTCAGCTTTTCTTTTTTATCACAGTGGTAAAAAACTGACACTCATTTTGATTTAATTTAACCTTATTTTAGTTATACGTACGTTATAAATCTTCCAATTTAAATACTAAGTATGTGAGTAAAATCCATGGAATAATAAATTAAGCAAGAAATATCCAACTGTTTTTTATACACAACTACCCAACTAGTATTACTTCTTCCGCCAATAATATCACATCAGTAGCATAATGCGCTTACCTATGAACTTGTTACAAAGTACGCACTATGACGCAATACAAAGTAAAAATGTTACACTTTTATAAAATCTATTTTTGAAAACTTATTTAAGTAACAATTGTTTGCCTACATCACAAATCAAGCCACCCGTATATTAAACACTACGAGCTTACGATACTGAATTAAATAATTCATTAGTTTCAGTCTCAATTCCATTCCTGCAAGTCAAGACATCAACTGCAGAAAGAGAAAGCGAGAGAGGGAAACATACAGCACACCAAAATAACTATATCACATTTGGGGTTGTTACTTTTTAAAGTAGTTACAACCCAATATTAAGCAATATTGCTCTCTAGCAAGCTTATTTTCTAGTAATATTATGCTACATCATAATATTCAACAAAATGATCCTAACAATATCAACTTGAAACTAAAGCTAAACTCCACCTGAAGAATATGTGCTCATATTGCTTTACTAACGCACACTTTCCAAAAATAAACTAGGATATGAAAGCCCACACTTCAAGTGAATTTATAAAACAAAACATTACATCAGTAAAACCTCTTGCTTACATTGCAGTAAAGGTTTAGGCTTAACAAAATAGGCTTTAGGAAACTTTTGTTGAACATAAACGTGGAAAATAGTGACTCCATTGCTTACATTTCAGTTTGCATATATTTACATTCAAATTTCAGGTAAATACTTGTCATTTCATTACGAAATTCTAAGGATGAAATAAAACTAATCTCTCGCAATAACCTTAATTACTTTAGGGTTTAAACCCCGAACAAACTTTACGGACACCTCATCAGCCTCCAGAGTTTTGTTTCTCTGGTAGGACGGTGAGAATTGCAAGATAAAATATTTTAATGTTTACATGGCAATAATATAAGGGCCTAATTTCTGTAGTAACTGTAAACAATGAGTATCATCCTTTTTTCGGTTTTTCATGTTCAAGACCACTCTATTTCTAACTCATTATGTACAATTCAAAACTATGGTAAAAAAATCCTTTCCTTAATGACTCCAGGTAGGATCAAACGACAAGATCGGATGCTACAAAGGCAAATAATTACTTGCAACCAAAATTAGATTGGGCAGATTTAATACTCAGACCCAGCCATTCGTTATCGGGGGCGTCAGGCGTTATCCATCAAAAGTCACAAATGAACTTGTTAATCGTAAAAAAATGCTTCTTTATGACTCAGTTCACAACTTTTTGTTACATTACAAATCAAGCTGCCATAGTAACTTAATTCCTGAATACAACTATTCAATTACCTGCAGCATGATATTAAAATTAAAATTATGCTAACTGACTTATATTTTACGCTGATTACTTTTACAGACTATATTTAAAACGGTGCAATCCCACGACGGTGTCTGATTCTGATTTTGTAGAATATTTTCTCCTGTAGTCTTCTTCTACCTATACAAATAGTACCAATAAGAATCAAATTTAGTTACTTGCTTCAGGTATTCTGTCAATTTGGGAACCCTAAGGGGGAAGAACAGATTTTAAAATTGATAGAGGAATTCTCAACTGATACCGTATCTTTAATTGTATCGTGGTCAAGTGTGGAGATCTTTTTGGGCATCAAAATATTCAAGGGTGTTCAACTTGTTGTGGTTTTGACCTGGATCCAGATTTCGCTATGAAAAAGCTGTAAAATATTTTTTAATGATTTTTTTGGCGTCGTTGGCATTTAATATTCTATAAAATTGAATTTTTAGCATTAAATAGATCGCTTTAGCATGAAACGCAGTCTCACCATTGTTTCGTATCGTCAAGAGACAGGAGGGAAGACAGCATATGGTCCATGGCGACGACGGTCCATGACTTCATCATCATGACGACGATTAAATCTTATATTCCTCTCTCAAACAACTGCAAAGAGAGCCTGGGTAGAATATATGATGATAATGATGATGAATATTCACCCATAAAAATCTGAAAGAAAAATAGTTACTTTTTGTTAAATTTTGACTAATTTTTTCCATTAACTCTCTTCCAGCACAAGTAAATGGTTGAAAGGTTACGATTACATACGTACATACTACAAATTATTAATTACTTGCAAAGTTGTTTTGATATGTAACGATTTTCCTCCCTTGGTGAAATTGAATAAATATATTTGGCTGCAGTGACATACCATCAAAGGGATTCCCGTTGGAATATCTGTGATTGGATCCGATCCGTTGGAATAATACAAAGAAATTTATGCATAAAAAATTAACTACTTTGCTTTTATCCTTTACATTTTATCGATGTTATACTCACGGAAAGATTGAATAACTTTTAGCTAAATTTAAAGTAAAACTACTTACGCTTTGTTTGTAACTTATTTTCACTTCACAATATTTGAAACCTTTTACATTACACAAATTTAAAATTGATCACTGACTCCATGGAATCAAAGCAAGAAATGAGGATCAACAAGTAATCATTGAATATTTCCTTCTTTATTTCCTTCAAAATAAAATCATGTCTGAATATTGTTGAATGGATGAAAACCAGGATTAAATTATCAACAAATAATTATTTTGTTGCTACGAGCACAAGGAAATATAAGTAAATTGCTCTTTTAAAACAATATTTCAACTCAACTAAAATATTCACTACTTACTACACATGTATTTTGAAAGAAATATACTCGCAAAGGAAAACAACAACTTGGGATATCTCGCCAATGTAAATCGAGCACAAGCGTATCTCATTTCTTTCAGCGTAGAATAATATCAGGGAAAAATTATATACCCAAACCCAACGTAACCATATAATGCGTATATGAAAGAGTTGGAATGGTACGGGTACGGTATGCTCGTATAACTATAGCCAGTTTGCTTTTAGATAGAAATATATACACACTTTCAAAAGCAAGGAGCACGGAAAGCATGATACTACACAATGAGTAGCTCTACCCTCTGCAAAGCCTTGCAGAGAGCTCTTGCAAACGCATTCACTCCACATAACTACTTTTACACACTCCACTCGCAACCTCACACCAAACCAGCCAAGTTGATGCTGCTCATGAGAATCAAATGCATTTCTCTTGCATTTTTACTTCGCTTCTGAAGTGAAGAAGAGGGACAGGGGATGCACTATATATTTTTTGTATCATCAGACCTTTTCCGTGTCACAATGACCAAATATCTCATCCTATCCTTCTCGCTCTTTCTTCCAAACTCAAATGAGTTTTACTATACTAAATGGATAGATGTTCTTTTTCCTATGAACAACGAGTAATAGGAATATAATGCCGTAGTTGCTTTTCTTGTCTTGGTCTTGGTTGTAAATATTTTGGATAGTAGAAAAAGTTTGTTCTACCCAAGCATAAACGTATATTCCTTAAAAGTTGGAAGTCGTCGGGTCTGGTTTTGGTTCACAACCTGACTTAATACTTACATTTTAACTTAAAAGGCAAGAAGCATGAAGAGCGTTTAAAACCCAGTACAAGTTTAAACATCAAATATATTATTTGCTCCAGCTCCAGCAACTCTTCTGGATATGATATGCTGCTCTAGCTAGCTTATTACATGGATGAGCTCTCATTCTCAACATCATGAGTTTGTCCATAGCAAAAAATAAATAAATTTTTCCTTTGTTGCTTTGCACATTCACTCGCACTACTTTACATCGTATGTTATATCATGCTGTTTTGATGTGTTCTGGATAAAAAATAATTAATGCATCTTATCATGCTCAAATCAGGATAAAAATATTATATTTCATAATCACATTTACAAAGCTCAACTTACAATAATTTGAACTACAATTGGGGTAAAAATATCTGTGTAGTAATATTTACAAAAAATTTGTACAATATTGTTTTTTACATTTTTAGGCTTTTGTCATATTATTTCCATAGTTTCCAGTGTTCCCTTTTCGAATATAGAATCCAACGATGCCACACATAAATCCTTGAATGACAGTTAGAACCTAAAAGAAAATAAAGATACAATTATGAACATTTTTTACATGCAAAACCCAAATAAAAATTTATTTAAAAATATTAGCTTACCCCAGCAATCACTTTAAACTCGAATTTAAACTCGAGAAACCTTCCATTGTAGTAATTCAGTCCTCTCATATTAAAAACTTGAACAGAGGACACTATATAAAGGGCTCCAGCAATTAAAAGCATCACAGCAGCCAACCAATGATAGCAAATATCCATTTTGGTACCAAAACTGGATGGGTTTTTAGTAGTTGCAAAATGGTAGAGGCTTCCAAGAGATAAAATGAAGCAAATGATTATAGCAGCCACGAAATATTCCTCCATTGCAAAAGGGGGACATTGTTTATAAGCGGAGCCCCTTGTGTAATAACTGTACTGATAATCCGTACTGCGAGAGCGATAACTGTATTTGTACTCATCACAAATTCTTGTGTATTGGTTGACAAACCTCCAGTCTGAAAGGAAATGCGAGGAAAGGCCGAGTCCCAAAACCACTATTCCAAAAACCTTCCAAAACACATAAAAATAAATTAACAGGAGTCATTTAAAATAAAAGCTTAAAAATATTTTGAGAGCTTACAGTGATAATGATTTTACGGACGCCAACACGAAAACGATAAGTTTTTTCACTTTCTGACATTTTAATAAATTTTTGCAACAATGAAGAGATGTGTTTTAATTAGGATTTGCTCGACTTTTGCTTTACTATTCCAACTGGTAGGATGAAATGAAATGAAGGTCGTCATACATTTCAAAGCTCAAACCGAGCTTGTTATGTTATCCTCCACAAAAGAAAATTTCCAGCGTCAAGGAAATAATCCGTTCCGCGCTTTTAACTCACACGATACGAACCAACACGTTTATTTTATGGTATATTATGTTCTGGTCTCGTTTGCGTTCTCAGACCTAATTAAACACTTTTCATATGGTAGTTTACTTTTGTATTTTGCCAAAACGCATTTTTCGCAACCACCGAACCATGTCAATTCAATAATGAATGCGAAACTACGAAAGCAGTATACATACATACATACACATTTGCTTTTGGTAGGTCACCTTGACTTCATTTAAACAACTTTTATGCCATATGCGAATGACGCTAGAAAGTGGTTCTTGAACAACCAACAACAAAACCTACCGCCCGAGGCGATGTAATATATTGTTTACATCAGAATTCAGATCAACTTTTTAAAGGAAAAAAACATTATGATCTGTGTGCATCTGTGAAGTCTACTTCGTACGTACGATTGCAATCTGCTACTCATCCATGCTTGCTGCTTGTGAAAACAAACCCGATTAAAATACTTGCAAAAAAATACATTCGATCGCTTGCCCACATGTTTGTATGTATATATGTATTGTTCATTGTTTTGTTTTTCGTCTAGACGCACATGACTTATCGAGTGGAGTGGCATAACAATAACAGAATAACACATAGTTACCACATAATCATTTTGAGTGAGTATCTTCATCAAATCTTCATCCAATCTTTTACCACCACCGTTGCGTTGCGCGTTCGCGTTGTGCTGCTTTTTGTACATAAAAATAATCATAATGTTGTAAGTTCAAGCAAGCCGTTCAGGTTTTTTTTGTGAACAAAGCATGTTTGGAAAGAAAGCTCACCTCAGTTTTTCATAGTGCCCCATAAACTGCTCAACAAGAACCGGGACATTTAAGCCTGTGATATTTTACTCCTTATGTCAGAATATATTACAGTGTTATATGGTAAGACTAAGCTAAGCTAGACTGAATTGTAGTACGCATTTACTAAGGGCAAACGAGCAAAGGCTGGAAGAAAAAGATGCTTGATTTTGGTATGCTTTGCATTAGCTCAGGCTTGGCTCATAACTTCATACGCTGTTCATAATCATCATGTCTTAGCTCTTCCATATCGTGTGTTTATGAGTCATCATCAATATTTCGCTTAGCCTGTGCCTGGCCGGACTGCCTTGACTTTGACTATTTCTTGGTTGCTTTACTGAAACACTGACATATTATACATAAACCAAACCACATCCTCCTGCATTTTCATGATCCATTTATTCCATGAGTTAAATTTGAAATCGATTTTGACGCGCTGCGTTGAATATAATATGCTTTTATGATTTTTTTTGAGTAGAGAGATAAATATATGACATAAAAATGTATGTAATATTTCGCTTTTTCTATTATCTAATTATTGGTGCAATCGGCAGATGATAAATACCTGGACTACTGATGATAAACCACATTCAATATTGCAAAGACCAATTCTAGAACTTTATATTAACATTTATTTTCACTTTTTCATGTATTTAGAAACTATTTTAATTTTGAATTATTTAAGAATAATTTTAATTTACAGTTTTTAACAGGTTGATGATGTTCTTATTCATCCTTTATAGTAAACAAAAACTGTAGCGTACATAAAGTAAACACTTGGAATTATGGTGATCGTGATCACCTGAAAAAACACTGAAATTGGTTTGAGATTTCAGCTGAACAATCAATTACAATCTACATTAAATAAATTCGTTAGTATTATATTACTCCATAACATTACTTTCGTGATCATAATCATCTCATCTTGGCACCAAATCCGTAGTAAATCTCCTCTACCTTGTAATTCCTCTCGTATGTCAACTTGAATTGAAGATACAATATAAATATTTCCTCATAATTATCAACATAATTGTTACCATAGCTACATGTCCTTTCTCACACACATTCAAACCTTTTGTATTTACATTTTATATCGCACATTTTGATAGGAAAAAATATTTTTAGTCGTTACATTATTTAACGAAGAAACAGAATTTCTAAAAGTTGCTTACAACCTCATGATAACAAAATAAATGCAATAAACTGAGATACACAGTTGTTACCAGCTCAACCAAACCACTTGATTGATTACAAAAGAAAGTAAAATGAAAAATATACGACGTACACTCAGACCTTCCACAAAATTACAATTAAATTCGTTAGTTAGCTCCACATCTCATCTTGTAATTAAACTACTCATGATTTATCGTCGTGGAGACAAATAATATGCACGACTATAGAAAAACTTGCCTCTCATGGGCACCTCCCTATTAAACCGATTGTTGGTAACAGTCTTGATCCTGATTTTCTGAAGATGAGTGAAAACCTCCCAAATATTTGAGGTGTACATCTTGTCAAGACAATCCTGAAACCGAATTTGTGGTGGAGGAGCATCCGGATCATTTTCAGATTTATAAAGAGGGATCCACATATCCAGCTCTAGTTCCTTGAGCGCAACACAAGGTACGATAAAATCCAGATTGTTGAGATGGCTCTGAACGGTGCCCAACTTGAAGATTTCCAAGTGGGGGAGCTCCAGGTTGCGGTGCACATTCATAAAATCATGATTTCTCACCCCACGAAACTCTAGCATTAAATGTTTGAGAGTATCTGCAAAAGAGGAGATGGCTTGGAACACCATGTTCAAGTCGTAAACCTGAACCCACCGGAGATTTAGGTGGGTCAAGGGCCACCCTCCAAACTTATTGTGAAGGAGTTCAATGTCGGCATTGGAGTAGTTGAATGTCCTCAGCTTTTCGAGTCCCTTGAAATCCAATTGATCCGCGGATTCAGGGGGGAAAGATGGATGATTGCCAGTGCTATTTTGAAACGAGAGATTCTTCACGGAAGAGTAGGTGAGGAGAAGAGCAGTCTCCAGGGGTTCAGGAACGTTTCGAATTCCCAGAAAGTCAAGGGCTGGGAGAGGAGGTAGTGGTTCACTCACCATCAGTTGCTTCAGCTCTGGAGTATTTGTGTGGAGTTTATCCACCCCTTCATCAACCCTGATCCAAATTGTACGGAGGTTGGGCAAGTAGCGGAGAAGCGACTGAACATAAAGGTAAAAGGTGTCTGGATCTGTGTCCTTCAGCGTGAAGACTAATTGGGCATGCCAAATGCGAGCTCCAAACCTCACCAAAATGTTCCGGAAAATGTCTCTCTGCTCTGGAATAAGAACTTCGGGGGTGAGTATCCGGTGCCGGTGGGCAACTCCTCGAGGGGCACGCAGCCCCTGGTCCTGCTCAAAAGTTAGCTCATGATAGCGAACCGTCCGGCTGAAGAATGGGTCGGCGTTAGGAAAACGAGATGTTCGACGAAGAAATCTGTCGAATTTGGTGAACGCCTCGGTTTTAAATCGCTGCATGGGGAGGTAGTAAAGTGGGAGGAATTGGGATTTTGTAAACTCCATGTCAGAATGGTTAGGATGGTGCTGGAGGAAGTGGTCGACGGTGGCCTTCCAAGAATGGGACACCTGGCGGAGTCTCAGGATGTCTTGGCTACTAAATTGAATCCGGTTGTCGACGATGAGGAGGACCTGCGATTTAATTTAAAAAATTATTGATAATAATTAATTTAATAATTGTTTTGCGAAATAAATATGAACGCTTGTGTTTTGTCTCACCTTTGACATCTGCTCCGTCATAAATGTCATCCTTTTTGGGAGGAGAAGCTTTCTCCATGATGCCGTGGCGTTGTAGCAGTTGGTCAGATCATTTTGATGGGTTAAATTACTAAAAATAACGTCCCATACCTAAAATAAAAAAGACACATTCGTTTAAATATTTAAATGGTTACATTACATAGTTTTCACTTATTTTTTAAAATCATGAAAGAAATAAAATATATTTTACCTCCAAGGGAAATACTTCTAATTCACTTTTTTCTGGTGGTGGAGGTTCTGGTTCTCGTTGAGAATTATCCATTATGATATGATAGAGATTGTGGTGATTTGTGGTTGTGAATAATGGAAAACGCCAGGCCACTTACTTTTGAAGTACTACAACTTGATGTTTTAAAATAATTAATTTAATTTAATTTTTTAAGTTAAATAATAATAGTTTTACACCTCTTCACCCTCTCGCACTGGGCTTGGTGGTGAGAAGTCACTTTTGTTTTGACTCAAGAGAGGAGAAGAGAGTATTGAACACATGGGGTTCCTATCCTCCAATGTCAAAGAATATATGCTTTGCTACATTGCATTGTGTTTTATGTAGCTGCTTTTCTGGTACATCTTTACCAGGAAAGCCTGTACTCCTTTGGCGTAACCCATCCCATTTCTCCAAACTTCTCCTCTTATCATTTATCCTGATTGGTCAAATTTGGGAAAGTACAAGCTCTTGGCTACCTTTGATTTCACC
This sequence comes from Orchesella flavescens, assembly GCA_964034955.1. Classification (NCBI taxonomy): domain Eukaryota; kingdom Metazoa; phylum Arthropoda; class Collembola; order Entomobryomorpha; family Orchesellidae; genus Orchesella; species Orchesella flavescens. Next base: position 4,339,725 of record OZ035954.1, read on the forward strand.
TTTCAATAGATAATGATGGCTTATGTTGACAAGTCAAGCGTAATTTTAGGTTATTCTTCGTATCCAACTACGCATATCAGCCACAATTTAAGCTTGTCGAACCCACAAAACTTCCTACCGCCGCTAAAACTGACGAACGCATAAATATTAACAAAACCGAGTTGTAAATTCACCACACTTACAAAAATTACTTATGAATATCGTTATTCACAAAAATTCTCCGCACTCATGGCGAACCTGCAACAATTAAATTGATTTGAAAATGACTCGGCTAGCTATAGTGAGTTTCATCATTTATATTTAATTTAATGGACCTATTCAATTAAATATGAAATGATTAAACAAGCGAGAGCGAAACGATTAAAGGAAACAAACTGTTATAGTATATCTCCTAAAAAGCAATTAAATTACTCAAAAATGAATAACAGCATTTAATTCAAGGGCAATTATTTCAAGCAATGTCTCCAGTAGAATAATTAGAAACTTTTGATAATATGGTAACGTAAAACATTGCCTATCGCACCTCCAGCTCCACCACTTCCACCCGTTCCCTCCAAGCGTATTATACAGATAGATTATATAGATAGGTATAACTGACACTGAGAGAGATAGATATACATACAATATCCAGCCCCAAGGCAAGTGAGAGATATGAAATGATGATGAGCTCAGCTATCCTCACGCAGAAGCATGCATATATAAATGTGTATTGTATATATCTACGTCGATGTTGTTGAACTGGAATGGAGTGGAGGACTTGTGGCATAATTTTTGGGTGGCTTCAGTTGAACCAAAAAAGCACAAATGATGAAAAAATGCAGAGATGTCATTTATTGAAGAGAGGTATTGAACGACCTTCATTTCACGCTTTCAATTGCAGATGACCGGTTACTTCAACATTTTTTTGATTGTAAAAATCACTTCCTGATCAAGTTCAGGTTGTGACGTGCATTTAATTTCCAGGTGCATGCATTTCTTTTCATTTCTTCTCAACGGTAAGGTAGGAGAAAAGCATTTAGAAGAATGTCCTAAAAAAATTACTACCCAAAACTACACTAAGATTTTATTAGTAAAGAACAAACCCGTATTCACACAAAGAACTTTATCGTTATGGACCAAAGAAGCAAGATATTTTCTGAGAATGTTTCAGAATATGAAATATATATGTAAAATGGGATATGAACAAAAATATTTCTTGCGTCTTCTCCGTCATTTGAGGTTTATGTAGCAGATATATGAGCTCTGGCATGGATAGGTAGGTACTTGGACCCTTTTCTCAAGCAAGGGAAAAGCGATGGATGGGAGGATGGGATAGAAATTTTTTCTCGTGCATTCACTCATCGTCAGTATGTATAACAGACGTATTTACATAAAAATCTTACAAGAAAATATAATATGCACATACAAACTTTTTTTTTATTCCAGTATTTATTTTCTTTTTAAAATGGCTTTTCCATCAACAAATCAAAATGTGAAATGCATGGTTTTACTTTTAAACAAGTGCTACAAATAAATGATTTTCCTGGAGTCGTTCCGATTTTCATGAAATTCCTGCATTTATGCGCATCTTTTCCTTTTGAATATAATTATGACTCTTGTTTGACTTCCTCATGCATATGATATTGAATACGTTCATTATTACACAAACTTGCTAACGGAAGACAAAGGTCGCAACTTGATATTCATGTCGAAATCCCTCACAGAAAATATTTTGTGGATCATAATCCTCATCATCTCCATATATATTCTGCTTGCCTTGTCAGACTTTCCATTTGTTTGATTTTATATGCAGGAGGAATTACAGAGCACATTGGTGCACATGAAGCAGGACACGGATTCTTTTTCGACTCGGAAAAGTTCCTTAGATAAATAAACTAGAGCTAATTTTTTGGCTTAATGTTCATGCGAACAAAAAAAGAATATTTAGGCGGGGAATTTTGTCATAAAAGTTCAATAATTTATTGGAATATTAATATTTGTATCAATTTATTTTCAATAAAGATAAAATGCATATTATGCATCAGTTTATTATAAAACTTTCACACAATTATCAAAGGTCTTGAGAATGTTGCAATCTTTACATTTTCATTTTCAAAAACGTTGATTTTAACCAGTTTCTGACATCCATCCCAATATCGCTCTTGCTCTACTTCCGTCTTTGCTTTATCCTTGCCACCAGCTCCAGCCAAACCTGGATAATTGCTGGTTTCGTCAATACGGAGGAAATTCAGAGTCTCCAAATTTGGCATTTGTCTCAGCATATCTTTCACTGTGTCCGTTCCCTCCTCCTCCAGATTTGGGTAAAGAATTGAGAAAACTTTGAGTTTTGAGAAGATCACGTTATTTCTTGACCATCGCTTATCATCATCATCATCCACTTGAGCAGGAGAATGTGGACGTTCTGGAGAAGAGTAATACTTAAGGATAGATTTTTGAGTGCCTCCACATCTCGTTATATCCATGTGCAGCTCAACCAGCGAATCAGCAAACGGAGCCAGTTGCCCTTGAACCATTTGCAAGTTCATGAGATGAAGATTGTCATCTTTGAACGGGGAAAATTGTGCCAAACAAAGACATTCTAGCTTAGGAATGATCAAAGGGCCGAGAGTAAGGTTGAGGTCCTTTGCACCCCAAGTTGAGAACCGTTTGAGGCTATTAAAATTGTGTTTGGCTCCCCACTCAAGAATATTTCCGTCCAAAGTCAACAAGTGGTCCTTATAAGGCTCTAGAAGCCAGTCATAAATGTTGTGATCAGTATTGGGGCCTTCGGAGTCCATGCTCGTGGAGAGAAGCCGCAGGTGCCGAAGCTGGGGAAGGGGAGGAAGGTGGGAGGAACTGGTCACTAAATTTCTCAACCAACAATCCCTGTCTTCTCTTCTAGACGGGGCGATGTAGACCCGAATAAATGTGAGGGCGATGAGGTTCGGGGTGTGATGATAGGAGATACTGAGTTGTATCAGGCATAAGCGGGTGTTTGGTCTAGTGGCATGACAGGGGCGCGCTAAGCCTTTGAGACTGGGTTCGATTCCCAGTAACATCCTTAGCTTTTGCCTGATATAACATGGTGGCTGAGAGAGGAGAGAGAACCCTGACGAGCACTCGAAGCCTCAGAGCTGAGAGAGGAAAAAGGGGGAAGATGTAAGACCTAGATATGGCATGACTTCCTTCTATACGGAGAAGAAGCTTGAAGGGGAGATGTGATGATAGGAGATACTGAGTTGTATCAGGCATAAGCGGGTGTTTGGTCTAGTGGCATGACAGGGGCGCGCTAAGCCTTTGAGACTGGGTTCGATTCCCAGTAACATCCTTAGCTTTTGCCTGATATAACACGGGGTGTTGCTCAGGATCCCTCCTAACTTTTCTGGGGAGATCTGAACCCCAACTAAAGTGAGGGAGTTGAGGTGGTGGCCCCACTCCCGGAAAAAACTGTGGATCGGCATCCACTCTTGGGTAAAAGTTGGGTCGTGCTCCGTAGTAATTACGAGGGACCTTGAAGGAAAAGGGTTGGTGTTGCTTGTGCTCTTGGAGATACGAGGGGGACAGATTACCACCTCAGCATCCATGCTGTAGCTCGTTGAACCCCGCTGCAGTTGGAGTTTCGAGAGGTTAAACGGGAGCTCCACTAAAAGTCGGTCCATACTGAGCTCACAGTTTTTCCAGGTGTTCAGCCTTTTCTCTTGGAGGAGGGTATCCATTATAACTCTCCACCGGGGGTGGACCAACCTGGAGGTTAGGAGGGAGTCTTTTATACCAGCGTAATCTGTTACATCAGTCAATTTGGTGAAGATCATTCGCAGCAACTGAAAGCAAAGGAAAATAGCAAATATATTTTAATGAACTAACACCAGGGAAATGTCTTTCATTCACCGATTAAAATTTTCTTTCACCACCTCAGGTGGAATGGTGACGCTCCAGCGTTCACTGAAATCGTCAGGTTGAGGTGGTGCTGCGTTTGTACTACTTTTCAGTCCTTCTTCTGACATGGTAAAATTAATGTTAGTTTAAATTCGTTTGGTCTGGGTTTCGGGCTTTACTTTATGCACAAAGTGGTAACTAAACACAATTTGTATTCAATATTATTGCTGTGTTTTGAAATTAAATAGGAATGAACACATTATTTTATTACATTTTGAACACTTTGCTCTTGCTCAAAGTTCAGGATGTTATTGCTCCGGCTCTTCGGAATGAAATCAATATTACTCAAAGTCAATGGCAAAGAAAAACTCAACCTCAGCTGTTTGCTTTTGATGCCGTGCAAAAAATATGTTTTTTGTTTTGTGTATTTTAATATCACAGTAGTGTTGAAGTAATCTCAAATCTCAACTCTACACTACTCTTTAACATAATTTAGGAAAGTAATTGTGCCTAGTTCTATGGAGTTTCATAATTTTCTTAACTTCTTTTTACTTCACAAGAAATAGTTAAAAAAAAGTGTGAAAATGGATGGTGAAATGTTGTCAAATTTGTGTCTATTTTGCGCCTGTCCATGTTCTTTTTCGATAACCTCAACCACCCCTCCACAAGTTGCTCATGATGGAGCGCAAGGGAAAGAAATTAAGTTTGAAAGTGAACCAGAGTTGATAACTGCTGATGATTATGATAATCCTGTTCCTCCTGCTAGTTTTGTTTCACCACCACCACCACTCTTCTTGAAAGAGGATTCTCTTACTTTAGCAAAACAATTAAAAGTTATCTTTATTTTAAGCAAGATTCTGGGTATTCAAAATGACAAACTTTGTCAGTTTCTTGAGAAGCCGGAGGGCCATCTCCAACCCCAGTTTTGGATGACGGTGTGTGACCCTTGTGAGCAAAAGGTTCGGGATCATTGGAGGATTTCAAAAGAAATTGCAAGACTGAAAAGGGAACAGGACAAGATTGGAATGGAGTTGAAAGGTCGGATTTATACGACCAAGGATATCCAGTCAGAAAACAGCACAAGTAACTCAATTTGGAAGGAGGTTCGAGAGGGCGTTTCAAAAGGTAAAAGTTAAATCAATTTGAATAAGGTTTAGAAGAAGAAATACAAGAAAGAAGTAAATACATAAAACGAAAATATAACTAGTATTATTTGTTTTTTATCTGTTTCTACAGAACTTGCAACCTCCGCCACGACTGTTCCACATCCACCACCACCTCCAGCGATTGTTATTGAAAATGATGAAAGTTTGGAGGAAATTTTGTTCACTCAAGTCAAAACTATTTTACCTGTTGATGATGATGATGATGACGAAGAAGAAGATGAAGACTCTCGTGAATATGATACCCAGCTCAATCCCACCTCAAGTGAAATGTTTATCAGTGGCGATCTTTCAAATGACGAAGATGATTATGAAAAAGCTTATCATTTTGGTGGTGGTGACAATCCTAATTTCTCCTTCAACTTGGGTGAGACTCATCCTCCTCAACACGAAAAGCAAAATGAGTCACAGGCACAACTGCCGAAGAACTCTGTCAAGGATGTGAAACGGTTAACTAACGGCAAAATAAAAACTTACCCCTTGGAAGGTGTTGACCCCTCAAAATACCCAAAATATTTATGGACCAAGGAGAAAATGTACAGCCTGTATAAATGTCTTGAGTGCTCCTTCCACACAGGAAATTTTGGCAAAGTATTCAAGCCTCATCTCGAGCTTCATCGACCGGGCTCCAAAGGAATCTCATGTGAGTTATGTGGATGGCTGCTGGAGCCTCAAAAAATGAGACGCCATAAACTCTATTACCATACGAATGGTGTGGTGAAGAAAAAGAGAAAGTATGCAAGTCCCAGGTTACAATATAAATGTGAGGAGTGCGGGGCGCAGATATTGAACAGGTTACGGGTTGAAGAGCATCAGAAACTTCATTTGGAGGGGAAAGGCGTACAGTGCCAAAAATGTGGATGGTTGTGCAAAAACATCAAGTATCATAAGAAAGTTTGTCATTCGGCGCACAAAACATGATAAGAAGGAATTTAGGTTTTGTACATAACATTTATTATTATTTTATTGATTCGCTAATAATTCTAAGAAATAAATCAAGTTGGCAAAATATACAAACAAACCGCTCAACCAATTATTTAATTGGCAAGAACGTTCTCATTATTCTCACGGTTATAAATTTTGGTAAAAAAAGCTTCTTTTTCAATTTCCATCCTTGCCGTAATTTTTTTCAACCTTGGACAAATATCCTGATATCGTTCGTCTCGGACATGCCACCTCATCTCACTTTTCCTATGATCAATTGCCCTTGACCAATTATAATTGTATCCCCTGTCTCTCCAATGCTCATCGACTCTGAGAAAGTGTAAGTTTTCCAAGTTGGGAAGAGCCCGGAGCATATTTTTGAGCACCACCACTTCCTCTGGGAACATGCCGGGATAATAAATTGACAAAGTTTTCAATTTAGAGAAGGACGTTCTCGTCGTGGACCACTTGAGTTGGTTATCTTCTTCATTTGAGGAATACAGAAGGATTGCATTCTGCATAAATGACCCTCCCGGCTCTGGCTCTATAATACCCTCCACATCCACAAAATCCAGAGTGAGTTCCACCAAAGTTTCAGAAAAGTGAGCAAGGTAACCCTGAATCTTCTGGAGAGTGACTTCATCGGGGCCATATTTCAGCTCAAAATTTCCCAACTGAAAGCACTGAAGGAGAGGAAAGGAGCGGGGAGCTAAACTCCTCATAAACCCACCAGACCAAACTGATAAACGGGTCAACTTTGGGAAGGTAGAAGGATCAATGACACTATCCAAATGGTCAGCATCCAAAGACAAGAGCTGTGATTTATACGGGTACATTAGCCTGTCGTATAAAGTTTCAAAGGAATTACCAACGTTCATAGCAATATGACCCTTGAAAATACGGAGGTGCTGGAGCTCAGAAAGTTCTGGAAGGGGTGGGAAGTAAGGGTCGTCCGCTGTACTTTCCCAAGTTGAAGGTACATCATATATTTTGTGAAAATTGAGATTTTGAAGTGTTAGAGCTTTTAAGTGAGGCGTACTCTCCAAAATCTTTTGTAACTTCACCAACTGAACGTTAACCGACGAGATAACGAGAGATGTGAGATGGTGCCCGTGGAGAGAAAAGAATTTGGTGACGCTCGTAAACCTGTCTGTTTCAGTGGGTTCAATTCTTGATTCAAATGCAAGAGTAAGGGACTTTGCAGGAAATGGATTGGATGGAGGAGATGATTCTCCTTCACCAAACGCAGGTGGATAAAGTATCCACTCGAGACCGCAACCTCGTTGGGATGTTATCAGTTGAATGTGCGCGAGGTTGAAAGGATGTTTTGCTTCACACAAGGCTTTCATGGAAAGGTCACAATGGTCCTTCCAGGTAGCCAGACACTTTTCTTCTAATAATTTGTCCATCATAAGTTTCCATCGGGGGTGGGTTCCCCGACAGTTGAGCAGGTACTGTTTTTTCAACTTAAACTCGGAGAAAAAGGATTTGTCTTTATCGTGGGAAGCAATCAGAGTTTCAAACAACATCCGAAGTACCTGAAAGTAAATTCGACATTTTATCAGCAATTAAATTATGTAAAAGTACACTAAAAAATAAAACTGAAATTGTAAATTCAAATATTCACCTCAGGTGGAATTAGAATGCTCCAGGCAGGTGATGTTTCATCTTCACATTCCTCAGAATCATTAGGTTGTTTTAAATCTGCGTTTTCCTTTGCTTCGCTTTCCTCCATTATATTAAATATCTTGACAGAGTTCCTTAATTAAACAAAAAACAAGTAAAATGTGAGCTGAAATATTTTGTACGTAAGATGTTTCTGTGCAGAGCAGGCTGATGTTGTGAATGTGTATATGATAATAGATTTTGTGGTAGTGCTTGCAGAGTTGGGCAGAACAACGTGGGCTATTATCCAATTTCTTGGCCCGTTGGCTAAACCTGAATTTGGCGTACCTGATGAGCCGAAGTCCAAGCTGACCAATTAAATTTGTGTCTCCAGTGGGCTACTCAAATTGAGTATCACATTATTTCATTTTCATCAATTGGTATCATACCATACAACAATTCATATTTTCAGATTGTAAAACCAAACCGGTGAGTTGACGTAGTTCATTATTCACAGCACAAACAATTTGAGTTAGTAGTTGAAGAGTTACACACTTACAACACTCCAGTCCTGCAACTTTTAAATCATTAAGTGTGCGTCATTTAAAGTGTTTTCGTGACAGATTTGTTACAAAGCGTTCTGTTGATACTGCACTAAGAATACCAGGTATTTTGTACCGTGAGGCATTTGTCAATGTCACCTTTGACGCATGATGAGCTTATTCAATATATGGCGAATAATTGTCAAGTTTTACACGTTAAAACGAAGGACCAGGTGACCTTACTTGTCATACATACAATATAAACAAGCGCACTTCTTCTAAGCGGCCAATTAGACAACCACTTCACACTTGAAGATAAATTGCATTTAGGAGGATAACGTATTTATGATTATCACCATCACAAGTGTCAGAAATCCAAGATACCAACCTGAGATCTTTGCTGTTGTTATCATGCCCACCCATGCAATGCTTACTTTTTAATAACATCATCACACATCTCTCAGTGTACCCCAATACCTTGAATGTAATTACGCGAGCTGTGTCTGTCAGCATCTGTCTGTTACCTATATAAACAATCGAAAGACTTGTTTGCAGATAAATTGATAAATGTCATTAAATTGAGAAAGTGCTTCAATATTGTGTATGATTTGAGTTTGAGTAAATGCCTCAACACATTGGTTGACTCTCAAATGCCAAAAACAAACTTTTATATGTACTTCACGGTTTTCGGTGTGTAGAAGAAATACTTGGCTGGCTTGAGGCTTGAGGGCACTCAAAATAACTTTGATCATAAAGGGAGAATTGTTTTTCGTTAATTTATTGCAATTCGTTTTGTTATTACTACTAACTCATCCAAGTGGCCACGGCCACCCCAAAAGGAAACATTTTTCTGTTGGGTTTAAAGCTAATGTAAGTGAAAAATACTGTTTTGTATATACGTAGGTAAATTATGTAAGTTTGGTTTTTGTAGTGATAAAAGATAAATTGAATGTACAACAATAAATATGAATTCATAAAAAAAACTTATATTTTTCCAGCTGTCATTTGCAAAGTATACATGATGAGTTTGCCTGAAGGACAGGAAGCAGAAAGTACGGGGACTAAGGATATGAGTTCTCTGCCCCCTGAGGTATAGATAAATATATTATCTATTTGAAATCCTACTTTTATCAACCTGCTGCTCGGTTGAAATAACAGTTTTTCTTGATTAACTTGCAGGTGTTGGAACGCATATTTGGATTTCTCACAGAGGAAAACTTATATTTATGTGGTCAAGTTTGCAATGACTGGGCTAAGTTGATTGAAAGGATGCCTCCAAAAATGACATGGAGCCCTTGGTTTGCCAAACAAGTAATTGGAGACGTCATGCTAACATTTCGTCACACTAACGGATCAAGATTTTCAAAAGTTGAAGACATCAATGAAATTCGTACTGAAGTGGATAAGCTTCTTCCCAAGGAACAAACAAGTAATCCCTTCATCAACAATACGGTGATTGTCAGCAAGGACACTCTCAGGGAATATCACTCTCTACATGAAAATCTTGTGAAATTCATGACACAATTTGGTCCTCATGTGCACCGACTAATATACTACCTTGATATGAATACTCCGCAGTCGTTAAATAATCTTGACTTGATCTTAAAAACTTTGAGCAATCTCCGCAGCCTAACTTTGTACAATCCAGGTGGGTGCTTGGACTCGTGTAACCTATCCTTTGTCCCTGAAACTTTGTCAGAGTTGGAATTTTTGGGCTCTTTGGATTCACGTTTTTTGGAACGTTTCACTAGAGTGCATGGACCACAAATTCAGAGTCTAACTATAAATTTGGAAGGGTTAGCAACGGTAATGAATAGGGAATTAAGGATGTTGATGAATTGGAACGGAATTGGGAGAGCAGTACAAAATTGTTCAAATTTGAAAAGGCTCAAGATTTCAGCACTTGACCTAACATACCAAACGGCTGATGATCCACAATATTTCAAAGAGTTGCGCATTGAGCACCTGGCAATTAACAATTTGAAATGTATAATTCCCTGTCAATGGATTTCGGTTTCTCAAATCATGAAAGCTATCTGCATTTTTGGGGACTCGATTGAGACGCTATCATTCTTTGGTGAGATAGGGAATAGTAAGTTGTGTGTGATGCCTAAAGAATCAGTGCCACCACGTACATCTATCCGAGTACTTAACATATTGTTGTCCGCTGCGGGAACAGAAGATTTCCCAATTTTGCTTGGAGGATTTCCTAATTTGAAGAAGTTAACACTTTTTGATAGGGAAGACACATACCGAAATAGATGGTTAAAAAAAGAAGAGCTTGAAAAGATCTGTGAGCCGCTTTGGGCTCATGTTTCTCCAAGTGTGGAATCCATTTCCATTCGGAGTCGGGTGTACAGTAAAATATCCAAAAAATGTTTTCCAACTGTATTTATTTGTGACAGATCCCAAAACTAACAGATGATATGAATTGGAGTGTTAACTTTAACATGATTTGTAAATTTGATACAAACAAAAATATATTTAGCTTCATTTAAATGTTTTGTCATGTTTTGTTATGTTGAATGGAACTAATTTTGTAGGTTAAACACATATAAAAATCATTCAATTAAAGTATCACTCTTATCGATAGGTTCATAAATTTACCACATATGTCTAAATGCAGTTACAATTAGTGTTTAAAGAAGCTATCGCCATTGCAAATTAAATTATACATGTTATTATTACAAACCATATTAGTTTTTACGCTGTGAATATGTTAAGTGTCGTTCTTATGACAAATCAACGTGATAAAAATATATGTTATGCTAGTTCAACCTGCGCTTACTTTACGTTTATTGCGTTGTGCACGTATTTAAAATCAGAATATTCACTCTGTTAATCAATCTTTTGTTTCGAAATACTTAGAGATTTTATATTTTTTTTAGTTTATAATAAAACCTCTACACAATATTATCAAAGGTCTTGTGAATGTTGCAATCTTTACATTTTCACTTTCAAAAACGTTGATTTTAATCAGTTTTGGACATCCATCCCACTATCGCTCTTGCTCTACTTCCGTCTTTGCTTTATCCCTGTCACCAGCTCCAGCCAAACCTGGATAATTGCTGGTTTCATTAATCCGGAGAAAATTAACAGTCTCCAAATTTGGCATTCGTCTCAGCATATCTTTCACTGCTTCCGTTCCCTCCTCTTCAAGATTTGGGTAGAGAATCGAGAACACTTTGAGTTTTGAAAATAAAACACTATTTCTTGACCATCGCTTATCATCATATCATCATGACAATCCAGGTTGAGCATCTAGTTCTGGAGAAGTGTAGTACTTGAGGATAGATTTTTGGGTGCCTCCACATCTGGTTATATCCAAGTGGAGCTCAATCAGCGACTCAGCAAACAGAGCTAGTTGCCATGAACCATTTGCAACTTTTTAAAATTAAGATCTTAAGTCAACAGGTGGGCTTTACAAGGTTCTAGAAGCCAGTCATAAATGTTGTTGGAGACTTCAGAGTCCATGCTCGTTAAGAGAAGCCACAAGTGGCGAAGCTGGGGAAGGGGAGGAAGATGGGAAGAACTGGTTACCAAGTTCCTCAACCAACAATCCATTTCTTCTCTTTTAGACGGGGCGATGTAGACCCGAATAAATGTGAGGGCGATGAGGTTCGGAGTGTTGCTAAGGACTCCTAACTTTTTTAGTTGCTCCTAACTTTTCTGGGGAGATCTGAACCCCAACTAAAGTGAGGGAGTTGAGGTGGTGGCCCCACTCTCGGAAAAAACTGTGGATTGGCATCCACTCTTGGGTAAAAGTTGGGTAGTGCTCGGTAGTAATTACGAGAGACCTTGAAGGAAAAGGGTTGCTGTTGCTTGTGCTCTTGGAGATACGGGGTGGACAGATTACCACCTCAGCATCCATGCTGTAGCTCGTTGAACCGCTCTGGAGTTGGAGTTTCGAGAAGTTGAACGGAAGCTCAACTAAAATTCGGTCCAAACTGAGCTCACCAGTTTTCCAGGTGTCCAGTCTTTTCTCTTGAAGGAGGGTGTCCATCACAGCTCTCCACCGGGGGTGGAAGACCAACCTGGAGACTAGGAGGGACTTTTTTATGCCAGCGTAATCAGTTACATCAGTCAATTTGTTGAAGATCATTCGCAGCAACTGAAAGTAAATTAAATAGCAAATAATTTTTTAAAAAACAGAAGACAAATGTCATTCATTCACTACTTAAAATTCTCTTTCACCACCTCAGGTGGAATGATGACGCTCCAGCGCTATCGTCAGGTTGAGGTGGTACTGCGTTTGTACTACTTTTCAGTCCTTCTTCTGACATGGTAATTAATGTTAGTTTAGATTCGTTTGGTCTGGGCTTCGGGCTTTACTTTATGCACAAAGTGGTAATAAACACAATTTGTATTCAATAGTATTGCTGTGTTTTGAAATTAAATAGGAATGAACACATAATTGTTACATTTGGAACACTTTGCTCTTGCTCAAACTCAAAAGCTCAGTCAGGATGTTGTTGTTCCCGATCCCGACTCTTCTGAATGAAATCTGAGTTTGTGTATTATACACAAACTCAGTGGCAAAGAAAACCCTAGCCACTTCTCAGCTGTTTTTTTTGATGCCGTATTTACAAAAAATATTTTTTGGTAACAATTTTTTTTCACTTTTCAAAGTCGTAGTTGACGTAGTAGTCTCTACTCTACACTTTAATTGTAATTTAGGAAAGTAATTTTGTCTAGTTCAATGACGTTTCATAATTTTCTTTTTTGTTTTTATTTGACAAGAAAAAGTCAATAAAAAGAGTGGAAATGGATAGTGAAAGTGAAATGTTGTCAAAATTGTGTCTATTCTGCGCCTGTCCATGTGGTTTTTCGATAACCTCACCCTCCACTCCACAAGTTGCTCATGACGGAGCGCAAGGGGAAGATATTAAGTGTAAAAGTGAACCAGAGTTGATAACTGCTGATGATTATGAATCACCTCAATCACCACCACCACCACTCTTCTTAAAAGAGGATTCTCTTACTTTAGCAAAACAATTAAAAGTCATCTTTATTTTGAGCAAGATTCTGGGTATTCATAATGACAAGCTTTGTCAGTTCCTTGAGAAGCCGGAGGGCGATCTCCAACCCCAGGTTTGGGTGAAGGTGTGTGGCCCTTGTGAGCAAAAGGTTCGAGATCATTGGAGGATTTCAAAAGAAATTGCAAGACTGAAAAGGGAACAGGACAAGATTGGAATGGAGTTGAAAGGTCGGATTTACACGACCAAGGATATCCAGTCAGAAGATAGCACAAGTAACTCGATTTGGAAGGAGGTTCGAGAGGGCGTTTCAAAAGGTAAAAGTTAAATCAATTTGAATAAGGTTTAGAAAGAAGTAAATACATAAAACGAAAATATAACTAGTATTATTTGTTTTTTATCTGTTTCTACAGAACTTGCAACCTCCGCCACGACTGTTCCACATCCACCACCACCTCCAGCGATTGTTATTGAAAATGATGAAAGTTTGGAGGAAATTTTGTTCACTCAAGTCAAAACTATTTTACCTGATGATGATGATGATGATGATGACGAAGAAGAAGATGAAGACTCTCGTGAATATGATACCCAGCTCAATCCCACCTCAAGTGAAATGTTTATCAGTGGCGATCTTTCAAATGACGAAGATGATTATGAAGAAGCTTATCATTTCGATCATGGTGACAATCCTAATTCCTCCTTCAATATGGGCGAGAGTCATACTTCTCAACACCAAAAGCAAAATGAGTCACAGGCACAACTGCCGAAAAACTCTGTCAAGGATGTGAAACGGTTAACTACAGGCAAAATAAAAACTTACCCCTTTGAAGGTGTTGACCCCTCAAAATACCCAAAATATTTATGGACCAAGGAGAAAATGTACAGCATGTATAAATGTCTTGAGTGCTCCTTCAGAGCCGGAAATTATGGCAAAGTATTCAAGCCTCATCTCGAGCTTCATCGACCTGGCTCCAAAGCAATCACATGTGAGTTGTGTGGGTGGCTTTTGGACCCTCAAAAAATGAGACGCCATGAAACCTATCATCATTCGAATGGTGTAGTCAAGAAAAAGAGAAGAAAGAATGCAAGTCTCAAGTTAAATTATAAATGTGAGGAGTGTGGTGCCCAGATCTGGAACAGGGCACGGTTTCAAGAGCATCAGAAACTTCATTTGGAGGGGAAAGGAGTCCAGTGCCAAAAATGTGGGTGGCTCTGCAAATCCATCAGGTATCATAAGGAGGTTTGTCAATCCACGCACAAACAATGATAAGAAGGAATTTATTTTTTGTACATAACATTTATTATTACTTTATTTATTAGCGAATTCAAAGAAATAAATCAAGTTGGCAAAAGATACAAACAAACAGCTCAATTAATTATTTAATTCGCAAGGACGTTCTCATTATTCTCAGGGTTGGCCTCCGCGCCTCCTTGAAGATCTCCATCTTCTTAATCGAGGTCGGAGACCTCGCTTTCCTCATCTTCATCATCCTCCTCATCAATTTCGTCGAGGTCAGAGACCTCCTCGCCATCCTCATCTTCATCATCAGGGTTAAGGGGGTAACTTTTGGTAAAGAAAACCTCCCTTTCAATCTCCATCCTTGCCGTAATTTTTTTCAACCTTGGACAAATATCTTGATATCGTTCAGCTCGGACATGGTACCTCATCTCTTTTTTACCCTCATCAACTGCCTTTTCCCGATCATTTCCATATTCTCTGTCTCTTCTGTTGGCCCAATGCTCATCGACTCTGAGAAAGTGTAAGTTTTCCAAGTTGGGAAGAGCCCGAAGCATATCTTTGAGCACCACCACTTCCTCTGGGAACATGCCGGGGTAATAAATCGACAAAGTTTTCAGCTTTTAGAAGGACGTGTTCGTCTGGGACCACATGAGTTTGTGATGTTCTTCATTTGCAGAATATAAAAGGACTCTATTCTCCACAAATGACCCCGGAAATACCTCTACAACACCCTCCACATCTGTAATATCCAGAGTGAGTTCCACCAAAGTTTCAGAAAATTGAGCAAGGAAGCCCTGAATCTTCTGGAGAGTGACTTCATCGGGGCCATATTTCAGCTCAAAATTTCCCAACTGAAGGCTCTGGAGGAGAGGGAACGAGCGGGGAGATAGATTCCTCATAAACTCCCCAGACCAAACAAACTGATAAACGGGTCAATTTCGGGAAGGTAGAGGAATCCACAACACCTTCCAAAGCGAACGCGTCCAAAGTCAAAAGCTGGGATTTATATGGATGCAATAGCAAGTCGTATAAAGTGTGGTAGTTTCCGACACATACACACTTCAAAATACGGAGGTGCTGGAGCTCTGAAAGGGTTGGGAGGATGTGGGTGTTGGGGTAAGGGTCCCCTTGTTCCCAAGTTAAAGGTAGATCCAAAGCTATACCCAGCTTTGTAAGCGTGAGAGCTTTTAGATTAGGCGTCTTCCCCAGAATCATTTTTAATGTTACCAAAGGAGCACTAACGTTGGAGATATTGAGGGAAGTGAGATGGTGTCCGTGGAGAGAAAAGAATTTACTGACGCTGATCATCCTGTCTGTTTCGCTGGTTCGGATTTTTGATTCGAAGGCAAGAGTAAGGGACTTTGCAGGAAAGGGGTTGAAATTGGATACAGAAGAAGTTTCTTCAGCCAATGCAGGGGGGTTGAGAAGCCACTCTAAACGACAAACACTTTGAGATGTTATCACTTGAATGTGGGCGAGGTTGAAAAGATGGTTTGCTTCACAAACTCTGCGAAAGGAAATGTCACAAGCATTTTTCCAGGTGTCCAGACATTTTTCTTCTAATAATTCATCCATCATGAGTTTCCACCGGGGGTGGGTTCGCCGGCAGCTTAGCAGGTACTGTTTTTTCGCCTTGAAGTCGTAGAAAAATGTTTTTTCTTTATCGTGGGAAACAATCAGAGTTTCAAACAGCATCCGAAGTACCTGAAAGAAAATTTGAAATTTTATTAGCAATTAAATTATTAAGTAAAAGTACACCAAAAATAAAACTTAAATTGTAAATACAAATATTCACCTCAGGTGGAATTAATGTGCTCCAGGCAGGCGATGTGTCATCTTCACATTCGTTAGAATCATTATCTTGTTTTAAATCTGCGTTTTTCTTTGCTTCGCTTTCCTCCATTATATTAAATGTTATCTTGAAAAAGTGATACAATTAAATAAAACAAAAAGTAAAGCGTGAGCTGACACACGTTGTATGTTTCCGTGTAGAGCAGGCTGGTATTGTGAATGTGTATATAAAAACATTGTGGTACTACTTGCAGAGTTGGGCTGTACAACGTGGGCTACTGTCCATTTTAATGGCCGTTGGCTAGACCTGAATTTGACGTAGTCCTGATGAGTCCAAGTTGACCATTGAGATTGGTGTCTCCAGGGGGCGGCCGTGGGCTACTCAAAATTGTATCCGGGGGCCGTGAGTATCACATTATTTGATTATCATTTATTAGTTGAGTCAACCAAACCGTTGAGTTGAGGACGTAGTTTATTTTTGACAAACAAACTACTTTCTCAGTTACAGCGCAAACAACCTGAATGAGTAGGTGTGTAGTTACAACCAGAGATGGGCGGAAACTAAGTGTCCAGTGTCCAGGTGTCCAATTTTTTTGGATGTCCAGAAATTGTTTGGTATCCAGTGTCCAGTGTCCGTGTCCAGGTGGACACTGAGTGTCATCTCTGGTTACAACACTCAAGCAGAGCTGCGAAACCAACCTACTTGTCGGTCCTCGGTTCAGGTCTTCGGTTCGTTTTTAGAACCATTTGGTTCTCGGTTCAGGTCTTCGGTTCTTCTATAAAAACCTTTCGGTTCTCGGTTCCGGTCTTCGGTTGTTTCAAATTACTGTGTGTTACAAAATTACAAAATACTCTGTATTCTTGGCACAGTATTTTGTTGCGCGAGGAATTTGTCAGTGTCACACTTGAGGCATGATCAGCGTATTCAATATAAGGCGCACAATTGTAAAGTTTTACACGCTAAAACAATGGACCACGTGACCTTTCTAGTCATGCATACAATAGAAGCAAGAGCATTTCTTCTGAACAGCCAATTAGTTAACCAATACACACATTCAGACAAAGTGCATTTAGGACGATAAAGTACTTATGATTATCACGAGTGTTATGTCATTGGAAATGATCAGAACTCAAAGCCATTTACCAAGAATGGAACCTGAGATATTTTAAAAGATTGTCCCACGGCTGTTGGCAACCTGCCCAGCCAGGTAATGCTTACTTTCTAATAACAGCATCCCACATCTCTCAGTTTACCCCAAAATCTTGAATGTAATAACGCGAGCTGCGTCCGTCAACATATGTCTGTACCTGTATAAACAATCGAACAATTTTTCAAAGTCAAACTAAAAATGCAGAGAGATTGATAACTTCATTTTTTATGTAATTAATTCTTATCCGCGCCTTGCGTGTAAACTCATCTACTCGACGATCGATTTGACTCTTGACTTAACCACAGTCAATTAAAATGGATAGTGAAATCGTGTCAAATTTCTGTCTATTTTGTGCCTCTCGCTGTTCTGTAAATCCTGCTGGCAAACAGAAGCACGTAAATTGTTTTAAAAACGAGCCGGATATCATAATACCTGATGAACAACCTCCACTTCCATCATCACCCTCTTTCTTCAAGGAGGATTCATCCATCTTAACAGCGCAACTGGAAGTTATCTTTACTTTGAAAAAGATTCTCGGCGTTGAAAATGATAAGCTTTGTCAGTTTCTTGGGAAACAGGAAGGGAACCTACAACCTCAGTTTTGGGTGGAGGTGTGTCTTTCGTGTAAGGAAAAGGTTCTAAAAGTTTGGAGGCTTTCAAAAGATATTGCAAAGCTGCAAAGGGAGTAGGAAAAAATTGTGAAGGATTTGAGGAATCAGATTTACACAACGAAAGTAATCCAGGAGGAGGAAATGACAAGTTATTTTGTTCAGAATGAGGTTCGAGAAGACGTTTTTAAAGGTAATGCGGAAAAAACATTGAATTTAAAACGAAATAATCAACGCAGTAAACAACTGTAGATAACATACATACTATATTAGTTTTCTTTGGTTTCTGCAGAATTTTCAACCTCCGCCGAAGAAACGATTACTCTACTACCCCCCAGTGACTTTGACCTTTGATCGATATGCTGAGGATGGAAGCTCTCAGGAAATAAAGCACAACCATATTGAAATCGCTTTGCCAGATGAGAAAGAAAATGATGACTACGATCATGCCTCTGATCCTCAATTTCTTCAGGGCTCAACGTACGGTTACTCAAAGTTTATCAGTGGGGATCTTCCAAATGATGAAGAACTTGACCATAACTTGCCTAATGATTTTGGTGCCAATCTACCATTAAGCTTCGACCAAGACCAAGGGTTTGCAGACGAGGAGCCAGAAAGTATACAAGAGCAGAACATTTTACCATTCAAAAAAAATCAACTGGAGGAGCAGTCCACATCATCAGGCACCAGTCATTTTAATCTCTTGAGAGGCGTAGGCCCCTCCAAACATCCGGGCTACATCTGTTCGATATGGAAAGGGAGAAACTTGTACACGTGCGCAGAATGTCCTTTCCACACGCACATCTTTCATGATTCTTTAATGAAGCGCCATTTACAGCTTCACCGACCTGGTTCCTCTGCAATCCCATGTACCTCATGTAGTTGGCTTGTGGACCCGCTGAAGATGGCGTACCACAATTTTTATCATCATTCAAACAATTCAAGAAAGAAGAAGGAGTAGCAACTGTTTCAATATATGTATGAATTTACTGAAAAATTAATTGAAACTATAACATGCAAAATAAAAAAACATAAACCAACTTTTATGATTTTCATTTCGACGTCCGAGTATCTATGTATCCCTTCGTTGTTAATTATTTTCCAAACGTTCCGTATAAAACACGCTGGTTTCAGCAACCTCTCTTTAGTCTTGGACAAACCTCATTGTAGCGTTGTGTCTCCATATGGAGGTGTACTTGATTTCGATGTACCTAAGTAATTATTTTACCAGAGACATACTCATTACCCAGAATGAATCGAAGAAAATTAAAATTTTCTAAGTTCGGCATCCACCTCATAAGTTATTTGCATCATCATCATCATCCACCTCATTCTGGCTCCTCTGACTTTTCTGGGTAGAGAACTGAAAACCTTGTCAACTTGGAAAATTCTAAATCATTGTTGGAAGGCCAGATGCAAGATGCTATGACTCATTGGTGACAAACATGATGCGTGTAAGGAAATGCCTCTGTTTCAATGAAGGAAACACAATCGTGAGTGTACTTTCTTTTGGACTTGAACCCCGTGGAACTGGTTTGGTTTTATTGAAGGAGACTTAATATTTGAATGCATCTGTTCAATGCCTGCTCTTGTCCTTTTCAAGGAAAATGTTAAGAGCTTCAAAAATAATTCTGGATAAGAACAAACTCAAGGTTTTCTTTTCTAGGGCAACTTTCCTTTAAAGAAACGAGACGGAGAAGAGAGCGTAAATGGGACTTTTGTATTATTGATGAAATGAGATAGAAACTTAGACAGAATCATAGCAGTGCCTCAGTTCCAAGGCACCACACACTTTAAGACAATCGCCCTTCAGCTACAGCTAGGCAGGTTTGCAGAACAGTAGCCAAACTTGTCAGAAAGCAAGCATTTATAATATACGCAGGGCTGTATTGTTAAGTATAAAAATTCTTTTATTTAGTATTCAATTTTTGATTTAAAATTTAAATAACAGCATGATTTTTTCCTAAACAAAATTATTATACACTTTTTGGCACATGTCGGCATAATTATAGAACATAAAGATAAATGACATTTTCTGATCTATACATTATAGCGATGAAGAGATGAGAGACAATGTTTACAGTTTTGTTTTTGAATGTTTAAAATGGCATACTAAAATAAAACGCTTCTAAACAGCTTTCTTAACACGCCTGCCCGTGGCGCAAAGTTCACCTGGCGCGTTGTCAGGAAAAGGAGCACAAATGATATAAAAAGGGTTGTAATCATAAGCTTGCAATGACACACTTACAGTTTTCAGCTTTGTGCAAACTTTCCAATATTCCGTGGCCAGAATGCCTTGCTTTGCCCTTTCAATTTGGCTTTCGTTAGGCTCTATCTCTTCAATACTATCATCGTATTGAATGAGGTTGAGCTCCTCCAAGTTAGGAAACATTTTCAACCACCTTTCAACAGCTTCTGTTTCATTTGAGTCCTCCGGATAAGTAACCGCAAACCTTTGTACGTTTGGAAACGTAGGGCACTCCCAATTATCATGTGCCGGATTCAATTCCATAGCTGAAGTTTTTGCTGGGTCAAGGTTTTGAATATGTAGGTGAACAAGTGTCGTTGTAGACTTATGGAGAAGATAAGGAAGTTCCTTGACAAGATTCAAATCTCCCACAGGAAAGTCTAATAAAGAAAGGTGGGTGACTGAAGGAAGTTCCAGAAATTGGCAATCTAGCTCATCCAAAAAAATCTTGAGGCGCTTCAACATTGGGAAGCTTTCTAGGTCCAGCTCATCATCATCACCATCATACCAAGAATCCGTTTCCAGGGTCACTAGCCCTTTCTTGTATGCCTCCAACATGTCCACATTCAAATCTTGACCCATCCAACTTTCACAATCCTTCCAATCAATCCTCAGTAACTTTAGGTGAGCAAGTTTTGCAAGTGGTTGAAAATTCACTTTGCTCCTATCACGTTTCAACACGGTCATATTGGTACGTTGAATTGTTAGCGCCTCCAAATTAGGAGTGTGACTTAGGATCCTTTGGAACGTCAGGACGCCCATGCTAAAGATATTAAAAAATGTTAGGGAAGTAAGATACTTCCCAAATTTGGCAAAAACGTCCACATCCGTCCGGATCCAATTCTTGTTATTCCTTCTGCCAACTTGCTTTTGTGTGATACAAACAGATTTTGTTGGAAGAGGGCTGGTCTTGAACATTTTAGATTTGAGAAAACGAGGGCAACGAATGTCAGTGAGTGGGGAGCTGGCTCCCGGTAACGTACGGCCCAGATGTAAAACCCCAAACCAATGTGGGTATCCAACGGTCCGTTCCTTTCTCAAGTGAGGTCTCCACACCGTCCAAAATTTGAAGGACTGCTTCTCTAACACGTCATCCACCGCGTCTTTCCATATCTGGTTCATCAATCTGCTGTTGAGAAGGGCCTGCTTTTCTTCCTCAGATTTTGGCTTCCCCTTATAATCCTCCTCGATTTTCACCTCTTTGAAAATTTTAATCAGCAACTGGATAAGGAAAAGTAAAAAGATTTTAATTTTTTTAACATTCACACTCATGCTCATTCATTTAATAAAACATATTAACAAATTAATCACATTACCTCAATTGGGAGGGTACCCCAACTAGTTGGAATATTCGGTGGAGGTAGTGGTGGTGTAACTAATTCACCCTGATCGTCCATCACAACCAGCTTCTTCGTCTTTTTTGGCATTTTCTTGGGCTGAAATTTGAAACAAAAAGCATTTATTTTTCTTTGCACTTTGCTTTCAGATTAGTTCTTATATTTCTTTATCAGGATTAGCCCGCTTTATTGCTGCTTGTTATATTATTGCAAATTTTGCTAGCAACATGTTACTTTAAAACCAGAAAAATAAAAAAAAAAGTATGTTTCTTCCTACCTTTAGGCACGATTCAATTTTAATTCAACTTAAAATTACCACACAAGTAATTAGATATCATTTGGGTAAACGATTTAAATAACACCAGCAAATAATTGTTAAAGGATGTTTCAAATTTGATAAAGGACACAGCTCACTTGTGATTTTTAGTACTGAATAATATTTAAGAAGTTTTGTTTGTTTTGGTCATGAACAGAGCAGAGCAGCGTAACTTCATAACAAGAACAAAAACACAAGAAGCATGAAAAGCATCTGTGATTGAATGGATTTACAATATGCATTGCATTGGCATTACATTACAAGGTGGTATGCTGTAAATTTTATGTGTTGATTTCGCTACTACATCCCTACGTCAGCGGAAAGCTCGCATGTTGAACGGATTCTCAATGTCCCTCCTGAAAAGACTTGGTCTTTGTTACATTAATATTAATGTATGCATGTATCCTGTTTTTATTTGGCTTTCACTCTTTTTGACAAAAATGGTTCACGTGGGTGGAATAAAAGGCAATCAACATTATGTTTGATAGCCTATCATTCAGATCAGTTTTGGATATAAGCTGACTAGAGCAGAATTTATAGTGCTGCGCTGTATTGTTGAGTATAAAAGTTCATACATCTATTCATCAATTTTTTTCATTAAAAATTATAATAGCTTATGTGTATATAATAGATACCTATTACTATTAGTATTCTAAAATAAAATTACCATACATTTCATCGCACATAACATAACGGCATATTTATAAAATAGTCCAAGTTCACGAATGTCACAAATCATAAGGTGATTAGATTGTTTTGTTTATTGAATAGGTTAGAACTATCCAGCATCACAAAAAACCTTATTACAAGTGTGATTTCATTACTATTTATTACAATAAAGGGGATTTTCACTAAAGGCGTAAATCTACATAACATCACCACTTTCAACTTCTGACTTTTATATACAAAATTAGAATCAAATGTGAAAACTAGTTACAAATAAAAAGCTAATGACATGACACTGCTACAACTACAAATTTTCTCCTTTAAAGCTATGTTGAGATAAAGTTAGCACAATTTTTACGACTTTTACTTGATGAAGGGAAAGTGCATCGTGTAAAATGCGTTGGAACCATCATCAGCTTTCATTGATACACTAATTGTTGTCAATTTCTTGCATACTCTCCAATATTGCGATTCCAAAAGATGATTTCGCACAGTCTCCTTATCATATTCCGTAGCTTCCCTATCCCCAACGGTTTCATGGAATTGAATGAAGCTGAGCTGATTCAAGTTGGGAAGCATTTTCACCAATCGTTGAACAGCTTCCAATCCTTTTGGGCACTTGGGATAAGAAATGACAAAGATTTTTACTTGTGATAATGTAGGAAACTCCCAATTATCATGTTCGGGGCTCACTTCCATAGTTGCAATTTTATTTCGATCGAGCTGAATATGTAGTTGAAAAAGTGTCGTTGTAGACTTGTGGAGAAGGTAAGGACACCTTAATAAGTCTCAAATCCCATACAGGAAAGTCTATCAAGGAAAGATGGGTTACCGATGAAAGTTGTAGAGCTTTACAATTAAAATCCTTCATGAAAATCTTCAACTTCTTTAAATTTGGAAAGCCATCCAAGTCCAATTTATCGTCCTGATACCAATAATTAGTTTCGAGGGTTGCAAGCCGTCCCTTGTATCGATTTAGTATCCAAATAAATATCTCCCGGGGGAAATAACTGTCCAACAGCTTTAAATGAGCAAGCTTTGGAAGTGGGTGCAAACTAGTGTTGCCAATAGAATGACACGATCTCTTCATTATAATACGTTGGAGCGCCATTGCTTCCAAGTTAGGAGTGTGGCTCAGGAATTTTTGCAACGTTGAAATGTCCAGATTACGGATATCAAAAAAGGTGATGGAAGTAAGATGCTGCCCAAATTTTGCAAACACGTCCACATCTTTTCGGATCCAGCTCTTGTATTTGCGTTGTGTGAGCCATACGCCCTGTTTTTGAGTGACACACACAGAGTTTGATGGGCTAGGGCTATTATTCCACGTTTTCGTCTTGAGAAAAGAAGGAACACAAATATCACTTCGTGGAGTGATGGCTGTAGGCAACGCCGGTTCCAGGTACAATTTTCCAAAGATATGTGGATATCCGGTGGTACGTTGATTGCTCACGTGTGGTCTCCACGCCGTCCAGAATTTGAGGGCTTGCTTCTGCAACACGTCGTCAACCGCCTTTTTCCACATCTTATTTTGCATCCTGGAATTTAGAAGTGCCTTCTTTTCCTTCTTGGATATGGGGTACCCGTTCTGATCCACCTCGATTTCCAGCTTGCTGAAAATCTCAATCAGCACCTTCACAAACAAGTTAAAAGATATGTTTCTTATACTTTAAAGTAATTACGTATAAAACGAAGGATAATATGTTAATTGTTGGTAAATGACATGCTTTACGATAGTATTTTACTTTGCTTGAACCAATTTTACCTCAAGAGGAAGGTCACCCCAACCAGTTGGTGGTGTTGAGACTGATCCACCGTCATTCACAGCTACTTGAGCTACTGCCTTCTTTGTCCTTTTTGACATTTTGTGCTAGAAACTGAAAAAGAATAGCGTTTAGATTCAAGTTTTGACATTATTATTATTTCAGCATTGCTTTTACAATCTTTCAAATAATTTTCTGTAGTCAATAGTACGTTTAAATTTTCATCATTGTTTGTAGTATTTTTATCTAAACTTTCTTAGTTTTTACTTTAAAAAACAAAAGTAAGTAGCTATGTTGTATGTTTCTTCCTTACCTCTAACCGCACCTGTTGACACAATTATATTCTAATGCAACTTATAAGTACGACAATAGTAATTACGCGTTTAAGAAAACAAAAACAAGAGACCCGCTAGCACCAGCAATTAATTAATTTCAAAATTGAGAAATGAAACAGCTCGATTTTAGTACTGAATAACTTAGACACAAGAAGGAACGACAGGAGATGTGACACAATCTACGTTCAACATTATGGTGTGCAGTACAAGGTATGCTGTTAATTCAAGTGTTGCTTCCACTATGTTCCTACGTCAGCAGAAAGTTCGCAAGTTGGCCAGATTTTAGCATCTCTACTCAATAAACTTTTGTCTTTGTTGCATTAATACTTATATTTGCATTCATGCAATGTTGATTTTTTTAAATAAAAGAACCTCTCTTCTTTGGTCATTTACTTCAGAATGTCGGCTTTGCTACATTATATTTGAACACCATGAGTGTGTGGATAGTACAAATTTCAAGAGTTAGTTTATATTTGGGACCTGTGTTTTTGAGGAGGAAATCAATTTCGAAATTTTGACAAGTGAGAGTGAGAGCATGGTTCCCATCCGAATATAGCTCTTGCTCTACCTCCGTCTTTGCTTTATCTCGGCCACCAGCTCCAGCGTATGTCATAAAATTCATGTTACCCGAAATTACCATGGGATTTTAACAATGAAGAACGAAGCCGTATCCACGCTACTTCATTATTGTGGACCAAAAAAGGAAGACATTTTCTGAGAATGGTTTAGAATGAAACATAAAATATATATGCATGTAAAATGGGATATGAACAAAAATATTTCTTGCGTCAACTCCGTTATTTGAGATTTATGTAGCAGACATATGGGCTCTGGCATGGATAGGCAGCAAGGAACTCCGTGTGGGGTTTTTAAGCCCGGGTTTTTAGGACTTTTTTGGGGTTTAGATATCAGAATTTTAAAAACCCAACGGGGTTTTGGACTTTTTTACAAGAAATCACATGTAATTTCTGTAAAAAGGCAAAAAACCCTTTTACGGCATAAAAAGTCCAAAACCCCGACTAATCAGGGTTTTTCCCCAATTTTTTTTAAAAACCCACCCAAAAGGCGAACCTTGATAGGCAGGTGCTTTAACCCTTTACTCAAGCAAGAGACAAGCGATGGATGGGAGGATGAGATAGACTTCTTTTTTGTGCATTCACTCATCGTCCGTTTGTATACCAGACGTATTTTTATCAAATTCTTACAACAAAATATAATATGCATGTATTTCGTATTGAACATCTTTTTCAAAATGGCTATGGCTAGTAGCTTGAGACTGAATTCAAGATGTATTTTGTGCTACAAACCTGCTCCAATTCCATAAACAAATCAAAATGTGAAATACATGGTTTTAATTTTAAACGCGTGTTAAAAATAAATAATTTTTGTGGAATTGTACTGATTTTCATGAAATTCCTGCATTTATGCCATGCCATCCCATGCCAGCATGCGCACTATTTCCTTTTGAATATAATTATGATTTTTTTTTGAATTCCTCATACATATGATACTGAATAAATTCATTAATAAACAAGCTTGATAACGGGAGACATAGATTTCAACTTGATATTTTTCTCGAAAACCTTCTAAGGCTAAAAAAGCTGCTCAAAAATATTTTGTGGATCATAATCCTCATCGTCTAGTTATATATTCCACTTGCCTTGTCAGACTTACCATTTTTTTTTTGATTTTACATGCAGGATGAATTATAGAGCACATTGGTATAAATATCTCTATCTTTACCCTACCCATATTATTAGAAAGCAAGGAGCAAAGACATCCTCAAAGGCAATGACAATGACACAGACACGAGATGTTTTTCATACACAGAGAGTACGAAAAAAGGAAACAGGAAGAAACAGTGCATTTATTCATATATGTGGCATACGTGCTTCAATTTTTGCTGCTCTTTATTTACACTGGACAAGCCATATAGAGAAAGAAATTAGCACAATATAATGTTCACATCTTGGATACATACTTAAACTTCACTTTAACTTTTAAAATTACAAAATAAAACATTTCAACAAAGTTAACCCAACTAAAACTTTTCTTTTAGGAAATTGCTAACAAAACCCCTTGGACGTTCTCTGCCCAACAATTACGAATGGTATAAAATATGGTATAAAATGGGTTGGAATCATCAGCTTCCATTGAAACACTGATGACTTTTAGATCCTTGCAAACATTCCAGTATTGTGCTTCCAAAAGAATACTCTTCGCAATTTCCATATCGCGTTCGATAGACGCCCTGCCCTCAACGGTTTCATCATATTGAATGAAGTTGAGCTGAACCAAGTTGGGAAAAAGTTTGAGGAATTCATTAACAGCCTTAAATTCTTTTACGCACTTTGGAAAAGTAACTGAAAAGTTTTTGACGTTTGGTAATGTAACACCATTCCACTTATTTTTGCGCACGGGATTCATCATACCTGGCAACATTGGGGTAAACTGAATATTTAGTTGAGCTAGTTTTGTTGTAGACGTATCGAATAGTTTAGGATTCTTGACAAAATCCATCATATTAAACACTGATATGTCTATCAAGCAAAGGTGCCTGACTGAAGGAAGTTGCAGAGCTTTACAACATGTATCACCCAGAAAAGTTTTCAACTGCTTCAACATTGAAAATTTATAGTATTCTTTGTGTTCATCATTATACCAACAATCAATTTCAAGGGTCTCAAGCTGCTGTTGGTATGTCAAGAGTATCTCAATACTGAAATGCGAACACTGATAATTCTTTTGGTAATCTTTTTGGTAATCCTTCCAATTAGTCTCCAATACCTTTAGATGAGCAAGCTCAGGAAGTGGAGGAAAAGTGATATCACCCAAAGTGGAATCACTCGTGATTTTAATGCGTTGGAGTGTCATAGCCTGCAAGTAAGGGACGTGGCTCAGAATCTTTTGGAAGGTCTGAATTCCCATGCAAGAAATATTAAAAAACGCGATGGATGTAAGATGGTGGCCAAATTTGGCAAAAACGTCCACATCCACCCAGATCCAGTTGGTGATGTTATTTGGATGCGTCAACGTTCGGCTGGCGTGTTGAGTGACGCACACAGAGTTTGTTGGGCTAGAAATATTCTTCCATGCTTTAGTTTCGAGAAAACGAGGACAAAAAATGTTAGTTGATAGGGAGCTAGCTTTAGACAACGCAGGTTCCAGGTACAATTTTCCAAAGATATGTGGATATCCGGTGGTATTTTGCTTGCTCACGTGGGGTCTCCACGTTGTCCAGAATTTTAAACTCTGATTTTGTAACACATCGTCTACCGCATCTCTCCACCTCCGATTCATCAGTCTGGAATTGAGAAGGGCCTGCATTTCCTCTTCAGATCTTGGCTTCCCGTTCTCATCCACAACAATCTTGAGCTCTTTGAAAATCTTGCCCATCAGCTTGACAAAAGTATAAAAAGATTTGAATTATTTTAACAACTGTTGCACAACATAGCAGAGTCATTCTATCAAGAAGTGGGCACATGGTGATTTTATAAATTTTTCACTTGAACCATTATTACCAAAATTGGTAGGTCATCCCAACCAGTCGGGACATTCTCAACGGATCTACAGCCCTCGTCCATCGTAACTTGCTTCTTTGCTCTTTTTGACATTTTGCACTAAAAGTTTATAAGAAAATACATATTTTTTTTACAGCTTTGCTTTCAGGGTCGTATTAATACTTGACTTAAGTACGTTTCCTTATTTTCCCCTTTCGCTCCTTATTTTTAGGCAACAAAATATTATTAAAAAATTTCCCTTGTTTGCTTACCTTTAGACACGGTTCAGCTTAAAGTAAACACAAGTAATTAAACAGAAAACACACACTCAACTCTAGCAATTATTCGATGTTTCAAAATTGATGAATAAAACAGTTCACTTTTAGTAAATAAAAGTTCTTTTTGGTCAGAACGAAAGGGAACAGTTCACAACACACAAAGGTACAAAAAGAAAGGAGGTGAATGCAATGGAATTTATAGCTGCATACATCGTTTAAAAGCTAAAAAATCTCGTTTACCCCAAATTGTGGAAGGTACAATGGGATTGTTCTACTTTTTTCTTCGTCATAATGTACCGGTCATCTACAGAACACGTTGGTATTAAAAGAGAATGAGCTGAAAGATAGGTACAAGTATGAAAGAAGAAGCAGGACGGCAGTCGGACGACTTTGCAAGGACGAGTTGGATAGAATTTCTTTACATATTCCTTCCATCCCTATCCATATTAGGTCAGAAAGGAAATGCATTCTCAGAAGCAGGGAAAAAAGACTCAGACACGAGAAGCTTTACATCCACAAAAAGGAAACAAAAAGAAACGATGTATGCCACAGCTTCAATTTCTCCTTTGCCTAAAATAAAACGCTCATGCTTTTTCACTAGAACCATTGTAAGGCCTTTGTTTTGCGTGAGCTACTCTCACATGCAGGGTTCTATTAATATTTCACATGCCTCCGCATTGTCAACTCCTTTCAATGTTCAAACAAGTAAGCCATCATCTAGAATAGTGACAAATTTCATGAAAGGGTATTGAAGAGTTTGTGTGCATTTCAAAAGGACTAGGACTTATGCATAAATTTATCTCAGTCGGATAGGATGGATAGCTGATGTCTGAGTATATGGAAAGGGTCCCAAAAACAAATCATAATATTGTTTGCTCGTGCCCAGTTCTCAGCGGTGCATACTCTAACTTTATGTTTTTTTGTCATATGTGCATTCTTTCTGTTCGCGTTCATCGGTGGAAGTAGGAGGAAATCCTTCGTTTCATTTTACTTTACTAAAATTCAAAACATTTATGTACTGAAAAATAACTGATAATTGTCACCCTCAACAAAAATGTCGAGGAAGCGACCACGACGTGGATCAAGTGATGGTGGTGGTGGTGATGATAATATTTTCTGCCACCATACCTTCTTTGAAGAGGAATCAATATCAGTTTCAGAAAATTGTGATGATAATGTTCTTGGTTTTGATTCTTTTGAAGACCAACAAGAAGCACAACCTCAACCTCCTTCTTTTGAAACAACTCACTGTATCTTTTGCAAAACGGATTGTGTAGCAAAGTTCATTGTTGTAAATGGAGTGGTTAGGAAAGTTAAGTGTGAAGATGATCTTGGAAGAGGTAGTAATAGTATTGCTGTGAAACGACAGCTAAAATCCCTTTTTATTATCAGAAATATTTTGGGAGTGAAGGTGGAAACTTGCTACAAGCTACTGAATGGCTTTGCGGGCCAGCTTCATCCGGAGTTGTGGATAAATGTTTGTAGTAAGTGTGATGCGAAGGTGGAGAATTATTATGAAAGGGTGAAGGAGATTGCGAGACTGGAGCGGAGGTCAAAGACCGTCGTATTGGATTTGAAAAGGGCAATTTGGGAGAGTCACAATAATGGTAGAGTTGGAGGTGTTGGCAATGAAGAAGAGGGAAAAACAGATTTTGACGGGGTTTGGAAAGAGATTAGAGAGGAAGCGTTGGTTGGTAAGGAAGAAACTAAAATTATACTGTTTATTTTGACACTTCAATTCAACATTCAAAATTTGGCATGACATAATTCTACAACTTATTTTCAATTTTAGGTTTCGACCCAACTCAAAATCAACCCGAAACAGCAATTGTGAAACTGGAACAAGATAATGACTTGAAAATAATGATATTCATGATACTCATGTTCTGCGTTCTTTCTGGAGAAAGCCGACATCGAACAAAAAATCCAGATGTCGTGCCACCGCTACCACCACCTACATCTTCATCATCATCACCGCATTCACCACCTTCCCCAGAAACTCACACAGGTTACTGGTTACAGGTTAATTAATTTGCCAAACGTTCCCTACAAAACATGCTGGTTTCATCCACCCACCGCCCTAAACAGTTAGCTTTAATAATCTCCGGCAAACCTCATTGTAGCGCTGTGTCTCCACGTGGAGTTGTACTTCATTTCGATGTAAATACCTTAGTGATAATTACTCTATCAGAGGCATACTCATTACCCAGAATGAATGGAAGAAAATTCAAGTTTTCTAAGTTGGGCATCCACTTCATAAGTTATTTGCATCATCATCATCATCCACCTCATTCTGGTTCCTCTGACTTTTCTGGGTAGAGAACTGACAAGGTAGTCAACTTGGGCTTGAACCATGTGGAACTGGTTTGGTTTTATTGAAGGAGACTTACTATTTTAATGCATCTGTTCAATGCTTTCTCCTCTTCTTGTGCCCTTTTCAGGGAAATAGTTGCGAGCTTCAAAAAATAGTTCTGGATTAGAACGAACCCAAGGTTTTCTTTTCTAGGGCAACCAAAATCAGGAGTTAGCAGAAGAGTAGCCAGACTTTTATCAGAAAGCAATCATTTATAATATTATACGCTGCGCTGTATTATTGAGTGTAAAAATTCACACATTTATTCATCAATTTTTTTCATTAAATATTGAAACGGACCTATTGTTATTATTCTTAAATAAAATTACCTTACATTTCATGGCATATAAATACATATTTATAGAACAGTGCAAGTACACGCATGTCACAAATCATAAGGTGATTAGATTGTTTTGTTTATTGAATAGGTGACAAGTATCCAGCATCACAAAAACCTTACAACGCTTACAAGTGTGATTTGATTACTATTCATTACGATAAAAAGGATTTTCACTGAAGGCACAAATCGGCATTTATAACCTCATCACTTTCACCTTCTGACTTTTATATGCAAAATTCTAATCAAATGTGAAAACTATTTACAAATAAAAAGCTAATGACATGACACAGCTACAACTACCCACTTAAACTATTGCTAGGTAGAGATGAAGATTTTACTTTACTTTATCTAAAGTAAAATTTTTACGACTTTTCCCCAGACTTTTACTTGAGGAATGGAAGGGGAATCGTATCAAATGCATTGGAACCATCACCTTTCAATGACAGGAATGATACGCTGATGGATTTCAGCTCTTTGCAAGTTTTCCTACATTTTGTTCCCGAAAGGAACATGTCAGCATAATTATAGAACATAAAGATAAAGGACATTTCCTGCTCTACGAGAGATAATGTTTACAGTTTTGTTTTTGAACGTTTAAAATGCCACACTAAAAACACTCATACAAAGTTTTATTTTTATGCACGCCCGTCAAACGGTTCCTCAGGAAAAGGAGCACAAATGACATAAAAAGGGTTGTAATCATGAGCTTGCACTGACACACTTATGGCTTTCAGCTTTGTGCAAAATTTCCAATATTCCCATTCCAGAATGGCTAGCTTTGCCATTTCCTTTTCGTCGTCGTTAGCCTCCATATCTTCAATAGTTTCATCGATTTGAATGAGGTTGAGCTCAATGCCGTCGGTTCATACCTTAAACAGTGTAAAAAATTTTAGTCAGATTACCCTCCTCATGGCGGAAAGAAAAATTTTTTTTTTTTAGGTTTACCCAATCAACCTAATTATTGACATTCTTCGTACATATTACCATTGTACGGCCCAACGTGGGATTTATGACGTAACTGAATTAAAATCAGTAAATGATGGATTTCCTTTGTCTGTCTGTCTGTCTGTCTGTCTGTCAGTATGTCCGTCTGTCTGTCCGTATGTCTGTACCAACCTCCTGGTCGCATTTATTGACCGATTTGGATCAAACTTCTCACATAGGTGTTATTTCTAATTCGTACGTATGGGAATAATTTACCATGAAATTAGTCAAGTAGTTCGAAAGTTATTGGGGCGAAAATATGAAATCTCATTTATTTTGTCTAAACAAGTTATGCATTCGTTATACAACAAGATGAATTGAGTCGTCATACAATTATGTTGATTATCAATTAATTTTAAAGCATTACTCAGCTACATCACTGTCCTCATTTACAAGTTATTTATTTGATAATAGCTTTCAAAGTAAAATATAATAGCTAATATAAATATACGTTGCTTATCAATCTCTCAGATCACCTTACAATGCCCAAAAGAAACCTACTAAAAATCTACTAATCAATAAATCACGAATTTTTTACTTTGAGATGCATCAGTACTGAGGTACTTGGGTAAAAGAAATAACGTTGGCATAAATCAAACTGCAAATTGTCCAGAACCTTTAAGTTTTGTATGGTTTCAATGCTTGAAGTTAGAGTTACAGATAAATTAAAGAATGTGTACAGTCAGGTTATAAAACATCAGCTTGGTTTGACTCAACACATTGTGCTATTCGAAGACATCGTGTGGAGGAAGAAACAGGCTTTTTCTTTTCTTGAAATGATATACACTTTGTAATGGGTTCTTTTTGGGTTGGTTCTCCCAATGGAATTGTAGTAGGGAATTATACTGACTAGCAATAATACGTGATTAATTCTACGAAATGAAAAGCTAATGGTGTTGTATGTTATGCCTGTAAACATTTGAATAAAATCCCATTATTGGTCTTATCAAAGTTAATACATACCATCAAATACATCGATTTTTATTTAACTACTCAATTCATCTTGTTGTATAACGCATATCTAACTTGTTTAGACAAAATAAATGAGATTTCGTATTTTCGCGCCAATAACTTTCGAACTACTTGACTAATTTCATGGTAAATTATTCCCATACGTACGAATTAGAAATAACACCTATGTGAGAAGTTTGATCCAAATCGGTCAATAAATGCGACCAGGAGGTTGGTACAGACATACGGACAGACAGACGGACATACTGACAGACAGACAGACAGACAGACAAAGGAAATCCATCATTTACTGATTTTAATTCAGTTACGTCATAAATCCCACGTTGGGCCGTACAATGGTAATATGTACGAAGAATGTCAATAATTAGGTTGATTGGGTAAACCTAAAAAAAAAAAATTTTTCTTTCCGCCATGAGGAGGGTAATCTGACTAAAAATTTTTACACTGTTTAAGGTATGAACCGACGGCATTGGTTGAGCTCCTCCAAGTTAGGTAACATTTTCAACCACCTTTTAACGACTTCCATTCGATTTGAGTCCTCCGGATAAGTTACCGTAAACCTTTTTACGTTTGGAAATGTAGGACACTCCCAATTATCAGGTGGCGGATTCGTTTTAATAGCTGCAGTCATGTGTTGGTTAGGGTCAAGCAGAATATGAAGTTGAACAAGCGTCGTTGTAGACTTATGGAGAAGGTACGGAAGGTCTGTGACAAGCATTGTTTCCCATGCAGGAAAGTCTACTAAGGAAAGATGGGTGACTGAAGGAAGTTCCAGAACTGGAGCAACAAGCTCCCCCAAAAAAATCTTGAGCTGCTTCAACATTGGGAAACTTTCCGGGTCCAGCTCATCAACATTCGCATCATCATCATTCGCATCATCATACCAAGAATCCGTTTCCAGGGTCACTAGCCCTTTCTTGTATGCCTTCAACATGTACAAATTCAAATGATAACCCATCCAGCTTTCACAATCCTTCCAATAAATCTCCAATAACTTTAGGTGAGCAAGTTTTGCAAGTGGTTGAAAATTCACTTTGCTCTTATCACGTTTCAACACGGTCATATTGGTACATTGAACTGTCAGCGTCTCCAAATTAGGAGTGTGACTGAGGATCCTTTGGAACGTCAGGACGCCCATGATAGAGATATTAAAAAATGTAAGGGAAGTAAGATGCTTCCCAAAATTGGCAAAAACGTCCACATCCGTCCGGATCCAATTCTTGTTATTCCTTCTCCCAACTTGCTTTTGTGTGATACAAACAGACTTTGTTGGAAGAGGGCTGGCCTTGAACATTTTAGATTTGAGAAAACGAGGGCAACGAACGTCAGTGAGTGGGGAGCTGGCTCCCGGTAACGTACGGCCCAGATGTAAAACCCCAAACCAATGTGGGTATCCCACGGTCCGTTCCTTTCTCAAGTGAGGTCTCCACACCGTCCAAAATTTGAAGGACTGCTTCTCTAACACGTCATCCACCGCGTCTTTCCATATCTGGTTCATCAATCTGCTGTTGAGAAGGGCCTGCTTTTCCTCCTCAGATTTTGGATTCCCCTCAGAATCCACATCGATTTTTACCTCGTTGAATATTTTAATCAACAACTGCACAACAAAGTAAATTTAATTTAAAATTTTTAACATCTGACACACATGTTCATTTATAAATATTTGTAGAATATAAACAATTAATCATTATTACCTCAATTGGGAGGGTACCCCAACCAGTTGGAATATTCGCTGGAGGTAGTGTTTGTGTAACTAATACATCCTCCTCGTCCATCACAACCAGCTTCTTTGTCCTTTTTGGCATTTTGTAGGGCTGAAATTTGAAATAGAAAGCATTTATTTTTCTTTTAACTTTGCTTTCAGAGTCGTGCTTATATATCCTTATCAGGAATAGCCCGCTTCACTGCTGTTTGTTGTATTTTTGCTAGCAACTTATTACTTTTAAACTAGAAAAAAGAAGAAAAAAATGTTTCTTCATACCTTTAGGCACGATTTAATTTTAATTCAGCTTAAAATTATTACACAACTAATTAGATATCATTTGGGTAAACGATTCAAGTAACGTCAGCAAAATTGTTAAATGGTGTTTCAAATTTGATGAAAGACACAGTTCACTTGTGATTTTTAGTACTGAATAATATGAAATAAATTTTGTTTTGGTCAAGAATCAAAGGCACAGCAGCTTCATAACAAGAACAAAAACACAAGAAGCATGAAAAGAATGTGTGATTGAATGGATTTACAATATGCATTGCATTGGCATTACATTACAAGACCAGGTGGTATGCTGTAAATTTTATGTGTTGATTTCGCTACTACGTCCCTACGTCAGCGGAAAGCTCGCATGTTGAACAGATTCTCAATGTCTTTTCAAAAAGACTTGGTCTTTGTTACATTAATATTAATGTATGCATAATCCCATTTCTATTTGGATTTCACCCTTTTTTAAACAAAAATGGTTCACGTGGGTGAAATAAAAGGCGATGAACATTGAGTATCAAAGCTTATCATTCAGATCAGTTTTGGATATAAGCTGACTAGAGCAGAATTTATATTACACGCTGCGCTGACGTGTTGAGTGTAAAAATTCATAAATGTGTCGCTTTCAGGAAAAAGGTACCACTGATGTTTTCGCTAAAGCGTGTATTTAACGTTGTAAAGCGAAAACATCAGTGGTACCTTTTTCCTGAAAGTGACACAAATATATATTTATTTACGTTCTTTATTAAATATTAATACGGACATATTATTCTTTCAAAATAAAATTATTATACAGCTTAAAATCTTTTTTTCTTTGCATAGGTGACATGACAACTATTCAGCATCACAAAAACCCATAAAAAACCTTGGAAGTGTGAGTTGATTACAATTCATTAATATAAAAGAGATTTTCACTGAAGGCACAAATCGACATAACCTAATCATTTTGACATTCTGACTTTTATATACAAAATTAGAATGAAATGTGAAAACAATTTACAAATAAAAAGCTAAGGGCATGACACAGCTACGACTACATACTTAAATTTTCTCCTTATATATGCTATATGTTGAGATAAAGTTAGCACAATTTTTACGACTTTTTTCCCCAACTTTTACTGAAGGAAGGGAAAGTGAATCGCATAAAATGCATTGGAACCATCATCAGCTTTCATTGATACACTAATTGTTTCCAACTTTTTGCATACTTTCCAATATTGTGATTGCAGAAGATGATTCCGTGCGTTCTCCTGTTCTTGTTCGGTAGCCTCCCTATCTTTAACCGTTTCATCAAATTGAATGAGCTTGAGCTGATTCACGTTGGGAAGAATTTTCAGCAATCCTTGAACAGCTTCCAATCCTTTTGGGCACTTGGGATAAGATACGGCAAAGCTTTTTACTTCCAAAAATGTGGGACACTTCCCATTATCATGTTTGGGGCCCTCTCCCAGAAGGACAACTTTTTGTGGATTGAGCTGAATATGCAATTGAGCTAGTGTCGTTGCAGACTTATGGAGAAGGTAAGGAAGCTCCTTAACAAGTCTCAAATCACCCAAAGGAAAGTCTATTAAGGAAAGATGGGTTACTGAAGGAATTGGTAGACTTTCACAATCCAAATCGTCCATGAAAATCTTCAACTTCTTCAAATTTGGAACGCCATCCACGTCCAGTTTATCCTCCCGATACCAATTATCAGTTTCGAGGGTCTCAAGCTGTCCCTTGTATCGATTTAGTATCCAAGCGTTCAAATCGAAATCCATCAATATCACCCGGGAGTACTCCCAACAAATGCTAAACATCTTTAAATGAGCGAGCTTTAGAAGTGGGGGCAAACTAGTGTTGCCAGTAGGTAGAGGCGACATCTTCATTGGAATACGTTGCAGCGCCATTGCTTGCAAGTTAGAAGTTCGGCTCAGGATTTTTTGCAACGTCGGAATGTCCAGATTAAGAATAGAAAAAAAGGTGATGGAAGTAAGATGCTGCCCAAAGTTTTCAAAAATGTCCACATCTTTCCGGATCCAGCTCTTGTATGGATGTTGTGTGAGCCATTCGCCTCCTTTTTGTGCGACACACACAGAGTTTAAAGGGCTAGGACTATTCCGCATTTTAGTCTTGAGAAAAGGAGGACAACGAATGTAATTTAGTGGAGTTAGGGCTGCAGGCGACGCCGGTTCCAAGTACAATTTTCCAAAGATAAGTGAATATCCGGTTGTGTGTAGCTTGCCCAAATGTGGTCTCCACACCGTCCAGAATTTGAGGGTTTCCTTCTGCAACACATCGTCAACCGCGTTTTTCCACATCTTATTTTGCATCCTGGAATTTAGAAGGGCCTTTCTTTCTTCTTGATGGGAATTTATGGTGCACCCGTACATACTCACCTCGATTTTCAGGTTGCTGAAAATCTCGATCAGCACCTTGACAAATAAATCACAAAAGATATATTATACTTTTTAAGTGATACAATATAAAATGAAAAATAATACATAGGCTGTTTCGGTTGGTCTAGGACATTATCCCCCCGATGACAATTATCCCCCTGGACAAATACCCCCTAGTCAAAATTAGACACTTTTATAACTACAATATCTCCCATGTGTGGGTATGATAAGATAGCCCAGAATCTTAGCTATCGATATGCTTCGGCACAATAGTCCACCTTGTTTGCTGTGGCAGTTACAACCACCGAAACAAGCATGATGGATGTTACAAAATTAAAGCAGAGGACTTGGATCCAGTTCTTATATTTGGAAGGGCTGTCGCTTAAACAAACAAAGACCAATATTTGACCATTTTTATACAAAAAGTTTTCTTGTTTAATGACTATGCAGAGATGGTATAAAAGTTTGAATCGGGTGACATGGGCCCAAAAAATAAAAGCCAACGTTTTAGAAAAAAAATTGGTAAAAGTGACAGGAAATTTGAGGACACGACAGTGGTGCTGGTAAAGGACAATTGATTGACGATTCGGAAGATAGCACAAAAAGTGTAAGGGTGTGTCACCTCTGCTGCAAACAGATTTCTAAACTCCTAAGTAAGGAAAAACTCAAATGCGCAACTCTGATCTTGACGAGAATTCGTCATTACTCCACGAAGGCGGAGAAGAGCTTTCTTGGCCAAATAATTACTGGAAATGAAACATTCAATACAACCAACTTACCACAAAAGGAGAGTCATTTCAGTGGCTAGCAAAAGTGTCAGACCCTTCAACAAAAATCCTTTGCAAAAAAATCGCCGAAAAATGCACTTTTGACTATTCAGACGTCAACTAGAATTATTCTATGAAGATTGGATCTGGGATCTAGTGCCCAGGTGAGAAATGTAGGCAAAGGTTAGGGGGTATAAATGTGGTAAAATAGAGTCCGATTCTCTCACAGACAACAAAGTTATTGAAGTTATAAAGGTGTCTAATTTTGACTCAAACAGCCTGTGTATTTTGAATGTTGGGAAATTAAATGTTTTAGGAAAGTAAATCACTTGAGCCAACATTACCTCAAGAGGAAGGTCACCCCAACCAGTTGGTGGATGTGAGACTGATCCACCATCATTAACAGCTACTACCGTCTTTGTCCTTTTTGACATTTTGTGCTGGAAATTGAAAAAGAACAGAACGTTTAAGTATATTCAAGTATTGACTTAAATTGTTATTTCAGCATTGCTTTCGCAATGACCGCGTAAAGAAATCCGACACCGGACACTTGAAGAAATGACCAGACACCTTAAATATTCAATTTTTGATTGTTCATATGGTTCATGCAAGTGTGTATGGTAAGTGGCATTTAAAGTAGATGTTAATTTAAACAATATGCCTCATTACGGGTGATCACGTGAGCAATATTTTTGTAGTTATCCCAATTTAGTAACATAAACTATACAGATAACAAACTCTAATTAATGTTAAAACATTTTGGTTTACAAGCCTAACCTACCCCAAAATTTACAAAGATTAATGAAAAATACCTCATTTTTTAACCGGCACCCAAATGGAGTTGGTTTCTATTTTTACTTATGGTGTCTGTTTGTTTGTCCGTGAGCATGATATATTCCACACGGTTGAAGAATTTCAAAAATTCATTTATTTAAACGACATCTCAGGTCAAGACCTTTCGTGGGATACGAGATGGGCGTTATTAATTAACGGCAACCAGGTCAAAGGTCAAATATTTTAGTATAGTATAGTATGACACATCAAAATGGCACCATTTACTGAGATGAGTTCAGCCATGCTATTTTAAAAGGTGTCATCACGTCAGATGCTACTCAGCTTGATATTGTAGATTTACAAATTACAGTGTGGTGACATGAATGAGGGGTCAAACACTGATATTCTGTAATCTATTGCCTACTTATGCATGCTTTTGATATCAATTGTGGTAACAACGACAAATGAAGTATTTTGTTCCTTTATCTTTGTAAATTTTGAGCAAGCAAGAGTAATCAATGACTTTTTTCTCAGATTAAAACTTAAATTTAATTTTTTTGGTAGTCTGATTATTGATTATTAAAGTCTTAAATTGCATGCAAATTTTATTAATTGACATTCAATAAACCCGACAGATCGAGATGTAATGATGTACCTTTAGAATTTCCCAATTCCCCCTCCCATTCTGAGTGATCCCCACCTCTAGATTTTTTTAATTTTAATAAGGTCAGAGGTCACACTGGGGTTACCTAAGAATTGGGAGCCCCATTAATGAACGATTCTCTCCAATAGCTTCATTTTGATGCATCATAACCCATACCTTACTATTACAAAAAATATTTGACCTTATCATGGTCATAGGTCACGTTGGGGTTATCAAAAACTTTCAAAAATAGTATCAATGATTTAGTCTCACCAGTACCTTCATTTTGATGTATCACAACCTTTACCTTGCTATTAAAAAACATTGACCAGACCTTTGACCCCGATTTGACCCGTCTTCGAACTCGATCTTTCGTTTGACCTAAGATATCGATTAGTGCAAACAGAATTTAAAAAAGTGAAACCGTTTTTGAGTTATCGTGTGGACAGACGGACGATGTCCTGAGTGTTTTCAATATATACCTAAAGGTACATAATAAGTGTAATTTGTGCAATTCCATTACGGAAAATTTATTAGTTAGGGGTAGCAATGCATTTTGTGTATTCTGTGAATTAGAATGAGATTAATTGTATCGCGTAAACCTACATTTTGGTAAAAAATAGACATATATTTTTTTAAAGCTGCTCTTGAGAAATATTTAGTCTGTATATGATTTTCACTTCGAAGAATATGTCAGATGTAAGATTAATTGATTATTTTCACCTTCTTAGATCAAAGATTAAATTTGGGAATAGTCAGATTATTGAATGAAGAGTAAATAATCTGGGCTAGTAACCAATTGATTACACATGCTTGATTTTGAAAGCAACATTTCCATGCAAATGTTTAACATTAATTAGTGTTTGTTATCTGTATAGTTTATGTTACTAAATAGGGATAACTACAAAAATATTGCTCACGTGATCACCTTTAATGAGGCTGCATTATATTGTTTAAATTAAAATCCACTTTAAATGCCACTTACCATAGTAAACACTTGCATGAACCATATGAACAATCAACAATTTAATATTTAAGGTGTCTCGTTATTTCTTCAAGTGTCCGGTGTCGGATTTCTTTACGCGGTCCATTGTCTGTAGTCAGTAGTACGTTTCTATCTTCAATACTGTTTGTTATATTTTTTATTCCAACTTTCTTAATTTTTAACTTTAAACAACAAAAGAGAATAACTATGTTTCTTCCTTACCTCACCTGTTGATACAATTATGTTTTAATGCCACTTAAAAGTTTGACAATAATAATTAGCCGTTTAAGATAACAAGAACAAGGGACCCACTGGCAATTAATTATTTTCAACAATAATTAATTGAGAAATGAAACAGCTTGATTTTAGTGCTGAATAAGTTTTGTTTAGCTCTCAAAGCAAAGTCACAGCTCATAACCACAACAAAACTGGTCATCCCACTTTGCTATATCTATACGTACGTCTATCATCCTCTTTACTATATCATTCTGTACTACACTGAAATTTACTATAGTGCTGCTATAACCCTCTATACTATACACTAGATCCCTCGTCACTATACTGTTGCGTACCCGGTAAAAAACGTCGAACAGCAATAAAATCGTCAGATTTAACCTCTACCAGCCGACTCGTGCATGCAAACATATCTACACTACATAACCGTACACTACATCTTGGACCGCGTGAAGGAACCCGACACGTGAAGATATCCGACGCGTTAAATATTGAATTGTTGATTGGTCATGGGTCATTGTTCATGCAAGTGTGTATGGCATGAGATGGGCTTTATCGGTTATTGATAACTAGGTCAAAGTTCAGGGTCAAATAATTTTAATAGCAAAGTTTACAGTGTGATATATCAAAATGACTCCATTTGCTGAAATGAATTCAGCCACGCTATTTTTAAAATCTACGTGACCTCCGATCGTTTAAAGGTCGAAATGTCTTTAGTTCTAGGCATTCAAAATTTTCAAATTTCAGTATAATTTGCACCAGGTAGCGGTTCTTTACTCCTGTTGTTTGGTTTATCTGACTATTCCTAAATTTAAATCTAATCTTTAATCTACGAACGTGAAAATAAAATAAGAAAATATTAAATTCGACGTGTTCTTCGAAGGGAAAATCTAATAAAGATTAATTTTTTCTCGAGAGCAGGGCTTCAAAATTATGTCTATTTTGGACAAACATGTAGGCTTAAGCGATACCATTTATCGTTAGATATAATTTTTGGAATGCCTGAAATGCATTCCTACTCCTAAGCCTTACTATTAAATTTTCCGTACTGAAATTGCACAAATTACTCGAATATTGCATGTTAAAAACTTGATAAATGAACAAAATACTTCATCTATCTTTGTTAGCAGAAGTGAAAGCAATAGCATGCGTAAATAGGCAATCGAGTTTACAGAATATCAGCTTTTGGCCGCTTATTTATGTCACCACACTGCATATTTTGGAAATCTACAATACAAAACTGCGTAGCATCTGGCGCAATAACACCTTTCAAAATAGCATGGCTGAATTCATCTCAGCAAATGGTGCCATTTTGATGTGTCACACTCAATGCTTTGCTAAAAAATATTTGACCTGTTTACCGTTAACTAATAACTTCAAGGGCTTACCATGATAGTAGTTAGAGAGAAAATGTCCGTAAATGATTTTGTATGGATACAAAATAAAGTCTGCATACCCAATCTAGTATTAGGCGTACATCTTTTGGTTGTATAAAACACAAGCAAAGTGAATAGTGCCCATTTACTAAAGCATGCAGTCATTACGATATTTCGGCTGGTAGAGGTTAAAGCTTACCATTTTATTGCCTGTTCGACGATTTTAAAAGTATAGTGACCAACCATATAGTAACCAAGGTTATAGCAACAGTATAGTAAAGAATGATATAGCAACGAGCATGAAAGATATAGTAAAGAATGATATAGCAACCAGGATGATAGTTATGGTAAAGAGGTGTATAGATATGGTTAAATGGTGACTGCCGAGATTGATTTGCATTATTGCACAATGTATTTACATTCAACATTTTGTGCATTACAAGGTATGCTGTAAATTTAAGTGTTGATCCCGCTATGTCAGCAGAGAGCTCGCAAGCTGAACAGATTCTCAATGTCTCCACTTAGAAAGCACTACTTGTCATTAGTCTTGTCCTTTATTGCAATAATATTTATGGTTGTTTGCATGCATGCATGCATGCATATTTGATTTGGAAGTAAAATACTTTTCTACTCATAAAACAACACAGGGTTTCTTAATTTTCTTGAATATATTTAATTTCTTACGTTTAGTTTTAGTAAGTTAATGCTAGAAGTCATTTTAAACGATTTGATTTATCCGTACAAGTAATCGATAAGTGCGTATGACCTTTGTAATTACTTTTGGGGTTGGTCGGTGTGCCATGCCCGGTATACATATAATTTATTATATTCGCAGCTAATCCAAACGTAGCGTGGCAGTATATTGGATACTGAATGTGAGATAGCAACGAAAAAGTAAAAGATTATGAAAAAGGAGGTTCATGGATGACGACCAACTTGGGTCTCAGGTGTACAAATGTGGAATTAAAATGCCAAAAATATAACGAACAGAAACTTGCTTCTGTAATATTTAATAAGAGTACAATATTTATATTTCATAAGAATGTAGGTTAATCTGTAGCAATCCAAAATGATAAAATTTCTTTTGGGATTCCTCAAAGCTAAATGTATTTACAGTTGAGTTCCATTGAACTTGCGTTGTTATAGCTTAAAATATAATGAATATACATAAGAATCCTAAACAAAAGGCATTTATCACTTATCA
This sequence comes from Orchesella flavescens, assembly GCA_964034955.1. NCBI lineage: Eukaryota > Metazoa > Arthropoda > Collembola > Entomobryomorpha > Orchesellidae > Orchesella > Orchesella flavescens. Next base: position 4,383,014 of record OZ035954.1, read on the forward strand.
TTTTGTCATAGCCTTCCATCCTCCTAATTTCCTACAAACACTTAAAAGCATTTACTCTACAAGAGTCTTCCACGGCAGTTGGGTGCTTCGCAAGCGCAGTACACAGCATTTTCTGGATTGCTGTCATCAATTTTGTAGTTATAATCAAAAGTCAATTCCCAGCCAGCCTTAACAACGCAAGCTGTAAAAAATGCGAGCGTTGGAAAGTGAGCATCCTTTGAGTTGACAAACGCCTTCTGAATCTGTGCGCTGGGGTTGCAAGAATGCTGAAACATAATAAAATGACGCAAGGTTGTGGTTATGGTTTCTCTCCCGGTTTTCTAAATACTTCATAAAAAGTTGACAAAGTTGTAAACCTACATTGATAAACCGAGCAACATTTCCTTTTAGTTTGGCATCAACTGCATAACCACAGCCATTACCTTCGTTGGCAAGTAGCAATGTCGCATAGTACGTACTATCATCTCTCTAAAAATATTAAGGGGCAACAAAGATAGTTTATCACGCAACTTTTGACAATAAAAATAAAATTTACCAACACAAAAAATAAATTAAAAGTTAACCTGCTCTGCCAACGCTTCATCGGTAAAAATTTCCCCAGGATAGGTACAAAGAAAAGTGCCTTCGGGCATGTCATGTAGGGCTCTTACACCCCAACCCTTTTCCCCAGTTTTAAACATCTGCAGGGGCCATTTCATTCCTCCCTGAACCACTCGATTGGCACAGGTCTCATTACAGGCGCATCTTTACGCAAAAAAATAGAATGATAAATTAAGGATCCTATCTCATTTATCATTAAAAATATGAAAGAAAATACATACTTGTTGCCACACTCATGATATCCATCTGGAGGGTAGCACATGAGCCTCCTGTTTTCGTAAGTCTTAGTCTTACGGGTTTTTCCAGTTGCCTCCTTTACCAAATTCCAACAATAGCAAGAGCCCGTGCAATTGTCAACACAAGCACATCCAATTTGAGAAGCTGATAGTTCACTTGAATTAGAAATATCATCGGCAACTACTACTGATTCTGTAATATACTCAAAATCCGGCACGGAATCTTGAGCATTTGAGCTGACAAGTTGGATGGGTCTTGCTTCCTTTCCGTCTGAGATGTCCTGAAAGATTTAACATTCCCCGATTTTTACTATAATTATTGTAATTTTTCACAACTTTTTTGTCCCCAAATATGTATGTTTTTATTTTTTAACTTACCTCCTTTTTAAGTTCATTATATTTTGGCACAAACTCGTCGAGAACGTTGACGTCTTTTCCAAAGTAGAAAAAGTCCACGGGAATATTGCTGCTTGTTACGTTCAAGTAGTTTCTGAGCTTCCTATAATCCTTCACCTTGACTCCACATGGCGTCAAGTAGGTCACTGAAGATGCATTTACATTCCTAATTGGTAAAATTTCAATCTTTAAGTATTTTTGGTCAAGTACAAAGACATTATTAGGTGCAATGAGAAAAAGTTTTTATTTTCCTTTACCTCGACCATCCCAAGAACAGTGGTATGACTAAAGGGCTCAACTTTTTCATCTCTTCGGATAGAACCAGTGGAATCACACAATCAGAGGTGCATTGGTGTCGGGTAAATATTCGCGGTTGAGGAACATTTGCAGGAATTTTCACTTGCTAACAAAAGAAATTAAATATCTAAGTTTCAATCGATGCACATAATTAGCCGGCTTAAAAATTAAGCAAACTTTTATTTATATAAAAATAGACCTTAACAGTTCCTTCATAATCCACTGGAAGATCTGGATCTGGCTTCCCTGAAGCCTTGATAGTTCTGGGATTGCATTTTGAACGAAACCTATCAGAACCACTAAAGATCCATTCAATTCGCCCATCACTCTGGAATTGAACCTTTAGCATCGAACAATCCTTCTCCATGACTCGGGCTAGGAACCAGTTTCCTATTCAATAAACATTAAAAACAATCATGCATTAAAAAAGGGTTTCTAATAATTTATATTCATAATGGATTTTTGTTGCATAATCTTCTCACCATTCCACTCGACATGAACTAAGCTCTTTACTTTTAAGTTCACTAATGGCCATTGGGGGAACTCTTTGACATATTCCTTGAGAAAGTCACAATTGTGTGGGTGAACGTCGTGCCAAAACAATTTTGAGGATTTGTAAACCATAAACACTTGACGGGGCTCAACATACTGAGCATCACCATTGTCAAAAAATATCAGGTATCTACAAAATAAGTTAGTATTCATTTAGTTTTTTATTCCAAACAATGAAGTGTTAAACGAAAGAAAAAAAACAATATTTGATTACCTGTTTCCATTGAGGGATTTCGCAAAGTCTCCAACAGTTCCTGAAATCAATTCGTGACGAGAAGTATACTTCCCGTCAAGACGTCGTAAAAAGCGACGAGCAACAACTCTGAACCCAACACCAAGTGTGTACGGGCAAGGGATAGTGTAGGCCATTTCTTTCAAAATTAGTTGCGTTGGCTTTATCTTTAGCCCTTGCTTTAATGGGGCTCCATCCCTTCCCTTTGGCTGGTATTTAACGATGTACTCATCCTGTAAATATAAAAATTAAATGAATAAATGTAATGATTCAAATATTATATTTTGAACTACATTTTGATATCAATATTAAGCGAGGTTTCATTTTCACCTTCTTATTGAACTTATTCAACTTCTTTCCAACCACCTCTGCGTCAAGCCAAGGATGTTTCAAACTTTTGGTCAACGCTATCGCGTATATTTTGTCCCCTTCCTTTGGGGCAGGTCTTTCAATCAACTGTGGCGTCGGTAACAATTTCAAAATCGGTTCAGGTGCTGGTAAACCAGCACTGGAAGATGTTGAAGGTGAAGGCTCAGACATTCTTTTAATTTTTTGAATGCCGAGTAATTTAAATTTAATTTTTTTGTTGAAAAACTTCAGGTTTGGAATTCTGTATGTACGTGTGGAGTTGGAGTATGTATTTACAAGCCTTACATCACATGCTATAGTCTACTTATGCATAACAGCAGCAATAAATGAAGGAGTGCAGGGCAGTATGCAAATGTACATAAATATTCGCAATTTATATATACATATATCATTCTCGCGAATATTGACTATAGCCAGTCTCTGCATACTGCTCTACATATATTGTTCTGTAGCATGAGATGGGGATGGGAAAAAAGTGAAGCTGCATGCACGCCACGTCTTCATGAGTCATGGCTCATGAGTAAGCTTATAGCTTCATCATACTCACGTGAGCAGTTCTTGGGAGAATCCAAACCAGGCTGAGCTGGGGCATATTGAGCAGATATTTACAAAACTTTGTGTATAAGCATTTCATGCGAGTAAATATTCTAGTGATGCATTGTAGTAGCATGCAAATCAACGAGTATTAAATTCATAAATTTATATTTTGACGCTGGGGTTGAACAATTAAGTATGCACAGAATATTTGTGAAGCCATGTTCTCAGGTACTCAGCTTGCTAATACTTTATTTCTCCTACGTGTTAAGAATTATTAAGGAAGCCAAGAGCAGGTGCCCCTGTGTTATTTTTCAGATCGACATCATCATTTCATAAAATGTTACTCAGATTACATTGCATTGGGTTTTAACACAGAAAGTAGCCGTATCCACATCCACACCACTTCAACTTTATGGACCAAAATGGGAAGATTTTTTTTGAGAATGCTTTAGAATGGAATATGAAACTGGACATGAATAACTATATATCAGGGTAGGAACATGTAAAAACATATTATGGAAAAACAACATGGAGAAAACATGTATTTACATGGAGAAAAGAAAATTCTTTTCTCCATGGATAAATGTTTTTACATGGAAAAATGGATAAATGCTGCTGGACTAATCAAAAACTCAGAAATAACACTCTGGTGAGATACGACTTCACTTATTTTGTCGAGCGTTGTGTTCTTTCATATTTTCTATAGTTGAGAATATACATAATACTGCGTCAATACTCGCTGAAACTTATAGTTATCGTTAGTATAATTTAATCACCCTATCTTTGAAAATAAATTCGATTGGAAACTGCTAAAAGTTATGATGGAGTATCTTAAAAATCACTGAAAAGGAGTTCAGTCTTGCTACTCCGAGTATAAATGTGCATTTTAAAAGTATTATATCCATTGTAGAGTGTCTAAAACATGCGAACGGAGTTTTTCCATGTATACAAGTATTTCCATGTTTTTTCCATGTTTTTATTATTTTTTACATGGAAATATGGAGAAAAGCTTTTCTCCATGTTTTTATCCAACCCTGCTATATATCTTTGTATCTACTCCATCATTTTAGACTTATGCATCAAGTATGGGCTCTGGCTATGACATTTATAGGTACTGAGGCTCGTTTCTCAAGAAAAGGATAATTTATTATTGGCATACATAGAATAAAGGAATGCACGATAGGATAGAAACAAAGCCAAAGAAAGCAGCAGTACTTCTATATCCCTGTCAACATGCACAAATGCATACGTTCAACATGCGTAATGATATTCTAAAAGTAATGCTTTTACTACGGAGCATCACGGAGTGGATTTAATGAACATGGGTTTGGAGGTGATCACTCAGGGAATGACGTATTATTTCATTACGTGCACAACAATGAACGTGTTTTATATCATTTAAATGCCGGTTTCAGCCGTGTCTCTGTAGCCTGCTTTCTAGCAGTTTGTTCATTTTCCATCGTATGGCACTCACGCTTTAAATATGTAGAATAGATAACGCATAAATGGTTTTAGAAATATTTTATTTTAAACAATGTGGGTGTATTAATACTTTAGACTTAAATTCAGAGCACAAAAAACGAACGAATTCAACGAAATACATATTAATTTTTATCTACATATTTATATACAGGTGTTCCCTTTCCCTTTTTAACTAATCACTTAATATTTTAATACTGATTTTGATGTTTTTAATAAATTTTAATGCATATTTTGCTTTTTTAACTATGTCTTTAAATATATAGATTTTGCTTTATTAGCATTACTAGTAATACTTATATCCCCACTTCATCCTACACACTTTGTGCAGGATAAACACTAGAAATTTAAAAAAAACAGAACTTGCCTTTTAAATTTTTAACAATGAAAATCCAAAAAAACTATCGACTTAGCAGCAGAATTTGTACCGTCAAGCTAACAGCAAAATTCACACAATTTAGTGGCGTCAGAGCATCCAAAAAATTGCTAGATCCTAAGTTCATTTGAATCAGCCTGCAAGACTTGAAAAACTTGAGCCAGTACTTTCGATGAAATCGAAATGGAGCGACACCAAGGCAAAGCTTTAGTGTACCAAATGTATGCTTACATTCCAAATAAACGCCAACCATACCCCCTAGCAGTACAACTAGAATTAACACGCCATCAACAGCAACTATACTGCAAATGAACAATGGCATTATGTTGTCATATGTCCATTTCAAATAAATCAAGCCTGTCAAGGAAAGCGACATACCGAATATTGCTGCAAATACCAATCCTATTAAAATTCTGCTCAATATGATGTTCGTTAACGCAGCCAGAACTTGAATATTCCTGTACATAACGCAGATCTGATGAACCGGAGCTGGTTTTCTTTTCAACGTTGCACGTCTTAGAAATGTCTGAAGACTTCCCTTTAAGTTCAATGTGCACAGGATTTGAACAACTGACAATAAAAAAAGCGCCCAAATTCAAACCAAACTCAGTGGTTACAATCAAAATCGCCATCTTAACTCCAATATTCAATAAGAATCCCAATTGAGAGTTTTGTGAAAACATGGAACATTCATGTATGACTCATAGATGGGCAAAATAAAAGTATTTAAAATGTGTTTATTTAAAATATTTATTTAAAATTCGTTTTTTATTTTTTATTTTATTTTTTATTTTGGCCGTTTTATTTTATTTAAAATAAATATTTATTTTGGGGACCAATGGTGTTTTGTATTTAAAATATAAAATATTTTATTTTTGAAAATCTCAGTTTTTGTTAACATAAATGCATTTTGAGCAGACGGTTTCTATAATCCGTCGTATTTTTCACACGTTTTTCTCACATTAAAATAAACTCAGGACTGCAAAAACTGCAGGTGCGATTATTTTTGCCTCCTTGAAATAAATTTATTAACTTTGAAGCATAAAAGTACTGCTAAACCTATGCTATGAAAATTAAATATCGATATTTCAAACTTATATATCCACATAGATGAAAGAAATGACTAGTACTGTAATAGTGAGCCGAAATTTCATCATGAATATTTTGTATTTTGGCAGTTTATTTAAAATAAAATATTTCATTTTATATTTTGACGCTTTAGGGGAAAAATTATTTTAAATAAAATTTTATTTTGAACGTTCGGAGTTATTTTGTATTTTATTTATTATTTTCAAAATGTTTATTTTGCCCATCCTTGTGTATGAGCCAGAATCCCAAAATAGATGGCTTGCAAGGGTTGCTCCAGTGTAGACCATACAAATAAATGCGTGGCACAAAATATGCCGACAAATACACTAAATGAGCGAGGAGAACATTTAGCTCATCAATCGCATGTCGAGAATTTTGAAGTTTCCGCTAAAAAAATTGTAGATTGGTAAATGTGATAAGATTTCCTACCTATTTATTTAATGAGTTTGTGGGATTACCTTTTAGATATGTTGAACGGAATTGAAAATATCCGTTGATGGACAATTCCATCGTTGCTGCATGTTGATAACACTCTCTAGCTAAGAAACACAACAAAGGGAACCAGCACGCCTAAGCCAGTCAGAATTTGTGAAGTAAAACTTGTTCTCTGTGAAGATCTTGCTGCGAAAATGGCTTGTAGTATAATACAAATGGTAAAAAAAATGTGCAACTGAACATTTAGCATTACTTTCGCCAACCCTTTTTCTGGAAGCAAACTCATTTTGCCTGTTTTGTGGTTCCATTCTATTGGTAGTCCTTCTAATTTGGAAGCTAACCGTATAAGCTTAATGTTCTCAGCGAGGATTTTGAAAATTTGCTTTGAAGCAGTATGAAACTTAACACAAACTGAATGAGTAGGTTGATTCAATCAACACTTGAACCTGAATATGGGCATGGATTGATTTTAGCACATGTCACAGATAAAATGAGCGCACATAAGTATATGGCGTTAAATATTAAATGATAATGTATTCATCATAGTCCACCAGTCATATGCTACGGTCACAATGTGAATTGTATTCATTTCAATGCATGCATGCATGAATGCAAACGGATGGTTCATTTAAAGAGATATTTTGTTTCTCAATACTAAATGCATATCAAATTAAAATGTTGATGAGGGACTACTAAACTCATCTTAACGACTGTGAAACCGGTAAAACTGGAACAAGGTAATTAAATATAACTCTTGTAAAGTTCAAATTACACAATTGAAATACATTTAATTATAACTGTTAACTTGTAAGGTTCCTCAAATTTGGCAACGTTACTTGAAGCTTTAATAGATGAACTTATTTGCTTCATAAATATTTACAACCAAATGCTGTCGTTTGTGAACCCCCATGATCTGTTATGTAAATGATAATCTGCTTGCTTTATATATGTTGTATGTTCAGAGTAGCAAATATGTGTATTCAATTTTGCATAGTACACGATAATCCATTTACGAGAAGGTCTCAAATGTATACATGATGAAAATATCCTGATCTTGTCCTTATGCTTCGGTTTTTCAATTAAAATGTTGTAGCAAGATTGACTCCATTCTAGCCATAATTCCGGCTTGAGCTTGTGTTTTTTCCTTGGCTTTTTTCCATTCCGGTGGAGTAGAAAGAATCGCCTTTCCTTTTCTGTATTTCAAGTTTGACTTTTAATATTCTTTCAAATAAAATTTCCATTTCATTTTTTTTAAATCAGAAACTTAAACCTAACCTGCTTAGCTCCCATTCACCTCAATCATTTTTGTACTCATGTACTTGCTTTTAAACTCTCTTATGCTTCTTAAAAGTTAACACAGGAACAGAAAACAGATTCCCATAAATTGATTGCAAAATTGATTCCAAGCAGCACCAAATATACACCAAAATGAAATTACTTGTATTAAATTCCAATGTACAACATTTTATTGTAAAAACTTATGATATACGAAAACTTTGTTACCTACTTACATGACCTTGTGATAATATATACATGAAGTTCGAATAAAATATGTTTGTGGATACATACCAAATAATTTTATGGATTTGGTTTTAGATACGTACATGGATTATAAAATTATCATTAAAACAGTGACTTGAGTTTAGCGGTAGTTCCTAGAATTTCCATGTTAAAATTTTAATGAAAATCATTTACATGCTACTGTTACCTAAAATTGTAAGAGATTTATTCAACACAAGAAAAATATATTTATAACATGCTTTATCCACAGTACTATTTATGAATATCTTACTATTTTTATTCAGTGTATTTTTACTTCTACTTCTAGTTACAAATAAATTAGTTAACCCTACCAAGGAAATTTTTTTTTATCATTTTCAGCTACGATCAGGTTTTCTGGTTGAAGTTTTTGCCATTACAAAAACAGCCTAAACAAATTTCAGGTACAAAGACGAACTCTCGTTCTTTTTAATGTTTTGTAACATTGACCAACTTTTGAGGCGCAGCTTTTTATCGAATTAAAAACCATTTTGTGACATTCCATGCAATAAACAAAAAGCGAAATGGCATACCCTCCAAGCAAAAGGACAAAAATTATGAAAACATTTCCATCCAGTGCTGCCTTCGTTGGCTCAGTTCTCCGTGTGGCTGGGTTGTGGTTCGAACTTGACAATACCAAATTGGTCAAATGATGAATCAATCCCGAGAACTCTACGGCCTGCTTGGCATGTACTACAAATGGAGGAACATGACCACCAAATCGAACTACATATTCTCTCGAGAAATAATTCTCCTTCCCTACATATATATTCTCTTCAAAGTTAGTTTGCCATGATTTCGCAATTTCATGTGCCAATGCACGAGGTACAACGAATGCTGTTCTATTGCATTCCTCTAGCATTTCGGCAATGATAGCTTTTTGTCCTTTGTTAATATATTTTTCTGCCTCAAGATCAAAAATTATTCTCCTGTCCATTGAACGAGTCCCCGCCAAATCGGTTAATTTTGGCGGTATTTCCTTGACAATGTCTTGCACTACTGATTCTAATTTTGGAACTATTTTTGTATGATTTTTCAATTGATAATACATTTCTGAGACATTTAATTTATCAAATGTTGGCACAGATTTCATAGCCCTCAACAACAGATTAACTTCTGATCTTACAGTGACGTAAGTAATTAAAGGATCCTTATAGAACATATTAAATACCTCAAGTGCGTTCATATATACCTGTACTACATTATCTGTATTCCCCGCATAAAACTTCATAGAAGAATAGTATTTGCCTCTCGAAAAGATTTTGAAATCATCAGCAATAAGCTGTGACAAGTTTTCATAAGGAATCGGTTTCCTAGGAGATACCATGTTGTATACATTTGAATTTTTGTATGCGTTGCTCAGCACAACACCAACCAATAGAAACCCTCCAACGCATATTCTAAGTCGAGCATTATCTGCTATAGCTGATGTAAATGGGTCACCTTGTTCTAACAATGGCTTGATAACCTGCCTTAAAGTTGACACTAAACTATATCGTTCCCATATCTCATCACTCACAGCCTTATCTTTCTTTATCTTTATGGAAATGAAGACGATAAGATGTATAGATCCAGTGAGAAGCAGCAGTGAAATAAAGGTAAACATCCATATATGTTCATCAAAAACGTTAATAAGCTCATCAAACTGAAAACCTGAAATTCGAGGTCTCCCACAAGACACGAAAGTCGGGGTGTTAACTAAATCCAACAATTTTATGCCGTCAAGTGCCATTGTATCTGAAGGGTAGTCGGAGATGTACGACTCAACAATAGGGCGTGATGATTCTCGTATTACTTTGACGCCATTCACACAGTTCATTTCGCTGTGCGCATAAATCGCTGAGTAATTTTGAAACAGCAGTTGCAGCATGGTGTTTAAAATCGGAAAGAATACATTATTTCCTTCCTTCCCTTGTTTCACAAAATTCCGCGGCCCATCAAAGAACTTTGGGCAGGAATCCAAGTATGTAGGTAACTCTGCGGCCCGAGTCCAGATGTAGCATGGAATCATTTCGTTTCGTTTTGGAAATACAACAGTCATAAGTTTATAAAAGTTGTCTTTGAGTGTAAAAAATGATGCTGGTATTCGAATTGGCGTTATAGTTGTGGCGTCAAGGCAACTAAAACATGGCTTCAATCCAAACACAGTTATAATTTGCAATGAGGTTTTGAGTTCAATTTTTTGCGTGCTCTTAGAATCAGTCAGCATTACAAGATAGATGTCATTCGTCGAGTACAATTCCGTGCGTTGAACATCTGTGCGATCCTGGGGGTCCACCTGCTTCCAAATTGAAAACTCATACAACAGTAAGTCTAGCCATTGCCGATGTTGTTGTTTGAGAAGAATTTTGATTTGCATAACTGGGACAGATGATGGTTGTAGTTGTTTGTAACTTTCAGGCTGAAGATCAAAATCATATTCGTGGTCGGTAGAGCCGCGGAACCAAATATTTGCTGGACCACTTTCAACAGCAATAGCAGTATTAGATTCGGTATGTGGAGGGAAATAACCAGTGTATGCTGGAGGGAAAAGAGAAACATTTATTTCACAGTTCCATGGTTTTGATTCAAAGATGTATCTTGTACGATTAAGTGTCATACAAAATCCTGTAAAACTTGGTTTCCAATAGGCGCCCGACGCCTTTTGCCAATAGGAATCCTTTTGATAGAATTTGTTTTGAAACGTTGATCCTTCCACAAAATGGTCGCTGGTGCAAATTGATTTCCTGTTTTTCGCTGTCGCATTAGTATTTCGCGACATGCGTTCTTGCGTTCCTTTTTGAGAAGGTCGAATATAATAGAATCTTTTTCGACCGTCAGGAAAATTATAATCATACCGTTCCATTACTAGCTCTGGCTGTGATAAGATGATAGGAACATTTGGTGGTCGAATATCGATATTTCGAAAGTTGATTACGTTGACAAAACACCGTTCAAAATATTGAAGATATTCGTTCAAGTTATCAACCTCGTTGAATTCATGCAAGTCCACTGGGTCATTGATATACTTAAAGGAATCTGTTTGTGATAACGGTTTTTCTATTCCAGCCAAACCAAACAAATCAGTTATACACCCGAAAAATGTGTCTGATTTGTTAGTATACGGCAAAAGGGCTTGAGTTTGGCCCAAAATATTCAAAATTAACACAGCTAGTTTCAGCATTTTTAACCTTGATGTGACTTTCAACTTTGTAGTCAATATTTTCCTACAATACGGAACTAATTTGCTACAATACACAATGATAAAACTCAAATAAATGCACGAAACATAAAATAATTAGAATCAATAATTAGACACAATCTATTGAACTATTAGCTCACTAAAGAGTAATTCGTATAGGATCTGAACTCAAACACACATTTATTATAGAATTGCGATGAAATTTTTTATATACAGTTGTTCTTCGTAGAAACTTTTTGCTGAGTTTTTCCTAAGATTATAGTATAACTGTGTTTTCTAAAGCTGTGGGACGTTTTGTAGGCAATTTAACACACGTGTACTACTTTTTGTATTACGGAATTATCGATTGTCAATTTCCGTTGTAGATGGCATGAAATAAACCACAAAGTAAGCAGTAGGTTTACACCACACTCGGGTTTTTATTTATGATTACGGGACAAACCGAATGCGAGTAATTTCCATACGATTCGGAGAATCAATGTAAAAACGTGTTAAAATATACTTGGGTAATATATTTTGCGAAAAGTTTATGTATATTTAAATGTTATCTTGAGTGTTCACTACTTTTGTTGTTACACTGTGTTGGCTAGTGCTCATCGCACACGAATGTGTAAACTTGCACGATGTTTAAAATAATAGCCCTCATTTCCAAAGATCAATTACCAACAATCCATGTTGAAGTTTTACTTATGTTGTTCATTATTTCCCGTGATTTATAGTTCTAAATGCTCTTTGTTTAAGACTATTTTGTTCAATTTAAATCAATTAGTGACAACTCTGAGCTCTGAGACTAGAAGGTACAACGGGGAAATGTGAAAGTCAAAAGAAGGAACGAATTAACGCACGAGAGAGAAACAAAGAAACGTTCCACGGGTTTAAACTGAAACAAGGAGCGAAGTACACGTATAGCCTCACTTTATGCTTAGATTGAAAGAGGTTAAAAATTTAAGACATATAATGAAAGTAGTAATAATATTGAATGCTTATTTGCCAAATCGAGCAAAGGATTATTTCCAGCTTTTGCATAGTGTAAAGTACTTCTTGGTTTTATTAGAAGTACTAATAAATTATAACACGTACGTATAACTTGAAACCAAAATTCCAACTGAATTTATCGATTGCTACCTCATACATAAGGACAGCTAGAATTCGGAGCTTCCTGGTTTGTAAACATATCTAGACAACTGCCAATACACGTAGAACGGGACCTAAATGTGATAACTCGGCTCCGTGCTAAAATTTGATAGCCAATTTAAAAGCAAATAGATTAGTTTGAATGTTATTTCAAACCTCATTTATGGATATTGTAATGGGATTGAATCTACTTCTGATATGTTTCAATGTAGGATTTGGACATGAATTTAAAAGGCTAAACGAAATGTAAAAAGACCGAAACTAATTATTCCAAACACGCAAAACTGATCCTTTAAATCTTGTTTGTACGAGTATAGAGGGATATGGATAATGTCTTTTGTATAGATTGCTTTCTTATTCCTATCACAATAGGTATTTAGCCTTCGGTCCTTCCTGTTTTGTAAATTCGACTGAAGGATTGGGATGAAACACGTAGATATTGGCCAACTTACAAAGGGCGTGGCTCCTCCAAAGAGATTCTATACCATATGCAAATTACTACCAAGAATACGTCTCACAAATTCTAGTTTACATGTTCCACATGTTGAAATATTAATTGAAATACTCGAAATTATTCGAAATTATTTAACTGGATGTGAATGCGTTTGCCAAGGTTAGAATGAATTGATGAATGTCTGTTGAATGCTCAAACTTCTGGGGTTACTGTGAAGTCCGAGAGTTTGAAGTTTGAACGGCGTTTGCATAAATCCAAAGAATTGCTTTATGGATTTTTTAAAAAAATCATGATTAGAAGCTTTTGCCGTAGAAGTTTTCTTTTTGTAGAAGTCCATATTAGGATCAATTGGTGTGTCGGCTGTCGTCCGTCTGTCCAGGGGCAGACGCCTAACTTTTTTTAATTCCGAATTCAGATTGACTGACTAACTGTTACAACGGAGATATACAGAACCGCCAAGCAGGATTCAATTGTTTTAGAGGACTTGAATATGAAAAGTGAGTGGAATAGAGGCCAATTCGTTGATTCCAAACTAACTAGATATAATTCGCAAATTCCTGTGAGCAGTTCAAGCAAAGCATTCATAATCTTTCGTCCCTTTAATATACCCAGTAATACAGGAATACATTTTGACCACCCATATATTATTAATCATGTGCACTTTTAAGAGACATTTCAAAAACGTTTATTTTTTATATAAGGCTGCAAAACCCATCCTAAAATCCTGGAAAGGAGTAAAGGCTGCTGTTGAACAGGGGACTATTTGTACACAAAAAGCTGCGTATCGTCCAAGGCTCTCGGTTGGGCAGGAAGTCTGTTTCAATCTAAACGTTTAAGTTCCAATTATGAACGCCACCCAAAGCTTGCCGACCCTTGTGTGGAATCGTGGATGCGGCTTCATGCTTGGTGACGGCGCATCTTATGAAGGCCAAGATATTTAATGGACTAACCATGTAGTCATTCTCTGTAGCATGAATTATAGGCTGGACGTCTTTGAATTCCTCAGCACAGGAGACGGAGTCGTTCCAGGAAATAATGGATTAAAGGACCAGGTCATCGCTTTAGAATGGATTCAAGAAAATATCACCGAGTTTGAGGGTGATCCATCGAATATTACATTATTTGGGGTGAGCGCGGGGGGAGCTGCAGTGCATTACCACATGTTGAGCCCATTATCAATAGGGTTATTTCATCGCTATACCCGCTATCGCTGAAAAAGCAAATGCCTTATCTTCCTGGCCGAATCAAGGAGCTCCAAAAGAGACGGCTGTGGAGCTAGAAACTTATCTTAACTGCTCCGAAACAGGAGGAATATCCACTCAGAAAATATTGGATTTTCATTTAGGTATGTAATAGTCTCTGAATATTGCATCGAATGTTTTGGTTTGCTAAATTAATGTTAGAAAATATTTTAATTTTTTCCAGCTTCCAAAATAATAGATAAAATAAGTTATGTACCTATTCATAACGTCAAGCCACCCACAGGCTAAAAAAAGTTTAGAAAAATTCTCATCACAGGAGCCCGGCTTCACAAGATTTGCCCCTCTGAATGTACGCATATCAAAAGGTTGCTGTGTTTCGTCTGTATGTCTGACTTCTATTCATTCATTAAAAACAACAAAATTGTAACAATGGTAAATTATTTTGGAAAAATGCAAAAAGATAAAATTTTACTTTTGGTCAACTCCGAATTAACATGAAAGGTCAATCCCATAGTGGAGAAGGTCCCAGGCTGGGCGTACTGATATAAATAGGCATGCTATATTTCCTGCCTTGGCATATTCCCCAGCCGCCTTATAAGCGGGATGGATCAGTTGGTCAGAGTAAAGATTTATGGGATTTTCTGCACCACCGGCTCGGAGCAAAAGTAGAACTGACGGAATTGTTCAGACATATTCTTTATAAAGACTGCTGACAGATACTTTCCGTAGCCTAAAGTGATTTTCGTGAGGAACGCGATCGAATTCAGTGTCAAATTTTTTAAGCAAAGCCTTACTTTGCTCCTTCGTCTTCTGCAGCTCCAATTATCAAAGGAACTCTTGATGCGTAGGCATTTCGAGCTAACAAAGCTGTCAGGGCTTCCGTGAGGAAAGGAACATTATTTACACAACACAACAGGAACACAACAGGTACAAAGTGAAAAGTTCTTAGATTTAATGGCACGCTCAACATAAAGCCAAACAGCAACTCGTTCAGTTCCTCAGTGCCCAATTTTTTTAAGCAATCCAATATTTCCTGATAG
The DNA here is from genome assembly GCA_964034955.1 of Orchesella flavescens. Lineage (NCBI taxonomy): Eukaryota > Metazoa > Arthropoda > Collembola > Entomobryomorpha > Orchesellidae > Orchesella > Orchesella flavescens. The sequence continues at coordinate 4,398,162 of OZ035954.1, forward strand.
GATATTTGGGTTGCTGAATTATTTCCTCCTATTTTGGAGCAGTTAAGATAAGTTGCTAGCTCCACAGCGGTATCTTTTGGAGCTCCTTGATTCGCCCAGAAAGATAAGGCATTTGTTTTTTCAGCGATATCCGCATGCATGAAATAACCCTATTGATAATGGGCTCAACATTTGGTAATGTACTGCAGCTCCCCCCGCGCTCACCCCAAATAATTTAATATTCGATGGATCACCCCCAAACTCGGTGATATTTTATTGGATCCATTTTAAAGCGATGACCTGGTCCTTTAATCCATTATTTCTGGGAACGACTCCGTCCCCTAATCCAAAGACGTCCAGCCTATAATTCATGCTACAGAGAATGACTGGTTGGTCCATTACATATCTCGGACATAAGATGCGCCGTCACCAAACATGAATCCACATCCACGAATCCACACAAGGGTCGGCAAACTTTGGGCGGCGTTTAAAATTGGAACTTAAACGTTTACATTGAAACAGACTTCCTTCCCAACCGTGGGTCAAAGATTCTCAGCTTTTTCGGTGCAAATAGCCCTCTGTTCAACAGCAGCCTTTACTCCTTTCCAGGATTGGTTTTGCAGCCTTATTTAGAAAAGATTAAACTTTTTGAAATGTCTCCTAAAAGTAAACATGATTAATAATAATGTTTGGTCAAAATGTAGCGTACCTTAAATCTTTCCGGTATCGCGACGTATGGGATCCTTTTAAAAGAAAAAAGGTCTTTCCTTCCCTTGACAGTTTGACCACCACCACTCCATGTAAAAACCGAGAAGCTCGGAGTTGGGAAATGGGGGTTCCATTATTTTTCCGCAATACACGCACGCACGGCTCGTAAAATACACACCTTCATCACGCTTGTCCCCGAGGGCTGGACTGTTTTCTAAAATTAATGTTACAGAAACTAGAAAAAAGGGGCCAAAACTCGCCAAATACGGAGCCATTTTGAACAGGCTTGTTAGCCAACGGACGGGTGGATGACGAATGAGGAAAAAGTAGCTGTACGATAAGGGTCTCGATTCTTGTCTGAAAAAAATTAACTTTCCAATCCAATTTCTCTATTGTTCTGGGAGAGACGTCGAGGCTGAAATTAGAAAATTCCATTGTTTTCTGTAGTGAGAAGGAAAAAAATCGCTTTCTCTTTTATGAGGTTGTAAATGGAACGAGGTCATTGTAAAATTTGGTGTAAAATGTGGCTCTAAAATGCCTTAATTTTTTATGCATAGATCAAGTACCTACTTATGACGTATTTGAGAACATGTTTGAAGGGACAAATGTGCCTGGACACTGTCCAGTGGCTTGGAAAAAATTTATGAATTACATTTTTACATTCCATTTGTGTTAAAGCTATATTACCAAAAGTTTTCCCAAAAATATTGAGAAAATGCAGTCAAAATTAGATAGACATCATCGCAATTATCAATGTTCCAGCAACAAACTAATGCTTCCGTATCGTCCATGAAGAGTGGCCGTAGAGCGGATGAAAGCATTTTTATCTTTTCGTCTTGAAATCGGATTTGGCTTGTATTCCACTTCTCCAGCAAAGACTGATTAGTTTTTCCTGCTTCTTTCAAAGGGGAAGCAAGGCAAGTTTATTAATACTAAGCAATAATTCGATTGACTTTGGCTTCCTCCCTCCTATTTATCAGTTTTCCATTGAAGTTCAGCGTAAAACAGAAGAAAATCCAGTTTCCTACAGATTTTGGTCCGGTATCATTATCAGGTATGATTACAGGAAGCCTTTTAGTGTGAACCAAGTGCTTTTCCCTTCCGAAACAGGTACGTACTCGAGATCTTCATATTCTACGATGAGCGAATGATGCTCAGCATTCCCGAATGTGCATGGGAGCCCAGGATCATGATCAGATCCTCTTGTTGGATCCAGATCTCAAGAAAGAGAGACGCAATTGTAGCATTTGGGGCCTGGAATAAAATCAGTGGGATTGGGATTAGATTGATTGAGAATGATAGTAGATAAGCCTTTTTACAGTAATACCTTCAATTATGCTGCTATATGAGAGAGAAAGAGAGATGAGAATAGTTTTCAGAAATGTTTCCATCACCTTTCAGCTAGAAATGTGAACATTGCCCTGGATTTTGACCTGGATTGACTGGACTTCATCCCATCCTGGGTGCAATACTTGGGAAAGTGGCCCTTTACTTGCTAGTTGCTTCGCTGTGAATTTCTTTGGTGCATTACATCATTTTTAAGTGAATTTTGGCAACCACATAGATGAACATATATTATATGCTCATAGTTTTACTAGTACTCGCTACTGCTACTGCTACCACACCAAACCACTGCCAAAACGCAGACTCATTCCAGGTTCCAGCTGCATCACAGGCCAGACATGGATAAAACATTTTAGTGATAATTGATTATCTTACACGAAGAGAAGGAAACCACTCCTAGATCGATTCGAAGAAAACCAAGCAAACGTCATGTCTAGCAGAACTTGTATTTCGATCACACTACTCAGTTGTTCTACAGTTGGCTACACTTTGGCATGAAAGAAATTACTTTTCTACTTACTTACTTTCTAATTAATTTGCAATATCATAGCCAAACGTCTAATATTCAGACAATAGTTCATGCTATGGCTCAATTCTGCTCTAGATTTCAAAGGGAACTACTTATCTTACACGAAGACTTATACAGAAAGGAAGCCACACCTAGATACGAAAAAAGGCAAACACCATTTACAGCCAAACTGGTTTTACGTTAACGCTGCGTGGATGTTCTGTAAAGTTCGCTTTTCTTTGCATTAGTTACAAGAATAGAATCTGAAAGTTCAACTTTATTCCAAACGATTTTCACGTACAACTTTCTGTGAACAACAGTTAAATTTTCAACGTACTACCAATAAAATACTACAAATTAATTTTCAAATACTAAATTTCAAAGTAGGTAGTCCAAAACTGACTTGAGCATCAATTTCAATCGATTTCACAATGTTTTCTAAAGCAATATACCGGATTATTTTATTTATCCTTTTCCATGCTCAAAGTACTGTTCAAGATGATTTAGTCCTTACCGGCCCCTTGCCCTTTTTTCCTCTTGCTCTTTTGACCACTTGCCCTTTTTACCACTTGCCCTTCCTGTCTATGTTCGATGTTCCTGCCCTATTTTGCACTAATCTGCACTAGGTGATGTACAATGAATATTTTTTTATTCATGTCCATCACATGAGTGTTGAGAAGATCATTCTCAAAACACTAGCCAGCAGCTTAACCAGCAATTATGCACAAAAGCTCATGGTCTCAGTGCCAATGCAAAGAAGTCGAAATAAGTAATTCGAACTTGATTTTTTAATTCTATATTGATTTATTATTATTATTATGGGGATTTATTAATAATATTTATTATTGTTTAAAATTAGATAATCATTGCATACATTTTAATACACAAATTACCATGTATAGAAAAAAATTATCGGATATATCAGGAATATATGACGAATAAACAAAGATTTTCGAATGAATAAGACAAAGATGTTCAAAATTAATAAATTAAGTTAATATATATACTAAGGATTTATGTTCAACGTTAAACATAACGAAAACATTTCTGGCCAACAATCAAGCATTAATCATAGTATCAGTGGCATTATAAAAAGCAAGGCCGTTTTATGTGGGCCTCGACAAAAAGTACACAACTATTGTGAAACGTACATTATTCATAGATATCTATTACCTATAAATATATTAACTTGTAGTAAGGCATGCATTAAATCAGCCGCAAATATGAATAGGAAAATTATATTCACTGAAAATGAGAATCCACCACAACTGAAATTTACCCATATGCCCCATGAAATGCGCACACCAGATATTCTAATTTAAAATATCCCCACACCACTTTATCAAACATGCCCATTCTATACTAGAAATTCCTTCACGCTTACATTGGTTTTATAACATTGGAGTAAATAATTGTCACCTTTCGAAATAAATCTGGTAGTTGAAAATTCCTTAATTAAAAGGACGAGCAGTCGTGCGTTGTAATATTTTACAGCCTTCATAAACTTTAGACGCGAAGCTGCATAACAAATAATAAAATCTTTTATGGCATTCCATACTAAACACGAAAAATGAAATTGCGTACCCGCAAAGCAAAATGACAAAAATAATTATAATATTTCCATCCATCGCAGCTTTCGTAGGAGCAGTTCTGGTTATAACTGGGTTGATGGTTAAAGTTGACATTATCAAATCAGTGAAATGATTAATCAATCCCGAGAAATCAAAGGCTTCTATAGCACGCACTACAAATGGAGGAACATGACCAGCCAAATGCACCGAATATTCCATGGAAAAATACTGCTCCTTCCCTACATATAAGTTCTCTATAAAGTTCTTCTGCCATGATTTAGCGATTTTGTGTGCTACTTCCCGAGGTACAACAAATGCTGTTTTATTGCATTTTTGCAGCAAGTCTGAAATTATTGCATTTTGTCGTTTTAAAACATTTTTGGATAGCTCCGTATAAAAGAATTTTTCCGCGCCATTTTCATCTGTCCCCGCTAAATCATTATATTTTGGTAGTAGTTCTTTGATACTGTCTTGCATTGCTGCTTCTAAATGGGGAACTATTCGGGCGTGATTTTTTATTTGAAAATATATTTCTGGGAGATTGAATCCATAGGTTTTTTCAAGAGTTTCCAGCATCATACCAACCTCTGATGTTATGGTAAAGGGTAACAAGAAGTAGATTTATTGTGTTGATTTTCGTTGGTGGTAATTTTCATAAGCATATTAATACATACCTGCGCCATATGAACCGAGCCCGTCAATTCAGACTCGTAACCGTAATCTTTTCCTCTCGAAAAGATTGCGAAATCATCAGTGATAAGCTGGGAAAGGTTTTGGTAAGGGATTGGCTTCCTAGGTGATATCATGTTGTATACATTTGTATTTTTGTAGGCATTACTTAGCACAACGGCAACTAAGAAAACCTGCAATACATAGTCTAAGTTTGTCACTATCTGATATAGCTGATAAAAATGGGTCCCCTTGCTCTAACAATGGCTTTATAACTTGCTTTAAAGTGGATGATAAACTGTGGTTATGATACATGCTACCTTGGTTTATCCTCATCGAAATATAGAGGACAAGATGAATAGATCCGGTCAGAAGTATCAAAGACATACAGATAAACAACCATATGTATGAATCAAACACGTTTAAAAGCTCCGCAAACTGAAAGTCAGAGATTGGGGGTCTTCCACACGATACAAATTTGTGGATATTAATTAAATCCACCAAATTTATGGCGTCGTATTTAACGGCATCTTTATTATAGTTGTAAATTTGAGCCCTAATTCTAGCAACGCGTGGTTGTCCTTTTATCTTGAGTCCACTCTCACACCTGCCTAAACCATTCTGACTAGAACGGCTTGAATAATTTTGAAACAACACATTCAATACACTACCTATAAGTGGAATGAATCTATTCTCTTTTGCTAATAAGGAGAAAATGTTCTCCGTATCCAATTTAAAACAATTTTGGTAAAATGGAACAATATCTGCAGATTGAGAAAAGATTGTGACTGCTACTAGCTCATTTCTCTTTGGAAATAAATTTGCCATTATCGTCGAAAAATGGTCACTGTACCCAAGAAATCTTATCGGAATTCCAATATGCGTGACAGTTTTGGTGTCAAAGCAATGAAGCACGGCTTTAACCCAACATATTAATAATTTGTAAGAAGGGTATTATACCATATTTTTGCTGCGTCTTGGAACCCGTCACCAGTACAAGATATATATCATTCGTGGAATACATCTGCGTCCGCAAAACTCCAAAGCGATGTGGCGGGTTTACGTGTGTCCAAATCCATTTCCCATAGACCCCTAGCTTTGCCCATGCCGATGCTGTTCTCTAGCAAGAATATTGAGTGTGGATAACGGCACAATTGGCCGTTGTATTTGTTTGTACTCCTGAATATTAAACTTGTAGACATCCTCTAAATTCGGCGTGAAGCCGCCGCGAAACCAGATTATTTGATGGACCACACTCAACAACAATGTCAGTAGATCCAACGTTTTCTTTGGACAGTCCCCACTGTACACGGGTGGGAAAGAGAGAGATTTATTTCACAGTTCCATGGCTTTGATTCCATGACGAATCTAGTTCGGTTGATTGCCATACAGAGGCCTGTGAGAATTGGGTATAATATGAATACCCAGTAGTAGGGATTTGTGTGACCTTCGTTTGAAAACGGAGTTTCTTCTACAAAACGTTTACTACAGCAAACAGATCCCCTGTTTTCCTTCGTTGAATTACTAATTCGTTTTAAACGATCTTGTATTCCTTTTTGAGCTCCACGAATATAATAAAGTTTTTCATAATTCGTACGATAGTTAGTAGGCTTATGATCATATTGTTCCATGATGTACTCCGGCTGTGACAAGAGGATGGGAACGTTGGGTGGGTTTACATCTACATTTCGAAAGTTCATTACATTGACAAAGCACCTTTCAAAATATTGGAGGTACTCGTTCAGATTATCCACTGTATAGAAGTCGTCATCTCGAACTGGGTCATTGATGTAGTTGAAGAATCCTGTTTGTGATGAAGGTTTTTCTTGTCCAGTCAAACGAAGTAAATCATTAACAGACCCAAAAAATGTTTTGTTTTCGTCATATTGTGGCAAATGACCTTGTACGTCGGCAGAAAAAATTAAAATTACGACAACAAGTCGCAACATTTTGCAATTCTGATTTGAGCTTTCCAATTTTTTCCAAAATTTTCTTATGAGATGAAGAATTTAGTCAGAATTAGCAAGAAAACCTTTTTCCACCCAATCTTGAAATAAAAAGACGAGTGGTTGAAGAATTTAAAACGTATAAAAACTAAAACGAAGATATATAACAAGCAATTTCGCGTAAAGTTAATATTAACGTTATTTCAAGTAAAATACAGCCCACTAGATTTTTTTAACAGAATCAGGACTAAGAAGCAATATCAATATTGAAGTGCAATAAAATATTTTGGGTTGAATATTTTTGGAACTGTTTGTCTGTATCTTAAAGTTCTTGACACTTGAATACTTTTTTAGTTTAGCATTATTGGCTGATGCCAATTGCATACAATGTTTAGAAGAGAGACACAGAGTTTGACTGAAAACTGGATTTATCGATTTCCAATGTAGATGGCATGAAATAATCCCATGACATTCGGTTTTACTAAGCCCACAAGTTTGGGCGTGACTACTTTGTCAAGGGACGAGTGAGTCCGATTTAATCCGTAATGTATATGAGAATATTCCTCGCATATTAAGTGAAATAAATTAATTAATAATTAATTTTCGGCCAAATCGGAGTTACCCCTGCGGGGGAAAGGTAGAACCGTCACTAGAAATGTGGGGCATTTATCTGCCGGAATTATAGAAATAAAATACAAGGGCCATCGCGGAAATATCAGTGAATGAAGGCTGATAACAAATCCAACAAATGCAAAGCCGAATCCATTCATAAATACAAAAAAATCCCAGAACATATTTGATATGATGTGTTGGCATCAAATGTTGGCATATATTTTCCTAGTAGAAATCCAGTCCACAAATCAATTAAAACCTTGCAAATTATAAATTCGTTAAATTAATTCACTTACGTACTTTGTATGTCCGTGTAGACACGCGTAATTGCAGTGACAACAACTGCAAGTTCCTCTGCTTTAGATACTGTCAAGGATAATAATATGACGCAAGGAGAACCTGATATTGACAAGCAGGTCAAGTAGTAATAATGATTTGGGCTCCTTTTTTCCCATTTCAATAGTTGAATCAATGCTCGTAACACGATAAACAACATTTGGAGTGCGAAAGCCCAAAATGAAAATTGAATCCGCTTGTATTTCTTAGGATCAACAGACAATTCACCTTTACTTTGATTGAAAGTAAATGGAGAGCCTAAGACGATATTGGCCCACGCATTTTGAGCACCAAGGATTCAAAAATAACGATCGCTTTGCATCGTTAAAGTGTTTACAAACGGGTGTGCGACGATGACTTGCTAATCCGTGGAAAGAAGCTGAGAAGTGATGCAAAAAACGTGATAGTTAAAAAATAAAATTCCCTTTCAGACTTTTATTTTCCAAAACTAAACTTTTAAAAAGTAATATTGACGACTAAAACTCGCCCATAGACTTGTTTCTTCGAATGATAAAACTGAAATACATTATGCTTCAAGTAATGTTTCGTCAGCAACATTTTATTCACTTATTTAACTTAATTTACTTTTACCTCTAAGACACACATGTCAATGTCAAACAAAATTAAAAATCATGTAGTCAACCAATTTTAACATGAATTACGCATATTATCCACTATTATAGTCACAAAATTCGTTGGATTACTGGCAAAAACTAACTTAAACCCAACTAAAGCCATAATTACATAATCTTCAACATTTACCGTGGTTGTTTTAGTTTTTTTTGTCAATTGCTAGGAAATGTCCTTTTCCACCTCATGTTATTTGAAATTAAGCAATAAATTTAGTTGTAATTGGCTTACTTAATTTAATTATATGCCTTTCATAGATATACATCGGGGGTTCCTTTCTAATTATAACGGTAGAGCATAAATGCAGTGTTTTTTTTACTTTCGAGCTGTCAATAGAATTCGAAAAGTACCTCCAACAATAAACTTTACATAACTCTTGACACTTTTCTTTTGAATAACACATGCATTTCCAGAATTAATACTAAAAGATCTGCAAGACCTACAATCCTTTTCATTTCTGCATTTTGACATCTGCTCCCCCAACTTCTTTTTCGTTTCATAGAGACTATTGCCTTTTGAATCATTTGTGAAGATTTGCACAAACATTTAAAAACACAAAGATTCCACCGCCCAACGTCACAATATAAAATTTGAATATTATTTTGAGTGTGATGTGCATCTCATTTCTATTCCTTATCATGGAGTAGTTGCAATACATGACGAGGTACGAGAAAATTCCTTGAAGAGGCATAATGAGAATATAATGAGAAAATTTGTCTACATGAAATAGGCAAATTTGTAAAATTCTGAATTCGTGCGACGGCGTCGGGATTACATCACAAATGGGATGAGTGGGAAACTTGACATTTGATGCTGCTTGACAAATTCCTAAATGCAAAATATTCACCGGGTTCCGATACAATTAATTACTGCAAATTTCTTGGCATATTAAACCCGTGGTTTTGACGAGGCATCGGTTGGTTTGGAGTTTTTTTTTCGTATAAATCAATATGTTTTTTACAAAATAAGCCTCTTTGTGTATGATAGCTTGAAGCGAATGTTTCTGGTGAATAGCCAAACCAATAGAGCGGTTGCAAAAATCGTCGTGTGGTCAGCTTTGGAATTGAACTTTGAAATATCGGGTGTCCTTGGTAAATCTTTCACGAAAGGGGAGAACTTTACTTCAGCCTCTGAATTTAGCTAATAAGTATGAAAGTATGTTATATTTGGTGTATTGCATAGCATGTAAAATGAAAGTTACGGTAGTAGTTTGGCAATATTTCTCCAGAAAAGCATTCTTTTACTACATTCTTACGATTACTATAAAATCATGACTCCTCTGAACGAAAATAAATGTTATTGTAGAGTATGTAGTTTAGGGTCAGTAAAATCGGCTCAAGAGTAAATGTTTTAGTGAAGAGAGAAGGAGATAGTTTTATTACTGATTATCAAGAGAACAGAACAATGAATGATTTTAACATTGGAAATGAAACGTCTTATATACTAGAGTTTGGATGAATAGAGAACGGATGGATAAAGTAGGAAATGATACAAGGAAAATAAACTGGAATTATTGGCAAAGAAAAGTGATTTAGATTTCTAGAGGATTGAAATTTTTCATTTCAATTGTCAAAAGAAATCCATTAACTTGTGCCATACCATAATAGTATTGTGGTTGGTTAGTGAAGACACATGTACCAAAGCCGAAGCATATGTAGTATGTAACCCATTCCAAAGAGTTTATTAATTGACATAGCAAATTCTAAACCCTCCTAATGTGATTTTTAGTTTCAAAACTCATACTTTTGAAGGTAAAACACTTTCTTTTATGTTCTCTTAGGTTTTATAAGCTAAAATAGCTTATGAATTGATTTTTGTCCGTTGCGTCCATTCCTTCCATTTTATCCACCCGAATTTAGGTGAAAATTTCCATTTCGTCCGGGGTGGAAATTTCAACTATCCACTGGACGGGCGTGCTGCAACTATGGTTAACCTAAAGAAGTGGGAAAATAATGAGAATGAAGCAGTACCTGGCACATCACATCAAAGCTACTTTTTATATTTTCTTAAGGAAAAGAAATTGAAATGTTATAATTTTTATAAAAGAAAATTGAGGAAAAATAAAACGAGGAAGAATAGTAAATTCTTACATTATTTAAATAGTAATTAGGGAGCATTCAAAAAGAACGTAACGCTAAAATGACGATTTTTCAGATCCCCACCCCTATGTCACATAAGCGTCACATAACCCTTGGACTAGGGTTGTCGTTTTTCGGTTTCGGTTGCAAACCGTGTACGGTTACGGTTGGTAGAGAAAACCGAACTGGAAACCGTAGACGGTTTCGGTTGGGAGTAAACAACGAACCGAAAACGGTTTTCCGGTTTCTTTAATTATCCATATACCTTCCATATACAGAGGGGTGCATAATGCATAAAAGCTTCGAATAAGGTTTATTAATTATTCCAGGTAGGTGCTACTATCGCTGAATAATTAGTTTAATTCTGAAAAATATATTTAGCTAATTTTGTTTAACTAAATTTAATTAAATATGCATTTAATTTTTCGGACCATTTGTTCCAGAAACACTACAGTAAAGCGCTACTACCACATTATTGAAGTAACACAAAAATAAAACACCCTGTGATTAGCATTTTTGATGTTTTCAATAGTGGATGTCAATTTAAATCAAATTACACAAACAAAATGCACAATAACATGCTAAAATTCCTTTACAGGTCTACTTCAGTTCAATCAAATTCATTTAAATAAACTTTATTGATGAAAAATCAAAAGAATGAGTCAATTGGAAGTCCCATTTAGCAAATTTATGCCAAAAATTGTTGTTCTGTAGCTCATTTGTGCTATATTCAAGTCTTTTTGTTAAAAACGTAAACCGAACCGAAACCGCGGTTTTCCGTTTTCGGTTAGACCTCCTAACCGAACCGAAAACCGAACCGAAACCGGGAGGAAAACCGTAAAAAACGGTTTGGAAAACGACAACCCTACCTTGGACCCACCACCCCCGAAGAGATTTTTCTACTAATAGAATGCGAAAAGAATGTATATTGCCCGCCAGGTCTGTGCAATAGGATTTCGATTTTCCTGCGATATTTCTGACAAACATCGAACAGATTTCGCTTAGGTTTCTGTGATGCTAAATTTACTCAATGCAAGGTTATCGTTCAGAAATCGCATGCATATCGCATATAATTAGTTGAGTCTACAAATTTTCGTTTCCGCTTTATTTATGTTATTTATTGCAATAAAATCCGCAAAAAATCATCGTTAGTTTACAATTTAAAGACCATATTGTCATACAAGAAACTATAACCATCAATAACATACATAAATATTGATGAATGAGTTCCAAAATCATTTACAAATTACTGGTGATTCTTTATAATCTATGATACTTTCTGACACAATACAATGATCCAGTTGACTAGTTAGTCAACTTAAAAGTTTAATTAAAGATATGATTGTTTGTGTAATTTCACATATGTGATACAGATTCACATTTTAAATATGAAATGATTAAAACTAATTTTGAGGAGTAGAAGATGCTTCAAACTTTCACCAACTTTGTTAAACAATATGTACTAGCCGGAGTAGTAGGTTATCACTTTTAGAACGTAAAATTCACACTCACATAATTAAATTGACTTATATTGAACTAAAACATTGGCAATAACTGGTTAACGTAAAATTTTTGTGAAATTAACTAATACGACGAGGTGTTAGCTGTAATTTTCCGGAGTGTTGGAAGGTTATGGAATGGATAAAAATTCACAAAAATATATTTATTATTTCTTACAGCATTACGACATACCCGATGCAATCAACTGAAAATCTCCCTTCAGTACCCACGTTAGCTTGTTATCAATGAATTTGGCGGTAATTAAGCTTTACTCAATAACATCTACTTTCGAAGTCTATGCTAGATGTATTAAAAACGATAAATTCACGATATGGAACACGTGTATTATGACAGTCTGTATGATTAGTGCTGAGAATGCGATATCTCTGAAATCGCAACAATATCGATTTTCAATCTTCTGCGAGCATGCCTGTTGGGATTTCCGTGTTCGATGTCTTTTCATTTCTATTATTCGCATAGTAATTACTCGTGCCATAAGTTTAAATCATGACATAGGTATTTAGCTTACTAACACACAAACTCATACTCTGATATTCATGAATTGCCTACCAATCCATGCACTCGCAATTTATCTTAACTTTCCCTCTAATAAATTCCGTAACAATATGAGAAACACACTCATAAAAGCTTGCACCCCTTTTATAAGTGCCCCATCTACCTGCGAATACTTCCTTCATGTTATTTTCTGGTTTTACTAGTCTACTGGTCCGTCGTTTTAGCGAGTTTAGTGCTACGTCAATGCAAGTACAAATTTTTGTGAATTTGTCATGCATATGCAACAGTGTTGATGATAGCTACACACTTTTATAAGCATTGTTGCATGAATGCTTAGATGTACTATAATGCTATCATTAGATTATTATTCGCAAGAGTCACTGACTCTTGTCCCTCCAGTGCCTACTGGATCGCGATGATGAGGACAAAGAAGTCATTTAATGCGTGTGAAAACCTTGCCTGTTTGCAACCACATAATTCTACGCATAAAAACATATTGTGTTGCCAGAGTAAACAAATAAGTTTGCTTCGCGTGTTTAAATTAATTGCTCTCGCCGACAGTCTCTAGGTCCTACATAATATGCATGCGATTTTAAAGCCATCCCAAACAACCTTATTATTTTTTGGTAGAATATTTTTATATATGTAAGGAAAAAGAATTGTATATGATCATTATAATTATTTAGAGGTGTTGTAAATTCGAGAAGATTTCCTATTGATAGCTTGATTTCAAGAGTATCTTCTTATCTAAAGTCTATTAAAAAAAGGTACAATGGAATTTTTCTGATTTCAGATTATTTATAAGGAAACATTTTCCAATAATACTCGATTATACAAACAACACTATCGTAACACTATTTCATTTATAATTTAACAAAATAATAGTATTTACTTAAAATCAAATGCCAATCAAAAACATTGGTTATATATAGTGCTACAAAATATTATTCGGCTGATTAACTTGAATGCCAGCAAGTTTCCTTGATAATATGTTATTTAATATTCTTTAATTTTTTACTGAGAGGAAACTCAATGATCAAATGACAACGACACTGATTTGCTTCCTTAAGATTTGAAATTGATTAAAAAGTTGGAACAATAAATATCAGCAAAACTATAGTCACTTTATCAGTCTGAAATTTCAGTAGTAGAAGCATTTTTTTTACCAAACTCAATTGTTCTTTTTAAAAATTCTGAATTTACCAATATGAAGAAGAAGTTCGGCAAAGTGTACGTACTTGAACGAAGAATTGCCTCAGATTTTGCATTCTTTTCTAACGTTGATTTTAAATGGTACGACTCAGCCGGAAATTTGTCTCCTTTGTATGAAAAATATAAAGGGAGATCCTTTGCTGCGCAATTAAATATCACTCAAAAGGATAAAAACGGACAAGAAGTGGACTTTAGTGGGAAAGTTAACGTAGCCTGGAAGTTGGGGGCATGTGGAGATCATGATTTTAAAAGCGTAGACGAGAAGTTTGAGCAGGAAACGGTGGAATTTTTGCAACACCTTGGAATTTTTTCGGATGATCTGCTCAATGATGACGCATACAAAATTTTACAAATGGCCCAGGCTCCCATAATGGTAATTGTAACTATCCCCGGGGCAAAACTTTCGGATTTCAGAGCTTATTACGTATGGCTGACTTCTCTCACCCTTGTGGATACAATCATGGACACAGCAGCAGCCCAGGGTGAGTTGCCATTCAAAACATTATATGCTTTTTGGTCTGAATTGACTAGGATAATGGAAGGGAAGCCATTTGACTTGGGAGGTAGTGATGACATTCTGAAAAAGCTTCCAGAACAATTCATGTTTATGTTCAAGGGAATGCAGGAGGTTCGAAAAATAATGGATGAAAATAAAGGGGATCACACTTTCCTTATTAAAGCGTTTGCAGGTATGCATGACGCACTGAGCTTCGAAAATTGCTCCGAATGGATAAGGAAACACACAGCCCCGGCTTCAAAACTTTATAAGGAAGCACTTACGGAGCTTCGTATTCTTACTATTGGACATTCGGTTTGCATGGAATTCGTTTTGTGGGAACAGGGAATAGAAATAAGCAAGGAAGTTCGGGGCTCATTCCTTTTCAAAAGGATTGTAGATGCGAGTTCTATACACATGTTTTTGTTTAATGATTTGATTTCCCTGAAGAAGGAGATGGATGATGGGACAGCATCCAACGCAGTCTACAACTGGCATCTTGAAATGCCATTGAAAGATGCGATGAAGAAAGCAGTCGACAGACTCAATTTTCTAGACGAGGTAGTAAAGCAAGCTGCAGAGCTACTTATCGAGTTTTTTGGGAATGAAGGGGCAAAGGCCGCTAAGGTTTGTAAGGATCTTATACATGGAAATTTACAATGGCATGCAATAGCCTCCAGAAATCACCATGATTTGAAATATGATTGTATTGTTGGGTTAGAATAATTTCTTTCTCATTATTGTGATTGTGCAATTTATAAAGGGAAGATGAATGAATAAAGTGGTAAAATGTAAAATAAATAAAATAAATAATGTATTCTGGGAATCTACATATTATTTGGTTTATGGGAAATAACATGTAAACAGGTAAATAAAATTGGAAAAGTTTTCCCATTTACCAAATTTAAAAAAATCTTTTGTACAAAAAATGTGTTTCAACAATTCTATGTCGCTTTATCGTATATTCGTGTCATATTTACACTAATTCAATTCGAATATGAGAATTGAAACATAAAGATTAAAATTTTTGCAAAGAAAGTCAAATTTTTGAATACCTGGCTAGGTAGCCCTTTTTATGCTAGATTTTTTACGCGTTATATCCCGTAAACAAAATCCAAAATGCTCCCCATAGTTCCACTCAGTTGCCTTTTAAAATTCATGTTTTTACCTCTCAAGTCTTTATTAAGCGGATCGTGAAAAAAGTAAATAATTTTTTAAGTAGACGTCATCTAAGTTTCTTTCCCAGTTCTTTAAACGGTTCTAGGCCCATTGCGGATAAGGCCCCTTTCCCCAAAAAGGGGAAACGGCCTAAAGAAGAGTACCTCAAAGGGGAATCTGCAAAAGGGGATCCATACCATACCGCAACTAGGCCTACCCGCCAAAGGTACCATACCCGAAAAAGGGATTACCGGCCATGGGTCTGTAATGCTTCAAACAGTTTACAAAATAGGGTGCCCGGTTCTACCTATTTTAATTGGTAAATGTTAAGAAAGATCAATCTGTAACATTAAGCTATATGTAGCAACCAATACTTGGCCAGTTTGGATATTGGGTTTTCAATCCACCCATTATTACGTAGCTGAATCTCTGTCAGCGTAGTTATAAGTTTACTAAGTTTGTCTGTCTGTCCGCACTCTCTTGTCGACATACGTTGACCGATTTCCACAATATTTTCGCTTGGGTAGTACACTTGATCGTTACGTGCCTATCCGTAAGCGTAGCCTTTTATCTGTAGCACTAACGATACGATTAAATAATGAGCATTTATAATTACACACGAGACGAGTTTAGTAAAAGGTCTGGCTTTATTCTCCTAGCGCAGGCCCACTCCAGAAACCCACAAAATCATACCATACCCACATTCATACTTTACAGCCTAAGTACATGTACATTTTTAAGGCAGCATATAGTTTGCCGTATTATACATACACCTAAAGAGCTTACCTGGTACTACTTTACAGCCAAATCGGTCAAAGCGTTTGAAAGTTGTGGGCGCAAAAATTCACTGAATTGGCTGAAATTTAGTATTTAGAGGTTGTTCGTTAGGCCGAAGCGATTTGTAATAGTAGTAATGCTCCACGGATAGTATTTCATGCAGTTTTGAATTATTTTGAGTGCGAAAATTAAAAAATAGTCCCATTCATCGCCCAGAATTTCTATTCATTGCCCAGATTTCCTGTTCGTCGCCCAGAATTCCTATTCTCCCGTCTATGCCACTCAACTACGTTTCTAGGTCTGTTCACAAGCACACTCGACGACGTTCACATTCGACGATATTATAGCCTGGCTATAATATCGTATTATAGAAATCGCTATCGCTAAAAGAATATCGCTATGATAGAAACACAAATTTACTTCTCCCGGATTTTTCGCGTATTTTTTCGTCGTTTACCATGTCTACCACACTTAAAATACAATATCTGTTGCAAAAAGATCTTAGAACAGGATCTCTCTTTAGCTTTAATCGCTTGCCAATTATTATGTACCTTTAGGTATATATTGAAAACACTCAGGACATCGTCCGTCTGTATGTACAGAGCCTGATAGTTAATCAAGGCAGAAGGGTCGCGCTACAAACTTGGCTCCGATTTGGCTGAAAATTTGCAGGAATATAGATTTTGATGCGTAGATTACGAATCTGAAATCAGCAACCGTGTTTTGCAATCGTGGCGCCCCCTAGAGGGAAAAAACAGTGAGTTACCATGGCAACCTGCTGTTTTTTCCCTCTGGAGGGCGCCACGATTCAAAAAATTCTTTTCTGATTTCAGATTCGTAATCTACGCATCAAAATCTATACTCCTGCAAATCTTCAGCCAAATCGGAGCCAAGTTCGTAGCGCGACCCTTCTGCCTTGATTAACTATCAGGCTCTGTACGATAACTCAAAAACGGTTTCACTTTTTGGAATTCTGTTTTCACTAATCATTATATTGGGTCAAAAGTAAGGTCAAGTTCGAAGATGGGTCAAATCGGTTCAGGGGAACTACTGGGTCAAAGGTCATGTCAATGTTTTGAATAGTAAGGAATAGGTTTGTGATACATCAAAATGAAGCTACTGGTGAGACTAGATCAGTGATTCTATTTTTGAAAGTTTTTGATTACCCCAACGTGACCTATGACCATGATAAGGTCAAATATTTTTTACACAGCAAGGTATAGGTTGTGATCAAGGTTCGCCTTTTGGGTGGGTTTTTAAAAAAAAATTGGGGAAAAACCCTTATTAGTCGGGGTTTTGGCGTTTTTATGCCGTAAAAGGGTTTTTTGCATTTTTACAGAAATTACATGTGATTTCTTGTAAAAAAAAGTCCAAAACCCCGTTGGGTTTTTAAAATTCTGATACCCAAACCCCAAAAAAGTCCTAAAAACCCGGGCTTAAAAACCCCACACGGAGTTCCTTGGTTGTGATACATCAAAATGAAACTACTGGAGAGAACAGTTCATAAATGGTGCTCCCAAATTCTTAGGTTATACTAGTGTGACCTTTGACCTTATTAAAATAAACTAAATTCTAGAGATGGGGATCACTCAGAAGGGGAGGGGGAATTGGGAAATTTTAAAGGTACATCATTACATCTCGATCTGTCGGGTTTATTTCATTTTTATATCGTTTTACAAGCTTGAATAATTAATATGATCGAAATTAATAAGCACAATATCATATACAACGCAAACCACTAAATGTTATTTGATTTGAAATATTATGGCAATTCAATACGAAGACCTGAAATGAAACCTTTGTATTTTTTATTTGCGTGCTATTTTACAAAACTTGAGTTGTAGTTATGTTGGTCGAAAAACCATCAGACAGACTTACATATATATTCTGGTGGCGTAAGAATTCATTACTTTCAATTAATTACAAATATGGTCAATTAATTTTTTTTATTATGAATACGGCCAGTTCAACGAGGAATATTCTCTAATGTATTAAACCTAACCATAATGGATTAAATTAAAATGGATTGTATATAATATATGTGTACCCATTTAATCAGGCATGTTAAGGGGATAACAACGCTAATACTAGATTCGGTTAAAACCAGATTTTAATTTCTCCTATTCACCCCACTTCACGTGGTTTAAATGAATAAATACATAAAAATAAAGTTTTGTATATTTAAAACGATAAAAATATCAATTTCAGAGTACCTGAACCGCATACCAGCATGTTACATGTGCTGTATATTGAATTTTAACAGTTTCTGTACTGTAGAGCTGAAATTGATATTTTTATGTATATGCCTAAAAATCGTTAAATATTTCGCTATGCATAAGACATTGTCTATATTAAACCATTTTATCCATATGGCATTTTTCTCCATTATTATTCGGATGCAGGATAAAATACTATTATCCATGGACTTTTACCATGCCTGTAGTTAACGTGGAAATAATAAAAATATTGATATAATTGTGGGAGGGCGTGAGCTGCTGGCCCGTATATAACGCAATAAAATCCAATATATCTATCTAATGGATTAAATTGGACATGGGATTCCCTTGACAAAGTAGTCACGCCCAAAATTGTAGGCTTAGTAAAACTATATGCCGTGGTTTATATCATGCCATCCGCTCCGGAACTTTGTGTGTCTCCTCTAGACAGTGTGTATGATTGGCATCAGCAAACAATGCCAAACTAAAAAGTTTTCAAGTTTCAAGAAATTTTAGTTGAAATCCTCACAGATAACGTTGATATCAACTTTACACAAAGCAGCTTATGATAAGTCTTCGATTTAGCTTTCATACGTTTGAAATTCTATAACCACTTGTTTATTTCATTTCGAGAATGAGTGGAAAAAGTTTTTCTTACTAAATTCGCCATCTCATAAGAAAAGCGTTAAAAAGCTGAAAGCCCAAATCAGAATTGCAAAATGTTGCTACTAATTGTCATAATTTTAAAAATTTTGATCCACGTACAAGGCCACTTTCCGCCATATGACAAAACCAACACATTTTTTGGGTCTATCAATGATTTACTTCGTTGGACCGGAAAAGAAACTTGGTTATCACAAAGTGGATTCTTCAACTACATCAATGACCCAGTTCGAGAAGAATTCTATACGGTGGAAAATCTAAACAAGTACCTTCAATATTTTGAAAGGTGCTTTGTCAACGTAATAAACTTTCGAAATGTAGACATAAACCCACCGAATGTTCCCATCACGTTGTCACAGCCAGAGCTCGTTATGCAACGATATGCTCATAAGGATATTGAGTACTATTCTCGACGAAAGCTTTATTATATTCGTGGAGCTCAAAAAGGAATTCAAGATCGTTTAAAACAAAGCAGTAATTCAACGAAGGAAAACAGGGGATCTGTTTGCACTAGTAAACTTTTTGTGGAAGAAACTCCGTTTTCAAACGAAGATCACATAAAATATCCACGCCACTGGGTATTCAAATTATACCCGCGTCTCACAGGCCTCTGTATGGCAATCAACCGAACTAGATTCGTCATGGAATCAAAGCCATGGAACTGTGAAATAAATCTCTCTCTTTCCCGCCCATCTACAGTGGTCACTGTCCAAAGCATGTAGGAAACCCTGACATTTTTGTTGAATGTGGTCCATCAAGTGTTTGGTTTCGCGGCTTCGCGCGAAATGTGGAAGATGGCTATAGGGTTGTCCCCCCGTATTACAAACAAACACAACCGTCAACTGTTCCGGCTATTGTAGCGTGGTTGGTGATTAGCCTTCCACCTCTACTTCTGATGACAATAATGAACTGGACTTGACACAAGATAATATACTTTCACGGCTGCTTATCCTCAGCCGTACTATTTATTACTGAATGACCTTGACTTGACTTGTGAACGACTCGACTGACTATTTCAAATATTAACTGACACGACTGATTAACTCACTAACGACTGACTAAAAACTAAACTATAACTGCTCGTCTTGATGATGATGATGGTCTGGTCTCGGCTTACGGTGGTGGTGCTTCTTGGCTCCTCTACTGCTCCTGGTCTTCTCTGCTGTATGGCTCCGGTGGTACTGCTGTAGATTCCCCTTCCTCATGTTCCTTTTTGTAAAGGAAAGAGCGTGGATGATGCACTTTTCTCGTCGCGTTCATAAACTATTACTTTAGCACCATACATCTTCATTTTACCCCCTCTCAATGACTATGCCGCATCACACTATACACATCAACGTTCTTCTTAAACAACAGCATCTGCAGTGGCAAAAGCTAAGGGTCTATGGAGAATGGATTCGGACACACGTAAACCCGAAAAATCGTTTAGAAATTGGGCGGTTGCAGCTGTACGTGACGAATGATATTTATCTTGTAATGGTGACGGGTTTTACGAGGCAGCAAAAATATGGTATGATACCCATTTTGCAAATTACAAATATAATTGGGTTAAAACCCTGCTTTAATTGCTTCGAAACCGAAACTGTCACGGAGAATGAAATTCCAATATCATTTCGCGGGCACACTGACCATTTTTGGACTATAATGGCTAATTTATTTCCAAAGAGGAACGAGTTAGTTGCAGTCCAACTTTCGAGCTACTCCGAAGAAATTGTTACATATTTTGAGTCTTGTTCAAAAGTGGATACTGGGCAGCATTCTCCTGTAAGCTTCGTCAAAGGGAACAGATTCCTTCCAATTATAAGTGCCGTATTGAACGTATTGTTTCAAAATTATTCAAGGAGTTCTTCATGGGCTGCCAGCTTCTGTGAAGGTGGACTCGAGATACAAGGACAAGAACGAAATCATAAAATTAAGGTTTACGTTACAAACTATCATAAAGATACCATTGCATACGATGGCATAAAATTGGCGGATTCAGTTAACTTTCACAAATTTGTATCATGTGGAAGACCCCAAATTTCTGGTTTTCAGTTTGGGGAGCTTTTAAACGTGTTTGATTCATATATATGGCTGTTTATCTCTCTGTCTTTGCTGCTGCTCACCGGATCTATTCATCTTATCCTCTATATTTCGATGAAGATAAACCAAAGCACCATGTACCAACACCACAGTTTATCATCCACTTTAAAGCAGGTTATAAAGCCATTGTTAGAGCAGGGTGACCCATTCTTATCAGCTATATTAGATAATGATAAACTTAGACTATGTATTGCAGGTTTTCTTTTAGTTGCTGTTGTGCTAAGTAATGCCTACAAAAATAATAATGTATACAACATGATATCACCTAGGCAGCCAATCCCCTATGAAAACCTTTCCCAGCTTGTCGCTGATAATTTCACAATATTTTCGAAGGCAAAGGAACTCAGTTACGAGTCTCTTTATAATTCGTGGGTGGGTTCGAATAATGTGGTGGTAGTATATAATAATATGCCGGTAGAAATGAGCACTAACGAAAACGAAGCGGAAAAAATCAAAGCTTATATTGGCGATTTCCTCTTCATAACATCAGAGGTTGGCATGGCGTTAGAAATTCTCGAAGAAAACTATGGATTGAATCTCACAGATATATATTTTCAAATAAAAAATCACACCCGAATAGTTCCCATTTTTAAAAGAGCAATACAAGACAGAGTCAAACAACTACTACCAAATTTCGATGATAATTATGGGGACATTAGATTAAACAAGATTAAAACCTTTTATCGGGAGGCACGCAAATATGTTTTACAACAACAAAACGGAGTCATTTCAGATTTGATACAAGAATGCAATAAAACAGCATTCGTTATAACTCGGGAAGTAGCACACGAAATCGCCAAATCATGGCAAACAAGCTTTGAAAAGAACTTGTATGTAGGGAAGGAACAGTATTTTTCCATGGAATATTCATTGCATTTAATTGGTCATGTTCCTCCATTTGTAGTGCGTGCTATGCAGGCCTTAGATTTCTCGGGATTGATTAATCATTTCACTGATTTGGTATTGTCAACGTTAACCCCTAATCCCGTCATATCCAGAACTGCTCCTACGAAAGCGGCAATGGATGGAAATGTTATAATAATTTTTGTCATTACGCTCGCAGGGTATGTCATTTCGTTTTTCGTTCTTTGTATGGAGTGCCGTCAAATATTTTTTAATTTATTATGCAGCTTCGCGTCAAAAGTTTATGAAGGGTGTAAAATATTACAACGTACGACTGTTCAAGCCTTTTCCTAAGGGATAAAGTTTCATGTTTTTTTCTTCAAAATTGCATAAACTAGCTTTGATTAGAATATCAAAACACTCCAATAAACCACTCCATATCCATGTTGATATTCATACTTTGCTGAGTTTTTCATCTACCGGATTCGTTTCAACAGGTGGAACTTATTTACTCCTTTGTGATGTAAACCAGTGTGAATATATGTCTCGTATAGAATAAGAGTGTTTGGAATGATGAGTGCGACTCTTTTATGCGTATGAGAAAAATTCAATGTGGTCAATTCTCATTTTCAATATTATTTTTTTATCTACACGCTGTTAATTTAATTAAGCCGTATCACACTATAATATACTTGTACGAAATAGATATTTATACATAATGTTTGACACTGTTTGTGTTGTAAGGGTGAGGAAGCAATATGAATATGCCCTACAAATTATGTAAAGAATAAAATACTACAGCCCTTAAACAAAAGAGAAGAACGAAGAGTCGTGGGTTTTTGGTATTGCTATAGCATAGACATAAATAGAGATATGCCCGATTTAATCATTGGATAAACATAATATATAATTCATCACTCGAACACAGACTCCTGGTTCAAGGCACACGGTCTCCGGTGCGAGTAGTGGTTTAGACGAAGGTCTCCTCCGTCCGACAGTTACAATAGTTCTGACATAATGGTTACACAGAGCGAGCTTTATATATGCTCGCGATGAGTTGAAAAAGTGGAGCAACGAAAAATACATCAAGATCCAATAATATAAATAATAATATATGCAAATAAATATATACACTTCACTTCACATTCACTTTACTAAGGCAAGGCCTTATAGTGTCCCTTGAATTAATCCATAATTGTTACTAGAATTGATGCTTGTTGGCTAGAAATGTTCTCGTTGTATAAAGATTTACATAACTTCTTACTGTCTATTAGCGTAATTTACTAATTTGAGAAACCTCCCTCTAATTCAGCTTTGTGTATTCGTCATTTCAGAAGACAGAGTAGTGGTATAAGTGTTTTAAAGCTATGCATACATACTTTTTAAGTACATGGTAATTTGTGTATTATAATCTTTGCATTGTGTATCAAATGTTTGATGATATATTTTGGCCATTTCGAACTCACATTTTCTTTAATGATAGAAACTTTCATGCTTCGATCTGGAATTATTCATTTCCAGTCTAAAAATCAATGGAAATGATTGGTTAATACGTATATTTTAGATTTGCGTTGAGATTCTCCAAGTGAATTATTTTAGATGTACCTTGAAGTTCCTGCACTCCAAACGACTGAATTGATTTGTAAAGCTCACAAAGTTCATGAGACTTTGTCAACGTTTCAGTTACCATGAACAGCCCGGAAATGTGAAAGGATGCAAATACCGTGTTTAAAAGTATAAACGATTGTGGCTGGCTCCCGGAAACGATTGAGTAGCCGAATCGTAGGACAGCGAGTAAATACAATGAAAATAAAATTGTTAAGCATGATTTCCACCGATTTATTATAACCGGATTTTTACTGACACGAATTCACTTGAATTTTTTGTTCCATTGGATGAGAGAGAGTGACAAAGCGTAAGCAATACGAATTTTTATGACGGCAAGATTAAATTTGGAAATCATGTGGGTTCAGTTGGCTGGCTGGAATGAGAAAAGGAGCAAAATAACTAAGCTAAAACTGTTTCAAAGTGTAAAAAAGTATGTTTATGATTTAAGAAAACATCCCTACTGAATTTAAAATGTATGCATCAATTATTTAAATTCAAACAGGCGTGCTGCCGTTACATATTATTACCATGAATTTCATACTTGAGACTTAAGAAAAGGTTCAAAATTTTCAACACGTACACTCTTATTATGTACCTTTAGGTATATATTGAAAAGACTCAGGATTTCGTCTGTCTGTATGTACGATAACTCAAAAACGGTTTCACTTTTTGGAATTCTGTTTTCACTAAACACTATATTAGGTCAAAAGTAAGGTCAAGTTCGAAGATGGGTCAAATCAGTTCAGGGGAATTACTGGGTCAAAAGTCAGGTCAATTTGTTTGAATATTAAGGTATAGGTTGTGATACATCAAAATGAAGCTACTATAAAGAGTAGTTCATTTATTCAAATACCGAGTTTCTGAGGATAACCCTAACATGATCTTTGACCAAATCAAGTTTGAAAACAGAACGCACGCAATGACTTTTGATTGGTTAGACTTTTTTAAATTCTGTTTTCACTAATCGGTATCATTGACCAAAAGTAAGATTAATTTCGAAGGTGGGTAAATTTGGTTCATGAAGACTGGGTCAAATGTCAAGGGTAAATATTTTTCTATAATAGTTAGGTATGTATTGTCATGCATCAAAATGAAGCTACTGCAAAGAAGAGCTCATAATTGGTACTCCCAAATTCTTAAGTGACCCCAGTGTGACCTTTGACCGTATTTAAAGTAAAAATAAAATTCTGGAGGAGGGATCACTCAGGAGGCGTATCAAAGTGTTTAAATGCGTATCAGTACATTTTAAAGGTACATCATTACATCTCGAACTGTCGGGTTTATTTGGGATGCTAAGAAAAAACGCATTCGTCCCCAAGATTAAATGGGACTCAAAATAAAGCTAAAAATTTAAACAATTTTGTGTCTCTTGTTGGGTTTAATAATGATTTACGAAGCAGCAACAAATCCAAGACTCAAGCAACAAGGAATAGCCCTTCCATCACAAGCTTTTTACACTGGGTCCGCGGTTTTTATATGTGGGCGAGTTTGCCGCACAATATTTACGCATCATGGTAGTATTTTATACTGCCTTAATTAGCTTATGTTTGAAGAATCCCGTCTAAAATTCCATAAATATGGGCGAAGGTTGGCAAAGTCGTTACTTAATTTACAGATGGCATTTGGGAGCTCAAATTTCATTGAAATGCCTACATCCCGTGTATTTTAGGACTTCATTATTTGGCGGACGATGGATTTGTTGTTAATTGATAAGAGACGGGCCTCTTCGTAACCAACGAGCAATATACCGTAGTAATCTTAACTTTCCTAATTTACTCTAGTTGCTCAAAACTTCTTTTTAAAAAATGTTTTGTATTCCACTTAAATAATTCAATTAGAGGATTGTCAGCACCCTTAAACATTTGGCTGATTTAGTCTTTAATAACATTTTATCTAAATCCTCCATGTCACCAGTTTTGAATTCTAGTGCCTTTATGCCGATGCTGAACTTTTACTAAATGGAGGTGAATTAACCATTTCTTGTAGAAGCAATTCAATGTATTCAGTAACCGTAAACACTTAATGCCACCAGCTTTA
Source organism: Orchesella flavescens (assembly GCA_964034955.1). Classification (NCBI taxonomy): domain Eukaryota; kingdom Metazoa; phylum Arthropoda; class Collembola; order Entomobryomorpha; family Orchesellidae; genus Orchesella; species Orchesella flavescens. The sequence continues at coordinate 4,423,651 of OZ035954.1, forward strand.
TTATCCATCCTATTATTTATGTAGTGGTCTTCATTCGTTTTAATAAATGATATAAAAATAGTAGGTTATATTCTAGCCACTGGTATGAAGTTTCAACTAATGTACAACTCTAGTTTTGGGTATTACAATAGTAGCTCTTTAAAATTGGAACAAATTTTATCATAAGAATCGGCAAATCAATTCAAAAATAATACATAATCGAACGAAAAAGGCTGGTTTTATATTCATGACATCCATTTAGTACACTGGTAAACTTCGCAGAACATACAAGCCCATTTGGTTGCTCTGCTGGGCCATTCAAGGGAAAATTCAAATCCTCCTGGCTACTGATCCAAAATTTTAGTCGAACTTGACCAAAAGTATTTTCTGGAAGTCGAAATTGTTTTCTTAATGCTTAAAATTTACACCATCTGCAATTATAAAATCAAAAATGGAAACATTGGGAGACTGGACACAAGTGCAAAATATTTTGACTCAACATTTTCGAGATTCAACAACAGAATTCATTTGGGAAAATGGAAATCCTCTGACTACTTCAGCATTCAGAAATTGTATTTTTCTTCAATGCGTTCTTCTGACTTTCGACCTTTTTCAACTGGAAAGAAAATATTATAATTCATCACATTTTCCCACCAAATGCTTGCCAAGGGAACATTCTCACTGGTCAATTTGGAAAACAAACGCTGACACAACCAATTCACAAAGGTTTTCCTCGGGTTTTATCCTCTTATATTCTGATTCATCTTTCCCTTCAACATCCTGGAGAATAAGTGTATTACAAAATTATCCTGTGACTAGTTGGGGCGAAGTGCCATAATTTTGGCATACCAAATCCCGCAAGAGGTGTGCCTTAATGACTTTAGTAGTTTGGTTGTTTCATTTTACACTAATTCAATTTTACTCTTTGTTGGATTCAATTCAAATTCTGTAAGTATTGGATGCTTTGCATGCGATGGGGCCATAATACAGCACAAAGACTGGTTTTATAAACCTACAGGTGCGCCAGTGGATTCATATGCAGTTAAATTAATCAAGTTGCCAAACACTGTCGTTTTATCGTTTAAGAGCTTGGTACAATTTTGGGAGCAGCTGCATTTAAACATTTACTTCGGACCGGACATCCTTGAGCATAATTGTCCATCGATTAGCTCATACAATATATTTCTTAAAGTTTACGGTCCAACATGTTCCGTAATGGAAGCATATTTTCACTACATTAACTGTTCAAATTTCGAAGCTTGTTCCGAAATACATTACGACTGGGCAAGGTTGCAAAATTCTGATGTAAACACCATGCACTATTTGATTCTAGTGTTTCCTTATGTTTCAGAAAAAACGGATTATACTTTTCAAGTCCTACTTCCCAAAATTTATTTTACAGATCTAAATCTCGGAGCATTTTTAACTCCATTTAGCTACAATGTTTGGATATGCTTAGTCGCTGCTATCTTAAGCCTTTCAATTTTGTTCCTTAATATGAAAAGGCCTTCGTTGTCAAAGATAATGTTTTTTCACTGTTCTGTTGTACTAGAGCAGGATTATATGCAAATGAATGGCATCAGAAATGTTTTGAAGGCAATAATATTTCTATGGATTTTTGCGGCAATAACATTACGGCAATTCTACAACTCATCACTTTATTCCTTTTTGTCGTCTGCGAAACAGGGAGAAAACTACCCGGAAAATATTGAGCAGTTACTGCCCCAGACAGAGTTTCCCTTGTTAGCTTCGAATACATTCTACTATCACGTAAATGCAATATTTCATAGGTACGGCCCAAATATACCAAACAAATTCGCAAAATGTCTTAATAGAATACTCCATAAATCCTTATTCATGAATGGATATTTGGCTAAGATTTTAACATCAGTACTACATGGGGATAAAATTCCAATTCAATATTACGAGAACTTAAATTCCACTGAAGTGGTGAATGTTTATCCCAAACTTTACACAAAAGGTGAACGTTCTTTTAGCAAGTTTGCAGTCATGTGTAAAGGAGGATGTGATGAGAACTGGAACGTAATTTTTCTTTGGCAACAAAAGCTGCATCGCGTTGTCCCTTCACAAAAAGCTTTCTTTAGTGACACGTCATTTTGGCAACAATATTGGAATCACTTTGCAGCTTTCAAGTTTCCAAATTACCTTGGCATGATTGTACAATCTGGAATTTATAAGTTTTTAACAAAACAATACAAAAAAATTGAAAGGCTTAGGTATCTTCATCGCCTGAATGGTTTCAAAACGTTGGGATTGAGCAATGCAACCATGTTTAGTCAAATATTTCTTGCTAGCCCAGTTGATGAACACAAAAATGAAGAAATGCCAATGAAAGTTTCAGCTTTAAAAGGAACCTTGCTGATATCAAGTGTCATGCTACTTCTCGCTACTATCACTTTCGTGTATGAAAATTGGGCAGTAGACTTTCATAAAGGATTTAGGAATCTGATGCCGTTATTGAGGATACGGTTTGTTGCAACCTGGAAAATTATTAAAGATGGCTACAGGTTTTTGTGTTCTTTAAAATGCAAAAAGGATCAGGTTTAATCAAAGAGAGTTTAAATGATGGATGCGAATTAGGACAATTATTATATAAAACCCACTAACTAACTCAAATGTTTCTTACAACCTATATAAATTACTGCTACGAAGACATAAACGCACAAATATCTCGCTAGGATTCATTACAAACTTTATTGTTAGAAAGAAAATTAAATTTAAAAAATTAAATTACATTTCGTCGTAAATTTAATTTAAATCTTAATTGGACCTATGGTAGCACTGTGAATTGGTGCATTTTTGTTCAAAATATGATTAAATCACTTGAATGAATGTTGTAAAAACATATATAAATAAATGAAAAAATCATAAATGTTTTACCCTTCTTGACTTCTCAAACTTTCAATATTCAATTCACCTTAAGAACAATTCTTTGACTTACAAAAATTGTTTTCATGAAATCCAAATATTCTGGAAATATGTAATATTTGCAATGTTTTAAATCAGTAATCAATCTACAAATAGTAATTAATGTGCTATCGATCACCAACAGTTTAAGCTCGTAACTCCGACTTGGCCCAAAATTGAACTTGATTCCTCATTTTTCCTACGCTATCAATTGGTGAAAACAGAATTCAAAAAAGTCAAAGCGTTCTCAAGATATCGTAACCCCACACGGAACGACTGGACAAAGATATAAACTAGCAATAAATTGCTAGTTAATAATTGTACTTCTGTATTTGCACAATCGTAATATATTATGAGATGCAAGTAATGTAAAAAATTATGCCAAAAGTTTTTTTACAAGTCCTTTGTTTCAATGTACATAAGGGGTAGCACAGTTTTTATGAGTTCTTTGTATTGAAGTTTTTATAAATAAGTATTCACGATTCCGTTGCCAGGGAAAATTATAACGGTCAAATTGTAGTAATGACTACGATACTAAATATTGATGTTTTTTGTTCTCTATTTGGATTGTTTATTTTCACAATATGCTTGTAATAATGTCTTAATTTTAGGTACTACAAACTCATAAGTGAACTCCATACTATATTTAAGCAATAACAAAACAGCGTGAATTATTAGCAGAAGTATCATTCTAATGACGGCCTTCTTGGTTAGTAAAAGGACATGATACGATATTTGTTTTAATTTTTTTGGTCATATTTTTGATAGAATGCAATTGCACGTTTGCCAGAACGTTCAGAGCGTTTATCAGAATGGTTAACTGCCAAAAACATCGACAAGAAGTTGAATTAAAAGTCCTATAATGTGTATACCTATAAAACATGTTTGGTTAAAAAGCAATATATCCTCTCATGTAAAGACTTTGATTTTAATATTGATTTTAATATCGATTGGAAATGTATTAAGAATATCTTAGCAATTTAAACATTTTGGCTTCTATTTGCACATTTATTCGACGCAAGTTATAGCAGTTATACACAGATGCAATCCACTTAACAATATTATAAAAATGAGAGAAATTAAATTACCCCATTTATTGTTTGAAATCATGATTCGGAAACGTCAAACAGCATTTTTTAACCTACTTTATCCTCCTACCAACTAAGGAACAGGGCCATTACTTAGGAGCAGTGTCAAAGTGTACAAATCCTTGCTTCAATTTTGGTTCAAGAGTTATCTGGAAATTGATTTAGGAGTGGAAAACGAGTTGGTTTTCAAAATTTCACGCTTACACATTGCGCCAACCTTTGCAACAATTTTATTAGGAATTATCCCATGGTTGATACTGTCTTTGGAAACTTATATAAGTCACGGTCATTCACCAAAGGATGCAACTGCACAGTTTTTGTCATTTATTCATTTTGTTTTTGCTGTGCTTGGAGTTGAGCTTCTTTTTATATATGTCGTGCTGATAAAATTTCCTGAAGCAATTGAAGCCGCCAACGAGTGTTACAAATTGAGCAAAAGCATCGAATGTGAAAGTAATAACGTAGAATACAAAATTTATAATCAAAATTATTCAAGCATTTATTATTTTTACGCAACAAATTTCAAATTATTCTTTAGGTACTACATCGACTGAACAAACCAACGCTCGTATTGATTTTGTTGGAGCTTATGCTGCCGTTTACGGTTTGGGATTGATTCTACCGACCATAATATTTGGGGTAACATTCGTTGTACTAAATTTGGATCCAAGCTTTCAAATTTTTAATCTAATGGTTCACCAATATTCTGTCTACAGTTCAATGCTAACGTTCGTTTTTCGAATTTCGATCATAATTTTAGTTACAGTAGAATATTTAAGATCTGTGTGGCTCATTTCGATGCTTAGCTTGATAGTTTTGACGAATGTATTTAAAATGTTAGAAACTTTGCGATTTGAAAAATGCTTTCGGATTGCTACGAAAGGTTATAAAAGAATTCAAATAGGTTTCAAGAGCATCGAAATACCAGCCAAGATTTGCAGCTGCGTTGGGATTATGGGAATTCAATGTGCAATAGCAATACTCACTTGGCTTGTAATTAGAGGATGGTTTTCACAGCCATATTCTGTTCTTGGCTTCTTTAGTTTAACTGCAGCTGGTCTTGCCATTTTCTCACATATATACGCCACATGTGCTGCTTTTATATACGAGAAGAGCTTCGATGTGGTTCTCCAATGGAGAAACAGTTTATATTCACAAAGGAGAGATAGTATCACGATTAAAATATGTTACAAAAAATGGGTAGCATTTAGAAACGTTGAAATGACCATTGGTGAGGAATTAGTTTTTAAACGTCTGATTCCAGCGTTACTATTTCATACTTTGGTTCAAAATACAATTTATCTACTATTATTGTGGTAGTCATAGGTTGTCTTGGAATTGAGTATTTTACATAATACCTTTGTCGTTTTGTCAGTAGTTGAATTATAATAATAATTCACATATGCTTACATTGGTTTGTAGGATAAGGAAATGCGTATTATTATGCAATGTGGATATTCAAGCTTAATTCAAACAGAATTCAAAATAAATAAGAAAAATACCTTTGCTTATATCTAGGTTTGATAACAATAATGATATAATAATAAAGCTACAAATTGTGCAGTTATTATGTAGTGATAAATTCATAGAGTAGTGAAAAATTGACAATGATTAAAAAAATATGTAAGGAAACGTGAAGGAATTTTTTAGTTCCTTGCCCATGTTTTTCTAGTCTTAAGTGATTTTACCCTCTAGAATTAAGTTTGATATGATTTGTCTAAAACGCTATTTGAACTAATATTTGAACACGCAAGTTATTCATCTATTCGGCGAAACAACCTGGGTATATGATGCTAATATTGTTCCAGTTGAATAACAATAACAGGGTTATTTTGCGTCTTATTTCAGATACTTAAATTGTAGCAAACATTGAAGCAAAGAACATCCCTTTTCAAAATTAAATTTTAATCCATATATTGAAAATATAAACTTGGTTCTTTACTTTAAATGATCAACTTTTATTAAACACTTTTGACTATATTCACAAGCTTTTACTTATAACTGATATGACTTTTACAAGATGGCTGACTACTGCTGATTTGACCTTTGATAAAAACTGACAAAGAACTCGACAAAAACCTTTGACTAAAACTTGATCAACTAATAGACTGATTTATTGATGACTACTAATTTTCTCTGCGTTCTTCTTCACTCTGACTTGCTCTCAACATGACGAAACGCATATCACCCCAAGCAAACTAAAATGCTTTTACAATCCATGACAACGAATATAAATACACTTCACATTTTCTTCACCATATTTTGATATTTGCTAAATGTTTGGTATTGTCAAATTGAAACAAATGTACGTGTTTAGATTAATTATTTCTGGTCTTTAGCTCGAATCATTTTATTATTTGTGACTCTAAACTTTTCGTGTTCACCAGAAAATCAATGTCTTATAATATTGCAAAATTGTATGCTTTTTAACTAGAAAGTTGGAAGTGTATAGTTGCAATAAAGCAATTCGGCAACATACGCGCTAATATGCTGGTTAATGTACGTATGTATTAGCTGATAATCAAAAATTTTAAACTAGGAAAACTAATATATTACATTAAGTAAATATAACCATATAGTGTTTAGTATAAGTATGTTTTTCACAAATTGTCCACTGAAAGGAGTGAAAGCTATTTTGTACGGGCTTTAAAAACTAAAAATGCAGTTCTCTGCAAGCAAATCTTAATAAACGCTGGTGCTCGGCCTTCATCAAATAAATGAAGTGGGCTTGCCAACAAAACAATTTTTGAAAGAGAATTTACATTCCGTTGAAATTCTATTTCCATTCTCTTTGTCTTCCATTTCCCTATAATGGATTTGCTCAACCTTATACTACGGCCTGCTGCTTCCATTATTGCCAAGGTAAACAAAACCACGTAAAGTATTAATGCTATAAGTGCAAAATTTGTCAAATAACCCAGCTCACTTTTCATTTGGATAAATAAGTACAGCATGGAAATAATCGATTGCCAGTCAGGTTGGCTAGATGCAGCATTGGCTAGATTGTAAAAGTAGCCAAATTTGTACAAAATAAAATATCTTACTAACTTGGCTAGAGGGTAAAACAAACTTGGCTACAAAAAAATTCTGTATAAAACCAGAATGGCTAGATAAAAATTCTTCATGAAACCAATTTGGCTAGATAGTGAGTCGTATGTTTAAAACCATAAATATAATACATATTTCAAGAAATGAATAACAACTCGACATTAGCACATTTCCAACAATGAATGCAATGTATGCAAAATTTTAAATCTGTTGTATATAATTCTTTTCATAGCCCCACTTACTATCCATTGGTCCAAACTATTAATTATGTATAACAATAACGCAATACATAAATTTAATAATATCATGTGCGGTAGTGGGCTGTATACCTAATTGCAATTGTTTGTGTACTACGGAATTTATATTGTATCATTATGTATATGCCTAAGGATAAGGCAAGGTATGTTGTTAATCCGTATCTTATACATATATCCATTATCATTCTTTTTGTGGATTTAAACCATTTTCTTACTATTACCCATCGATAATTAACACCTCAGCTCAACTCCTCCGCTTTTCCTCATATCTAGCCAAACTTGTATCTGGATCTAGCCAATATTGTATGTGCATCCAGCCAAACTTGTATGTGCATTTAGCCAAGTTTGTATTTGCATGAAAAAAATCTAGCCACTATGGTAAGTAGCCACTTTTGCAAACAAAATTAAAAATTTGAATAATCTAGCCAATGCTGTATCTGGCCAATGTGACTGGATTTGAAATAATCATACCACTCATAACCACATGAAGTAATGGGTACATTACTGATTTGCATGCAGAGTTAAAGACTACAGCCAAAATTTGAATTTTCCTGTAGAATTTCAAAATTACTACTTTTTCACATATGTTGGTATCAGGCTTGTTCTGTAAATACAGAAGCAGCTTCAGATGAGAAACTAGTTCCGTTGGCACAAGAATGATGCATGTTGCTAAGGGACCACCTCCGATGACAGCTGGCAGTACTCATAAAAACTCAACAGAAAACTCTACCAAATTCTTTGTCCAAACTCTGCAAGGTGAAATGAGATGATTCAAAACTGAATTTTCAACAGGGAATAGAAAGACAATGAACGGAAGAGCGAATACTACGGATATCACCCAAACTGGTAGAAATGTGACAATAAGGTTTACGACACGATTTTCTTGTGAATATCTGCCCAAATATCGTCTAAAAGCTGAAATAAAAATTAAGAATCGAATATTTAAAAAACCAGCCCAGAGCAATTAAGGGGTAGGCTGTAATTTGAACTTATCGCGCTTTTCCCGGTTAGCAAATCCCCAAAAATGCTTAATTATAAATGTGGTTTCCTCTTCATACAGGTAATAATGTAGCGAGCATGCTACTGAACTAAGGTGGGAACACAGTAAAATCGAGTGTAAACGAATGGTAAGAACTGGACAAGAATTTTTAGTTAATAGGTGTAAATAGTTTGAACAGATGTACAACGTTGAAAGAATGTATACAAGAAACCAAGCTTTAGTCATACCTTTACGAATTTTAGCTGGGTTGGTTTTAGCCTCAATTTCGCAGGATGGCATACGCATCGTACAAAATCAAAAAAGGTATGCTAACCCGATTTGGGACCAAAGTTTCAAGATTTTCGAAAGAAGCCATTCTTGCAAATGAGCTTGAAGTATATCAAAGTATTATGAGAAATAAGTATAGCACGAGGAATTTTATGTCAAAACGAAAACAGCACGAATGATTGACATTTGACTTAGTTCTCTGTCATAAATCCCCGAAATTCCATGAATTTTTAAGGTTCTATTTGGAAACCTAGTATTTGATTATGTATACCAAATAAGCCTTCATGACAATAAATACTATTTCTTACAGTTAGTGGAAAAGTTGGTAGATTGTGTTATTAGTTTAGCTTCCATTTTTAGACCCACTTTTAAATAGCATATCCCACTTCATTTAAATACTGTTTCCCCATTCGACATTTTCCCACTCAATTCGCATTTTTACACACTTCATGTTTTTGTGAATGTTCTGCTTAAGTATAAAGTACTTCAAAGTAATAAAGTGCATATATAAAAATATGCATAAAGTATGGGTGACGTGGTGGTGGTGGATGCTTTATGAGTGTTGCGTAGCAATGACTTTATGAGAATGGTGTTTCAGTCACTTTGTTAACATAGCGAAACTTAATATCATACTGTGTTTTATTTGTAGTAGCATAAGGACGTGCACACTCAGGGTTTCGAGCATAAATTTGAATTTTGTATTGAGATTGATTGATTCAATCTTTTGGCAACAATTCTTCGTGATGAAATATGAAACCTGTTATCAAATAAAGCTTTCATTTAATTTTTTTTGTGTTATTGGAAACGTGTACGGCATGTGAAAGTAGTATATATGTCTTTTAAAAATTTGATTTTGTTTGAAATTACTGGTGAAAGATCGAGTGGTACATCATTATTTTTGAAAGTGGTATAAATTTTTATTTGGTGTGTTCTTTAATATATTGACCATCAGCTTTGTCACACGAATATTCGGAAACCATTACTGCGGAACTAATAATTTATTTCAGTGTTCATTTTGATTAATCTATATCATATTGTTTACTGTCAATCAAAACATATATGTAAAGCGACCGCGAGGATGATTTTTTGGACCTTTATAGGATGCTCTTTTAAAAATTGTAGGATGCTTTCAAGATGGTTTTTTCAATTTCACCCCAAAAACCCCCAAAAAAAAGCTTCGAAACTTATTTTTGTCCCAAAAATTATCGTTAAAGCTATTTCTAAGAATTCGAAGGGACCCTGGGGCAGTTTTTACACATTTCTATTGCTCGATTTCAAGTAATTGACCTTCTTGAAATCCAATCTGTAAAAAATTTTCAAGTATTTTTCGCAAAAAGTTGGTCAAAATTGATATTTTTTGTATTTTATTTCGAATTTCTGCACATTTCTAATGTTTTTACATTGGGAAGCTTTAAATAGGGTCAGGATGCCTTCAGGATGCTTTTTAGACTCTGGATGCTTTTTGGATGCTTTTATGCTGTTTGAAAAAAATTAAATTACTTACTTGAAATCCTCACGAAAATAACTGCTAGAAAGACCCAGCGACCATAGGTCTATTGTTTAGGATGCTTTTAAGATGCTTCGGATGCTTTTTGGTCGCTTTACATATATGATATCAAATCAAATAATGTTATTCATAATTGGGAATTTCTGTTGAACCAAGTTTTTCAACTCCTTCGTGATTAAATACTTTTAACCTATTCAATATGTAGGTGTGGTGTGCCAACGGAATGGCGGAAGTTTGATTTTCAAACTAAAATCAATTCAGTATACCCTCTGCATTAAATTATCCCCATTCTGTTCATTGATGTCATGTACTTCTTACCTTCCTTCTACACTTAGAATTGGTCGTCTATATTCACCTATATTAGAAATATGGGACGAAGAGTCATCCTATTGTACCTCTAAAAAAACTGCTTTGATAATCAATTTTGTACTTAATTGGTACTAAACATGATTCATAATATATTCCAGCATGATTTATGCGCAGCACAGTCAATACGCAGTGAAATGCATGTCATACCCATGTCTTGCTAATAAAATAAATGCGTAGAAAACAATTTTTGAGAATATATCTACCTGCATTTGTCGATATTAACCAGGTAAATTGTCAGGTTTTCGGTATTCAATTATTGCCTTTTGAGTGGATATTGGCAGCGTAGTTTCAAAAATATATAACATAATTCACCAGCAAATTATGCATAAGATGTTGAATATTTAAGTGTTTTCGTTCGATTTTCACAAGTAGCCATGAGCCATCGGGAGTTGATTTTTATTTCCATTTTGCTTACTTTAATCTATAGGAAAAACTAACAAACTAAAATGATAATGAAATATCTATCGTTTTATTGCTAATAACGCTCGAATTGTTCCTCTTGCCAAGAATTTCAAAAACGTCAGTACGCTTCTTTTTCTGATGACATATGCTGTTCCATAGCCGATACTGAGAGGTTTGCAAGACTTCAAAAATTTTCTCATTTCACGGTTTTCCCTCTTACTTCCCCAATCCTTCCTCGACATTGATTTGAGCGCTTTTTTAGTTATCCCAAACACGTTTGCGCAAACAGATAAAATTATAAACAATCCAATTCCAAGCGCAAAAATATAAAAGGAGAGTATAAGTTTAATTGTGTAGTGCATCGTATCTCGATACCTTATAATGGAGTAGTTGCAATAAATAATGAGGTAAGAGCTGAGACTTTGAAGTGGCATAATAATGAATGAAAAAGCGTCCAAAATTATAACAATGAGAACTTGCAGTTGTCTATAGATATATGGTAAATTTTTAAAGCTTCTAAATTTCTTGCTGGCCTTGTGAAATCTTATCGGTGTGGGTGAACAAATTAATTCTTTTAGAATTTCTGGGACAAATGAAGCTAACAAAATGAAAACCGTGACTATTAGTAGCAAGTATGCATAAAGCCATTGAAGGAGCAAGATGAAGTAGATTGCTTGCAGAATTGACAAAATTATTGGCAAATTGTTTGCCGGCAAAATAGAAAGAAAGTACATAGGCCATCGTGGAAATATTATTGAATGTAAACTTATAATGAAGCCAATAAATGGAAATCCAAACCCGAGAGAAAAAACTAACACTTCCAAAAATAAATTCAGAAACGAAACATTCGGGTCGTAGGTTGGAATAAAAGTACCTAAAATTGCAAGCAAATGGAAACTCATGTAAAATTTTCTTTTAAATAAATCTTTTATTTTGTAGTGCTTTCGATGTTTACCTTGAATTTTGGCCAAAAAACGCGTGATTTGATTAAAAACGCTGGCGATTTCGTTCACTTTCCACACGCATAAGAGTAGTATAAGAACACAAATTGTTCCTGACATTGAAAGTGCAACTAGGTAGTAAAAATGAGTGTTATCTTTATTTTCTACCTTTGCCATTTGGAGCAGCATTCGAGAAATTATGAAAACTATTTGGGTAGTAAAGATACTAAACGATATTCTAAACTTTTGTTGCTGGCGTGTGTTAACACTAAGTTTTCTGGTGGATGCATTAAATTCATATGGGGACGCCCAAATTAGGGAGGCCTTTGTGTTGTAAAAATTGAACAATCGAAACAAACAGTCACTTAACATTTTTGATCCGCACTTTTTGAAAACTGTGCTTCAACTGCAACGTAAAAGAAAAAGGTAGGGTGGTTTAAAGTGATTGTAGAAGCTTTCTGAATATTTTCAAAAATCGATTAAAAAGAAGAATGTTGAAATATTTAAGTTTGCTATATAATTCAAAACCTATTGGAGATGATTTTTTTCTTTTCTTTACTTTATAAAAAGGACCTTGAATCAACAAAGAATGGCAATTTTTAAGCATTATAGAAAAAAACACTTTTTGCTTGGAAGTTGCTTGCAAGGAATGTGAAGGGGTTTTCATTGATTTTTTAGACGACAATATTCTTTTACAGATAAAACTTGACCATTTTCATTTTTTTAAATTTATTTGTTAGAACTTATGTATTGATTATTTATTCCGTTTACTTAATCACAATAAGAATTAACCTAACAACTCGCTTTAAAAACTATACAAAATCTAATGAAGAAATACGATTGTGCAAACTGTTTTGTTTAAGTTTCGATTATCATACACAAGTACATATTTCTTGGCTTGTAATTTACGCTTTTTCTGCACTATGTTGAAATGTGATATATTTGTCTTTGATACCTTTTGATATATCCCATTAAATATTTTATGCTATTTTCTGACTGTAAGCAGAGATCTAAAAGTTCCTCTTGCAACAAATCTCAAAAAGATAAGCACACTCCGTTTCCTTATCACATAAGCAGTTCCACAGCCAATACTGACAGGCTTACACGACCTAACAAATTTTGACATTTCTTTGTCAACCCTCGTCTTCCCCATATGCTTTCGCGACATTGAGCTCAATGCTCGTTTACTAAATACAAAGAAATTTGCACAAACATCCAGCAAAATAGGAGTGCCAAAGGTAAATACAATCACGTAAAATAAAAGAACGAATTTAACCGTAAAGTGCATATCATGCCAATGTCGTACTAACGAAAAATTACAAAACATGGTAAGAAATGAAACCAAACCCTGAAGCGGAATAATAATATTTGAAACTAGATTGTCAATCATAACGTTAATTACTTGCATTTGTCGATATAAACCAGGCATATTTTTGTGACTTCTGAAACTCAGTTTTGCCTTTTGAAAACGTAGTGGCTGGGATGTGCAAATGAATTCTTTTAAAATGGCTAAAATGTGAGGAGCAAAACCTATGAAAATCGAGCCAAATAAGATGATAAATGAGTCAAGCATTTGAAGCAGCCACGCGCCATAGAAACCATGAAGAACGTACAAAAACGTTGGACATTTTTCAGTTGGAATTAATGAAAGTATGTACAAAGGCCACCTTGGAAAAAGTACGACATGGAGGCTCATAACAAAGGCAAAAATAACTAAACCAATTCCGAATACAAATACAAGTCCATCATAGAAAACATTTTGAAAGCAAGTGTTTCCATCGTAGGTTGGCATATATTTTCCTAACAATAATAAAAACAGATTCCACATAAGATTAGAGTTCTGTAAAAAAAATGATAGAAATTACAAACTTACGTTGAATATTGGTGAAGAGGGTTTGGAGGGCATTGAAGGTTATTGCAATTTCGTTCGGCTTCCAAATTGATAATGATAATAATAAAGTACAAACGGTTCCTGATATCGACAAGCAGGCAAGAAAATAAAAGTGATTTGGGTCTTTCTTTTCCAACTTTAGTAATTGAATCAGGGCTCGTATTACAACAAAGGCTACTTGCAATGAAAATATCAAAACGGAAAATTTACAGCGTTGAAGTTTATTGGGGTTCACGCGAAACTTTCTGGATTTTTTGTCAAATACAAATGGCGAGGATTGTAATATACTTGCATAATTATTATAAGATTCAATGAGCTGAAAATAGCGGTCACTTTGCATTTTCGTTTTTTAAACAGTTGGAATGATTTTTAAAGAGGTTCTTGAGCAGTTGAGCTTCTTTGTCGACTGTAGCCAGGTTCCACAAACTATAAAAGTGGGTAATATGAATATGCGTCATTTGTTTTTCTCTGGATTTTTCCGTAGCCTTAATACAAGATCAATAAAAATAAATAATTCGATAATTTAATGAGTCAGGAGCTACCTCATGCGATAAGTTGATAATAAAATAGCTAGAACAATCGTCCGGTAAGGAGTTTTCAACCCTAAATTGTCATTTTTTTTGTTTTAGGTAGAATTAATCGTCAAAAAGTAAGTATTGCGTATTCTTTTCGGGTACTTATCAAGGATATAATATATCCACAATGCTCAAAGAAGTTTTTAAAAAGGAAGCAAAAAGTTTCTACCTAAATCAATGTTAATTATTTATTAAAGGGTAGCTACCAATTAGTTGATGTAAATTTAAGTGGTTTTATTAGACAGATACGATAGGAACATTTAAAAGTAAGGCGATTAAATAAATTCCGATTAAAGTTATCTTCAACAAAAAAATTTGTCGAATAACTGGTTAACGTACATTTTTATGTACAAAAATACATATAACCTGAAATGTATTAAACACGTTTCTCGTTTCATGTAAGCATTTCGGTTATTTGATGATGCTGTTAGTACAGAAGATTATGCACAAAAGATGATGGACAAGTCACGGCTCGCTTTCATACAATAAACATCCAAGAAGGAGTCCGTGAAGGAGCTGTTGTCCTCCCGGCTTAGAAAAAGATTTGGGTCTTCGAATACATGTTTCGACGTCGAACAAACATTAGCGCAAAAAAATGTGTACATGGACAATGAAACCTGAAAATCAGTATTTGGTTTGTTCTACTTACCAGCGAATTGTGGCATCCGGATTACATTACAAATTGGATGAGTGGTCGGATTGGCATAATATGCTACTGAAGAAAATAATTAAAATACTCACCTGGCTCCGATACCATTGGTAACGGCAAGGTTGTTAAATTACTAATTCTGTGGGTTTGCCTAAACACCCATTGGTTTGGAGTTATTTTTGTAGAGATCAATATTTTTTAAATGATTTCCAAACGATGTACCCTAATGTATCATTGCTATGCTCAGTTATGAATTACATAACATATGCAACATTTAGGGAATAGGCCTATTTATCACTACCGATAAGTTATCTTACAATGGGGTTTTTGACAAATATTTAAAACAAATCTTATTTTAAGAATCATTAACTTATTAAGAAAGCTGGTGTGGACGCGGAATATATGAATTATGCTTTAGGTTAAGAATTATGAGCATGTTTGAACTTGTATTTTTATTTCGTCATGTACAATATGTACATGTGTATGAATTGGAATGGAATGTACATAGGCGAAGGGATTTTCGTTATTTTAGTTTAGTTCTGTCTTAGCAGAGCTTAGATACCTCGGTATTTTCAAGGTATTTAGGTAGAAGGTATAGGTATAAGGTATTACCTATACCTATACCTAATACCTTATCAAAATCTGAAAATACCTAATACCTATACCTAATACCTTAGAAAAAATTGAAACTACCTTATACCTATACCTAATACTTTAACAAAAATCGAAAATACCTAATACCTATACCTGATACCTTAAATATTTGAAAAGTAACAAGTTTGAGTGAATTTTAACGTAAATTTACCCTTTTAACAACAGCTTTATCTCATTTAAACCAATTTTAGCAATAAAAGACATATATTCGTTTGAAATGACATTAAAACTACTTACGAGGGAAGGACCAAGCAAGATTTTTTTTGATTTGGCTGAAACTTGGCGTAGAAGTACCTTATAATAAAACATTATTTTGTGCCAAATGAGTGGTTTCCATGGCAAAGTGTTTCTGAGTTAACGAGCCTTCAATTTGTCAAACTCGACTTTTCAATACAAGCATGGGTACATGCATAGGAACGCTAATAGCTGTTTTTTGTCTAAATTGAATCGTTTGACGATATTTGATGGTTTGAAACACTTTTACATCAAAATATTGGAGTTTTAGGCATTTTTTGAACTTTTGGGAATTTTGAATTGATTGTACAGGGGGGTACCCGTGACAGCTGGTTTTCTCCATGTTAAACTCCATAAGAAAAACGGGAAATTTCAAAAACTGACCCCGACAAAATTAAAATGTCCATAACTCGGAAATTCGTGGCCATGGAGACAAAACACGTTATGTGGCTTAGTTTCTCATCAAAAGGTACTACTACAACCGCGTCCTGGCCAATTCCAAAAAAATCATACCTGGTCCTTCCCTCGTTAGAATAACCCAAAAAACATCGGATATTGGTACCTAATACCTATACCTAATACCTTTGCAAAATTCGAAAATACCTAATACCTATACCTAATACCTTATTGAAATCTGAAAATACCTAATACCTATACCTAATACCTTATCAAAATTTGGAAATACCTAATACCTATACCTAATACCTTAGCAAAATCTGAAAATACCTAATACCTATACCTAATACCTTATTGAAATACCTTTCCAAGCTCTGTGTCTTAGAGGCTTGAGCGAGTGGTGCTTTTTTTACTTCTCAAGCTTTTGAGTTCAGTCGTAGTGCCTTGAGCGCACTTTAGCTAGTAGATTGATGGGGGTTGACGTACCTCAATGTACAACTCTAGCTTTTATCTAATTAATTAATTGTTATCATTATTCGGGAAGGAAGTTATAATAAATAAGTCGTCAGACGGATTGTAATTTTCAGTGTTTCCGGCGTTGATTTTAATTAGTTAGTCAATTTGGTTCGTGAGAACCTGGTCCTTCGATTAATATTTTGTGCCAACACAGGCCGCTTATTCTTCAGTGAAACTTGGCGGCCACAGCTGGAAAGTGGCAGAAGGAGTTCCAAAAGTTTGACAAGGATAAAGATGGAAAACTCAGTTATGAAGAAATTAATGGGTAAAGCAGGTGGGGTATCTGGTCCTCTTTTGAATTACGTTATGAATTTTTTTGTTTTCTATCCAACTGTTTGTCAATTTTGAAAAGTGTAAATTAAATTTAATGTCTGGAAATAACAATAAAATAATATCAATTATAAGCATGAAAATACAATAAATATAATGCTCGATTTTATTTATTTATCTTCAGCATAACTAACCAAAAAATTCCATAAAATTTTATCAAAAATGATTTGTTTCAATTTGATTACAAAATAATCTGGTTTGTATTTTACTTAAAAATTTTATTGATGCAGCGTTTCCACAATTTTTTTTTTAAAAGTTAGCGTTAGAAAGGCTATCTATCAAATATAAAATGATATAAATGTCGGATGCAGTATAAAACTAGACATAAATCCCAACGAAGAGGAAGTACTGTATTATTAATTATGAAATGGACATCCGTTTTCCTCTTTAAAAAAATCTTAACATGATTAAACGACAACATTTAGTTTTCTACCAACATATTTTAATCCCATTCACATTCTCAAAGTATCGTATAAAAACTATGCAAATATTGGTCATTCGTTTCAGTTGACAATAATAAAAATTGAAAAAGAAATAGTAACTATCCTGACAAACGTTTGCCAATGACATAAATAACCGTCCATTCGGACTCATTCTTGTCGGCATAATTTTTGCTGTAATCTTTTCTTCGGAGCTGGACAATGCTGTCACGCATCATCCGGGCCATGGAGAGGGCGCTTTCCTTTCGGGGATCCTTGTTGTGATGATGACACTAAAGGTACACCTTGCTGCGGTCACTGCTCTTGTAGTATTTTCTGCTGCAGTTGCAGCGACGGTGGATGCCGAGGAAGGAGGTGGACTACAGATGTGACAGGGAAGCATCCTGAAGAACGTCATGACAAAAATAAATATGGGTACTACGATCTGGAAGAAGTTCACAATCTGCGTCTCAGCGGAAGCTGTGGAAACTACACAGAAGTGGGAATATGGGAAGCTGAGTTTCAACAGATGGACAGTCTCATCTAATGCTCCTCCTCGAACCACCTTCCAAACAGTTGTGCCGTCTCCTCCACCTCATTCTCCTCCACTCCTCCAAACAGAGGAGAACATGGGGAAGCCATGTGTGCCTCACATCAAAATGCATCATTATCATGATCCATTATAGCTTGCTAGTTTGAATGAATTGAATGTGACTTATTTGTATACCTCACTGTTAACAGTTTAGCCCCTCATCTATATTCTTATCCTCAACCGACCCATTGGGATATAACCAGCAGCAGCAGGAGATATGAAGAAGAGTTGGTTTTTAGAGACAGTGCTGAGAGCATCACAGCTCACCATATTACCATAATACATTCTACAATTTCAATCTGACTCTTTCCATCTTCCAGGTGGTAATGTGGACAGGGAAATATATTCTATTTCTGCTTAAATGTTTATTGATTGAAATAAATAAAGTTATTTGTGGTTTAAGATTCCAAATCTGAGTCTTTTATCCTGCATTTACTTTCATCCATAATTAAAACTAGAGCAGATGAGTCATCTTCATATAAGATAGAAAAAGACACGTCACAACACACTTAAAAGTATAACTAAGCTATCGTGAAAAAATGTCCTTTCTTCTGTCTTACTTTATGAGATGGCAACCTGGAAGTAGTGAACGTAAATAATAGAGAGACGCAAAGGGTTTTGAATTGTGAATAGGATAAGAGATTTTGTGTATTAATTTTTTAACCAAAACGTAACAAAACTAACAATTTTCTGGCTAATGGCTAATTATCATAATCCATGCCTCCACAATCAATGCGCACCTCCGCAAGTGCAATGCTTCTGGTAATGTTGAACTGTGGCATACATACAGCAAACCACATTGAAGGTGAAGGGTACTCATTAAGAAACACTTTTAATTTTATATCCTTATCACATTCAACCATTTTATCATGCAAATCATCCTCACCATTCACCTTCTGTTTGGTGTTCGTTCATTTTTTTACTTGCTCCTCTTATCTGCTCACCACAATATTTTATGCAAATTTACATGCCCTCCAGCCGCCCACCAATAGTAGGAAGGATGGGATGTGATGTTTTCCACGATACCCAAATCAAATTAACAACAGCACAGCGTAAATGTAAATAGCAGGATTGTAAATTACGTGTTTTTTCGTCGATGGATGTCGAAATACAATGCCCGTATGTGCAGTGGAGATTTGACGTGAAAAAAATTGAGGGTTCTTCAACCATCTTTTAAACCCAGCGTAATCCAAATTATTATTAGCTGTACCTGCTGGTTAACAGATTGTCGAGTGCTGAATGATATTATTTAGTTTACGATAAATCTCCCAGTGTGGATATCATTATGGACGTTTGTGGAGTAGCTATAGAAGAAAATAAAATGGAGGAAAAACATCAACAACAAGAAAAGAAGAGTCATCGTGAAAATTTTGGTAATTAAAAGATATTTGTGAACTTTTTTTAAAAAAATATGCTCTGTTTGGTCTTTTGGTTGTTATTGCTATTTTGTTTTAACTGCGTTTGAGTTCATTTCAAAATTCTAGAAATGTTGACCATTTCAGTGGACACTGAACAATCTTTCCACGATGATTCCTCCCCAAATCCATTTCTTCCTTCTTCAGACGAAGAGAGCGAACCACAAGGAGAAAATAACTATTTATTCGTCCACATTGGGAATGAATGTTCTCATGCGAATAATATTGTTGTCAGTCACAATGGTGGCGATAACGAAAACAGAATTCATCCGAATATTCGACGTTCTTCAAGTGAGCCGGAGATCAGTAAATTACTGAAATCACTGCATTAGTTAAAAGGTTATAAACAATTTTAGGAACGAATTTGTGAATTAATATCCTCATTTACATCTAATTTCAGGGGAACTTTATGAGCACGTCGTGGAGGAAGTAAAACTCAACTTATCAGCTGATGGAAACGGCGAGGGGGCTCAACAACCCAGCTCGTTACTATGGACAGTCTTGCGAAACGTGAAAACTTCCAGACGCTACTATTTATGTCTGAAATGTCAGGCAGGAACTAATGATTGGGAAGAAAAGTACAACCATGCTCAACT
Source organism: Orchesella flavescens (assembly GCA_964034955.1). Classification (NCBI taxonomy): domain Eukaryota; kingdom Metazoa; phylum Arthropoda; class Collembola; order Entomobryomorpha; family Orchesellidae; genus Orchesella; species Orchesella flavescens. The sequence continues at coordinate 4,443,704 of OZ035954.1, forward strand.
TCATCTTGCGGATTCCCAAGCCGTGGTTTGTGGCCTCTGTGGATGGTTTCTGAAACCGAATGCAAAAGCAATTCAACTGCATAAATACGGATTTCATAAGGGGGTGCCATATGGTGAGAATGAAGGCCAGTTCAACTTTAGCTGCAAGAATTGCAAAGCCCGCTTCAAAAATTTAATAGAGTTCCGTAACCATCAGGGATTCGGGTGTCCAAGTCTATCACATGACGACGGGTGAAATAAAAACGTGACGAGAGTCTGTAGATTTTAGGTTTTTAATTAGTTCCAAATGCTTAGTTTGATTATTAGTCAGTTACGTATGAAATATAATAAAACCAGGGATTTTAAATACCTTAATTTTTCACTTCATTATATTTAGCATTTACGAGTGTTTTAAAAATATAGGAGTTAGTGATAGTGATCAATATTAATAATAATATTATGTTAGTATTTAGTAATATGCTTCAAAAAATTGGGTCGGGATACTATTTTAGAAAAAGTTGTTGTTAAACTTAAACGTTATAAAATTTACTATCGTCTTCTTCTTCTTCTTCGCTATTTTTTCTTCTCAGCAATTTTTAACTCTTAAAAATGTAAACATGAAAGTAACAATAAATGTATTTCAATATTTACCGCAGTTGCCATTATACAACTCCCAATCCTTAGCACAATCCTCAAGTTTTTGGATCTGTTCCATTCTATCGAGCCTTAACCTATTTCTGTTTTTTATGCCATAATCCTCCATTGGATTTTTCACTTCCATTTTCGTTTTCAAGATCTTGGCTATGTCGCCAAATATGACACATTTCAATTTGAGACAAAATCTTCATTTAAAACAATTCAAGTGATGTTGATATATTATGTAACGAAATGTTATTACTTTGAAAACTTACTTCATCCATGATTTCACGAAGTACTTTTCTCTTTTTTTCCATAGCATGGTAAAATGAATGCAACTCTTGGCGGTTTGCCATTTTAGCTGCAAGACTTTCAGATTCAATTTTTGGAGCAAGTAGAAAGAGTAAGCACAACTTCAAAATTTAAGTTTAGAATTCAACAAGGAATTATGTTAGCCTCTTAAGGAATAGAGGGTAATTGAGACTAGTGATGGTAAAGTAATGGAGGACATGGACAGTAGTAATGAAACAATGAAATAAATATCTAGCGGCAATGAACGAAAACGATGTTCAAAAATACAATGCATATCTGTCCTTGTTTTTTGCAGTTCTGGCTTAAATACAAAAGAATACCAAATTCTAAGAAACTGTGATTGCATGAACAATGAAAACGGGAGTTTGCCAGTTTGAGACTTTTTTATTTATCTCTGACGATGATGATTATTAATTATATTGTATTATTTAAACTCGAAATGAAAACTTGAAATTTGTAAACATTCTAACTGATAAACAATATTTACGTATTGAAAAGTGATGAACAAGTGGTACCACAATTCGATGAAACATGGATTTGGATGTGTTAATCTTCTCGGTTGTTTGGAGAAGGGCCAACAGCCACGGCTCCATATTGGCCTTTCGATATATTCGATTATTCCAGCCTTATCCAATAAATGCGGTGCTTCTCAAAACCAATCTCACGGAATTTTGAAAACCTGCACAGAAAAATAGGCAAAACATTCCTATCACTAGACATCAATTTGATATATATTTGATTAAGCTTTGGAAACTCATCAATTTACTCTTCATCTTCCTTTATATGCTTTTCCAGTTCTTGGATTTAATCTCCAACGAATCGCATTTTTCCAAATCTCATGGTGTCCCCAAACCATAACTTTTTTCCAGACTGATGCGGTAATGATCTAATCCTCATTCATTTCCGACCGAAGGGACTTTAATTTAGGCATAAACACTCTCTATTTCAATCAGATGCTTTCCATCTTGAGTTTCGTTGTTGCAGGATTCGTTTCTGGGAGTTGAAATTCGTCGACGTTTTTATATTCCAGGAGAATAGCATTGAATTCAGGTTTCTATTTACAAAAAGTTGTAACGAAATTTAATACATACAATCGTCCTACTTCTTAAACCACAAATTATGGGAAAAACACATCAGACCGCAGAAACCGCAAATCCTAACGATTACATGCATAAAATTTATAAGCCATTGCACTTCCTTAGTAAGTGCTTCTTTGTCCGTAATATACTTTCAGAACTCACGCTCACACACAGTTTCTTCAAAATTAAATTTGATTTTTCAAACAAGCACTGCAAAAGGAGATAATATCATATTAGAATGCAGAAGAAATAAAAGCAAGAAAAGTGAGTCGGAAATAGTTATGATGTATCTACCGCAAATTCAAATTTTTATTGTTTTTAAGCACCTAGTTTTTTTAAAAATAAAATGATGAGTTATTCGATAACCATTCGATGTATGATGATGACCATGTATTCGTGTAAAATGTTAATGGTTATTTATGTACGACAAAGCAATATTTCAATTTGATTCATAAATTTGACATTTCTCTAAGCATAAATGTTTTAGTTGAGCATAAGTTTGTTTCAAAAAAATTCTGAATAAAAACAATAAATGGTATAACTAAATACAGGAAACCAATGTCATAGTCCGTAATATTGAATATTACCAAGTGTTGAGGAATATTTAGGTTGAATGGAACCGGAGCAGGAAATCCCAAGAAAACATTACCGAGTAAATTATTATGGCACTCCCTGTTTCAAAGAAGGTATAGAAGTAAATGTTGATAAAAATAATCATAGTTGATGTTGATGTGATTTTTATAAATTATCAAATATGTAGCTGGATTTATTATGGGCGTATTTTTAAATAAATAATATATTGATTGCCACATGTACACAACTAACTTAGTTAGCATAAAATTCCCAAGTAAGTACTGGTTTTTAGTTTTACCAATTATCTAGCTCTCTTTATGAAATGATGTAAAATAGAATTAATATATAGTCGTAAATCTATTCATGAGTTTTGTAGATTGTCTTCCCAATTGACAATTTTTGCAGTTCATATGAGTATTTAACATCATTATCAGACGATGTTTTACTAAGTACTGAAAACCAACCAATTCACATAATATCGGAATTACTAGATATAGCGATGGAACTGGTTGGCGTCAAACAGGAAAAATACGCGAATTATTTGGATATAAATGGCACTCCCATTTTTATGCAAGACAGTTACTCTTTACACACAAGTATTACACAACGACTTCTTCTCAGAATCAATTTGTATATTGTGCTACAATTATAAGTTTTCTAAGACTTTTTAGTAGCTTTAAATTCGGAATACCTTCATATTTCTTGCTAAAGGTATTCTAACAGACTTAATTATAATTTTTGAGAGAAAATAAGTTTTTAATATTCGCACAAATTTTTAATTGACAGGAATGGATGAGTTGCAGTACGAGAGACGTTCACATAGAAAGTGGGACTGTCGGGTTGCCTTTCTTCGACGTCAGAAGTTGATTGGTGCATTGATTCTTCTGATTCTTATAGCTGGCTTCATTGCCAACTTTTTGTACAATCATTTCCAGCACGAAAACATGAAGGACGACGAACAAGCAAGAATAAAACTAAATCAGTTGATCAGTCAACTGGAAGAAGAGTACCGATATGACATTTCCAGCCGCATAAAAGACGGAGAAAACAACTTGACCATTTTGCATGAAGAACTAAACCAGAATTTACTTCAGAAGTTTGATAATGCTGAGAAACCAACCGAAGAATCTAAGTTACTTGCGCTGCACAAAAATAGGCTGAATAAAACAATTGAGAACATATTTTCTGACTTCAGTAACCAGCTCAGAACAAAATCAGAGCTTGGCGAAAACTTGGTGATGCTGTTAACTCAAAAATACAATCATGCCCTCAGAACACACGTGGATAGCACTCAAATTGGCAAGCAATCCCATGTGAGGAATTTTGAGGTACAAGAAAGAAAAAGAATTTTAGAGGAGTTCCAAGCCAAAGCCAATGTACCAGTTGGAAGCCCGGCGTACGACAAACTCAGGGAAGATCTGGAAAGTAATATTAATCAAATAAAGGGGGAATATGAGAAAGTAGAGAAAACTCGGGATGAAACACTTGCAAAAGCCTATGAACAAGTGTATGAATTATATCAGGAAGAATATACCCGTGCCATTTCACAATCCAGCGGAAATGACTTGATTCCTTCAGAAGTTAGCTTTGAATTTCATGAAAAAATATCCCAAATTGCAATTTCCAAATGTGTTCATCAGAAACTGGTTCCAACAAATCCACGAGTTCAGCATGAGCTGAAGTTGTATCTTGACAAAATCTATGACAAGAAAGTTCGAGATAACATCGTTATTGGGATAGATTTTGGAGAAACTTACACCCGTTCTGCTGTGTATTTCCAAGGAAAAGTTCAAATGATTCCACATTATGATAGAGATGGAAAAATCTATGATTCTGTAGCTTCCTATGTGGGTTTCAATGAGTACGATGAGTACGTGGGTCAAAGTGCACAAACAATTGTGAAGACATCGAAAAATGTTACACCAATTTTGTATGACTTTAAGCCAATATTATGGGGGTGGAACGGTCCTAATTTGAAGGCCTATGAGAAAATACAATCATTCAAGTTAAATGCAGATGACGACGGTCCTATATTTTCTGGTGATGGATTTGAGTATTCAGTCACATCTCTTGTATCAAAACTTTTCAACCAAGTGCAAAAGAATGCTGAGAAATTTGTTGGGGCACCGGTTCATAACTGTGTTGTAACGGCTCCTTACTGGTTTCGGGACAAACAAAAAAATGTAATAATGAGAGCAACTAATGCCACCTTCACAAATTTTACTATTTTGGACGAACGTTTTGCATCTGCAGCCGCCTTGGAACATCAGCAAGGACAGTGGAGCTCCACTAAAAGAATTTTTCTCGCCGATTTTGACACAAGATGGTGGTATTTTTCCCTTTACGAAGGTTCAAAAGTGAATTTTCGAGATGTAACTCGCACTCAGGATGATGGATCGTATATTGGGATAGATATGTTGGTGGACCATTGTAACAAAAGGTTTTGTGAATCGGAAGGAATATCCATAAACCAATTCAGTTCTGATAACATAGATAATCGAATTCGACGACGTAGGCTATTTGAAAGCTGTAACAAGGCAATAACTCTTTTAAATAAGGAAAATATGGCCATTGTGACAGTCCCTGAGTTTTATGGTGGAAAAAATCTCACTGTTACAGTTACCAGGATGGAGGTGGAATTCATGTTTAAAGATAGATTGGATATGATTCCTTCGAGAATCAATAGGGTACTTCAGAGTGCTGAGTTAAAAAAGGAGGATGTTGACGAGGTTATCATAACTGGGGAATACAGTGGAATGCCCAAAATTAGAGAAATTGTGGGAACCTATTTTCCTGGAAAAAAGCTAACGATTTCAGGTATTCCATCTGAAGATGTTATTGCATTCGGTGCTGCGGTGAAAGGTGCTATGATAGCCGGCGAGATGATCAGAGCACGCAATTAGATTTCATGATTTTTAGATTATAAGTCCATAACATTACGCACGCACCAATAAGCTAAACGTTAACATTCATTTATTAGTTGGTTAATTTAATTGTATTTGGAATTAAATATGGAGACGATTTCTATTAAAAAGGGTAATAATCATTCTATTCTAAAGGCAAACAAGAGGGTTTATTCTAAAACATGTATGCATGTGCTATAATTTAATGCAATTAATTTTATTAAACACTATTATGTATAACATAATGTAATAAAATCTTAGTAATAAAACCTTACAAAAATCTACATAAATGGACTATCAATGAAGTGCATTTATAAATAATTCGCAAAATATCACAATCTCAAATCATAATTATTATCATGTTACGTATGAAATTATAATGATGTTCAGGACTATAATTATAAATTATAATATTTTTTAAAACAGATTTATGTCAAATACCATTAATTGTATCTTGTTTATGTCGATTTATGATGAACCTTATGAGACGACAGTTGTATAAAAGGTGAACTGCCTCAATGTTATCTTTACTCTGATGTTAGCAACCCCTATCAGTGAGTGAGTGAGTGAGTACCAATTGATGCAACGTAGGATTTTGCCTTACAAAAATGGATTGCATTTGCATAGTGACACAATCTCTCATATTTTTAGGAAGCGCAAACTGATGATACCAATCTTCATGTGAAAAGGGAATTTCATATAAATTTACGCTGACGATAATGTTGTCACGTTTAACGTCAAATATCTGTTTGTTTCGCTTCATAAAACACTGAAACTTTTTGGTGAGTATAAGCACCATTGCATTTCTTGATTACTAAAGAGTTGATTTAAATAAGTTTTAAGCGCATTCGCAGCTAACTTAATTACTGTTATATTGAGGTGGTAAAGGATGTAACACTGAATTGTTTCACAGTTAAAATGGTAAATTAGAAAGTGCAGTTTTCGTTACTTAACTGGCATTTCTCATGTCACCCCTGAAGTAGTTCTTAGAATACTTTTACTGAATTTAATGAAGCTATTGTAAGATGTATAACGCAAAGTGTTTGAATGATAACATCTTTAATCAAAATTGATACATGTAAATGAAAAGTTCCAATGCGCCATTTATTAATTAACAAAGAAATCGAGCAACCGAGCGAGCTTTCACTTTAAAAAGAAATTTGACCCGCAAGATTTGTTCCATAACTGAACTTGAACTAGGTTAGGATTTAGGCCATTGATTGGCAAAAACAGAAAGCGTTGCTGTAATTTAAAAACGATTTACTAACCTTATCAATCAGGATAGAAAAAGATTTGGAATGGTCCAATGTGTCGAGACTCTTGACACATTTTAGTTTGAAAGTCACTCTCGACTCGAGAGTGACTTTCAAACTAAAAAAATACAAATCAAAATTACTTTTTTTATTAAAGCAATTTTATTTGTCCAAATAAACCTTCATGTGTTAGAGAAAAGCAATTCTAAATTTGTCCTAGCAAACAAACAAACGATTTGCAAGGCTTTGCTTATTATTTTAACGAACTTTGTTACTTTTTAAGGTAAATATATTATCAGGTTGACTGTAATTGTTTAGCTACTATATTAAAAATACAATTAAATTTATTTATTTACGCAGCGTTAGCAAGTATATACAAAAGACAGAGTAGCGGGAGAATGTCCTTGCGTCCGTGGCATTGCTTTTTACTATGTACATATATGTCCATAGAGTACATACAGATTTGCGCGCGAGATTTAAACCTTCCATAGAATTACATAAGACACAGTATCTACAGGCTGTTTGACATGCTGAATCAGCTGGTAGTACTAGTTTTTGAATTCCAAGAATATGTACAGAATATTCAAAAAATACGTACAGAATATTCAAAGAATATTTACAGAATATTCGAAGAATATGTACAGATTCGAAGAATATCTACAGAATATGGTCAGATTCGAAGAATATGGTCAGTAAATCGAATGTTGTAGTAGGTTTAGCTGCGTACCCTAAATTTTAACAGAATTTATTTTACTTTATATTAGTAGTATTTATGATTATCTTACTATTATTGTTTAGTGTATTTTCCACTTCTAAATATAATTTAAGTATTTTATACAAATTAATTATTTAATACTACCAACAAACTATAAATGTTTTCTTATCATATTCAGCTACGATCAGATTACTTGGTTTGACCGAAATGGTTGAAAGTTTTGCGAATCCAAAACATGTTTCTGGTAAAAGGGCGAACTCTTGTTCGCCGTTTTACCACAAACATGTTTTGGATTCGTTTTAATGTTCGTTCAATCGTTTGTTTTAATATTTTGTAACACTGACCAACTTTTGAGGCACAGCTTTTTACTGAATAATAAATCAGTTTATGGCATTCTATACAATAAACGAAAATCGATATTGCATACCCTCCAAGCAAAATGACAAAAATTACGAAAACATTTCCGTCTAATGCTGCCTTCGTTGGAGTAGTTCTGTGTATGGCAGGGTTCGGATTCAAAGTTGACATTACCAAATTGGTCAAATGATTAATCAATCCCGAATATTTTATTGCCTGCATATCACGCACTAGAAACGGAGGAACATGACCACCAAATTGTACCGCATATTCTCTCGCAAAATAATTTTCCTTTCCTACATATATATTTTCCTCAAATTTCGTTTGCCATGTTTTTGCGATCTCATGTGCTAATGTACGAGGTACAACGAAGGCTGTTTTATTGCATTCCTCTAACATATCAGATATTATGACCTCTTGTTGCTTGTTAATATAATTTTGTGCCTCAATATCAAAAATTCTTATCACATCCTTTGGGCCCAAACCAACTAATTTTGGTAGTATTTTTTTTACCATGTTTTGCAAAACTAGTTTTAATTTGGGAATTACTTTTGTAAACTTAACCAATTGAAAATATATTTCTGAAAGATTGAATTTATTAACAGATGCCAGCTTGTCCATAACTAACAACGATAAATGAACTTCTGATATTGCTTTGACGGTATAACAATCATTTTGCATTTCGTAGGCATGATATAAAGCTGATCGATTTATACATACATCCGCAATATTATTTGCGTCAGGCCCGAAAACCGCTAAAGCACCAAAGAATTTTCCTCGGGAAAATATTTTGAAATCGTCAGCAATAAGCTGAGACAAGTTTTCGTAAGGGATTGGCCGCCTAGGTGATATCATGTTGTATACATTACTATTTTTGTAGGCATTACTAAGCACAACACCAACCAAGAGAAACCCTGATATACATATTCTAACTCGAGCATGATCTGCTATAGCTGATGTAAATGGGTCACCTTGCTCTAACAATGGCTTGATTACCTGCCTTATAGTCGACACTAATCTATACCGTTCCCATACGACGTCACTCACAGCCTTATCTTGCTTTATCTTTATGGAAATGAAGATGATAAGATGTATAGATCCGGTTAGAAGCAGCAGTGAAATAAAGGTAAACATCCATATATATTCATCAAAAACGTTAATAAGCTCACCAAACTGAAAACCTGAAATTCGAGGTCTCCCACAGGACACGAAGGTCGGCACGTTTACTAAATCTACAAAGTTGAAGGCGTCAACTGCAAATATACCCTCGGCGTATTCGAGGATGGTTGACTGAATTAAACCGTGATGAATGTTTGATGTTCTCTCTTTCTTAATTCCATTTTCACAGGTGATTGCATTTCCTTGATAATATCTTGAGTAGTTCTGAAACAAGAGATGAAGCACGGCATTTATGATTG